>OX104063.1:64080825-64224355 GCA_944474145.2 Dicrocoelium dendriticum
CCCCCTCCCCTCTCCTCCCCACCCCCTCCAACAATCCCACCCCTCCCGCCCTCACCCCCACCCACCCGCCCCGCCTACCCCCCCCGCCCCTCCTCCACCCACCCACCGCCACCAACCCCCCCCCCCCCAGCCCCCTCCCTCTTCACCCTCCCACCACCGCCCCCCCGCTACCAGCCCACCCCCCCCTCGCCCCTCCCCGTAACCCCCCCTCCCCCTCCCACACCCGGCATCCCGCCCCTCCTATGTAGGAACACTCATAGAAACGTGCCGGCCCCCCGCCCCACACCCCTCCCCCCCCCGCGCCCCGGACTCCCGACTCCACCCCCCCCTCCCGTTGCCCGCCGACGCCCCCCCCCCCCCCCCGCCCTACCCCCCCCTCCCCGCACCCGCTACCGTCCACCCCTCCGCCCCACCCACCCACTCCCTTCCCCCCCCCCTCCGCCCCCCCCTAACTCCCCCCAACTCCCCCCCCCCCCCCTCAGCGCTCCCCCCCGCTCCCCGCAGGGGGGGTCCCCCCCCCCCCCCCCCCCCCCCCCCCCCCCCCCCCCCCCCCCCTCCCCCCCCCCCCCCCCCCCCCCCCCCCCCCCCCCGCCCCCCCCCCCCCCCCCCCCCCCCCCCCCCCCCCCCCCCACCCCCCCCCCCCCCCCTCCCCCCGCCCCCCCCCCCCCCCCCCACCCCCCCCCCCCCCCCCCCCCCCCCCGCACCCCCCCCCCCCCCCCCCCCCCCCCCCCCCCCCCCCCCCCCCCCCCCCCCCCCCCCCCCCCCCCCCCCCCCCCCGCCCCCACCCCCCCCCCCCCCCCCCCCCCCCCCCCCCCCCCCCCCCCCCCCCCCCCCCCCCCCCCCCCCCCCCCCCCCCCTCCCCCCCCCCCCCCCCCCCCCCCCCCCCCCCCCCCCCCCCCCCCCCCCCCCCCCCCCCCCCCCCCCCCACCCCCCCCCCCCCCCCCCCCCCCCCCCCCCCCCCCCCCCCTCCCCCCCCCCCCCCCCCCCCCCCCCTCCCCCCCCCCCCCCCCCCCCCCCCCCCCCCCCCCCCCCCCCCCCCCCCCCCCCCCCCCCCCCCCCCCCCCCCCCCCCCCCCCCCCCCCCCCCCCCCCCTCCCCCCCCCCCCCCCCCCCCCCCCCCCCCCTCCCCCCCCCCCCCCCCCCCCCCCCCCCCCCCCCCCTCCCCCCCCCCCCCCCCCCCCCACCCCCCCCCCCCCCCCCCCCCCCCACCCCCCCCCCCCCCCCCCCCCCCCCCCCCCCCCCCCCCCCCCCCCCCCCCCCCCCCCCCCCCCCCCCCCCCCCCCCCCCCCCCCCCCCCCCCCCCCCCCCCCCCCCCCCCCCCCCCCTCCCCCCCCCCCCCCCCCCCCCCCCCCCCCCCCCCCCCCCCCCCCCCCCCCCCCCCCCCCCCCCCCACCCCCCCCCCCCCCCCCCCCCCCCCCCCCCCCCCCCCCCCCCACCCCCCCCCCCCCCCCCCCCCCCCCCCCCCCCCCCCCCCCCCCCCCCCCCCCCCCCCCCCCCCCCCCCCCCCCCCCCCTCCCCCCCCCCCCCCCCCCCCCCCCCCCCCCCCCCCCCCCCCCCCCCCCCCCCCCCCCCCCCCCCCCCCCCCCCCCCCCCCCCCCCCTCCCCCCCCCCCCCCCCCCCCCCCCCCCCCCCCCCCCCCCCCCCCCCCCCCCCCCCCCCACCCCCCCCCCCCCCCCCTCCCCCCCCCCCCCCCCCCCCCCCCCCCCCCCCCCCACCCCCCCCCCCCCCCCCCCCCCCCTCCCCCCCCCCCCCCCCCCCCCCCCCCCCCCCCCCCCCCCCCCCCCCCCCCCCCCCCCCCCCCCCCCCCCCCCCCCCCCCCCCCCCCCCCCCCCCCCCCCCCCCCCCCCCCCCCCCCCCCCCCCCTCCCCCCCCCCCCCCCCCCCCCCCCCCCCCCCCCCCCCCCCCCCCCCCCCCCCCCCCCCCCCCCCCCCCCCCCCCCCCCCCTCCCCCCCCCCCCCCCCCCCCCCCCCCCCCCCCACCCCCCCCCCCCCCCCCCCCCCCCCCCCCCCCCCCCCCCCCCCCCCCCCCCCCCCCCCCCCCCCCCCCCCCCCCCCCCCCCCCCCCCCCCCCCCCCCCCCCCCCCCCCTCCCCCCCCCCCCCCCCCCCCCCCCCCCCCCCCCCCCACCCCCCCCCCCCCCCCCCCCACCCCCCCCCCCCCCCCCCCCCCCCCCCCCCCCCCCCCCCCCCCCCCCCCCCCCCCCCCCCCCCCTTGGACCCACCCCGACATTATATGAACTCACACCCCCCCCCCCCCGGCGGCGGCGCCCCGCGCGCTCACCCCCCCGCCAGTAGCGAGCCCACGGCCGCCCCCCGTAGTACCCCCCACCGTCACGCACCATCCCGCCCCCCCGCACCGGCCATCCCCCGCGGCGGCACCCGCACCCACAGGCAGGCGCCAACTGCCTCCAGCACCATAGAGGCCACAATGCTCACACAGGTGTTATACCGTCCCTCACACTCACCCTGGTGCAGCTCCGGTTGTCTTAGTGAAGAAAAAGGACGGTAGCTTTCGGCTGTGTGTTGACTATCGACGTCTGAATGGGGTCACTCGAAAAGACGTGTTTCCTCTTCCTAGAATCGACGATCTCTTCGACGCGCTCGGGGCTCAGCTTACTTTAGTACGTTAGATCTGGGATCTGGTTATTGGCAGGTAGAAGTTGAGGAGAGCGACAGGGCGAAGACGGCGTTTGTTCTTCCGTCGGGCCTTTATGAGTTTCAGACGATGCCTTTTGGACTATCGAACGCCCCCGCAAACTTTCAACGCCTCATGCAGAAGGTTCTGCACGAATTAATCCCCCATAAATGTCTCGTTTATTTGGATGACGTCATCGTGCATGGAAAAACAAAGGATGAACACTTAAACAACCTAGCGGAGGTGCTAACGTGTTTAATAAAGGTGGGCCTCAAACTCCAACCGACAAAATGCCACTTTCTACCAAAAGAAGTTGCCTATCTTGGACATATCATTTCTGAGACGGGCATTCGGACGGATCCTCTTAAGACAGAACAGGTGAGAGCTTGGCCAACCCCCACTAGTGTCGAGGAATTACGCAGCTTCTTGGGGCTGACTTCGTACTACCGCCGTTTCATAAAAGGCTTCTCAGAGGTCGCAGCACCTTTAAACGCGCTGTTACAAAAATGTTGTATTTTCGATTGGAGTATTGAATGTCAAGCGGCTTTCGACCGACTACGTGATTTCCTCTGCACTAACCCTGTTCTTGTCTTCCCAGACTTGTCGGCACACGCTGGGGAGTTCGTTCTGGATACGGATGCAAGCGACCAGGCGATTGGAGCTGTGTTATCACAGAAAGGGTCAGATGGTCGGGAGAGAGTAGTGTCTTACAGCAGTCGGACTCTTACCTCAAAAGGAACTATTGTACAACCAGAAAAGAAATGTTAGCACTAGTATTCTTCAGAAAGCAACATCGCCATTATCTGCTGGGGAGGAAGTTTGTAGTACGGACAGACCACCAGTCTCTCAAGTGGTTGCAGAATTTCAGGGACCCCGAGGGGCAAATCGCTCGTTGGCAACAGCAATTACAGGAGTATGATTTTGAGTGTCACCACCGGCCAGGCAAACAACATGGCAACGCGGACGCGCTGTCCAGAATACCACTCCGCAACCACGGCGATTGTCCTTCGTGTATCACACAACACGTAGCGCTAGTTAACCTCCAAGGAGCTGAGTACGGTCGTTGGCAAGAGGCACAAGCTTCAGACCCAGACATCTCACTTATCTACGACAAACTACGCTCAGGTGGTGATAAACCGACTCCGAAGGAGATGGAAGGGAAAAGCTATGAAGCTCGGTGTTTGTGGGCGATGTGGGACAGGCTCGCGATTGAAGAGGGGGTGCTAGTGTTTGATTTCGGCCCAACATACGTTCGGAGAGTCGTTGTTTCGCAACCCTTAGTTACCGAAGTGTTCTCGGAGCTGCATCAACAACTGGGACACGCTGGAGTTAACAAACTCGTGACCGCAGCACGACGCCGATTTTGGTGGCCGCATCAGCGAAGGGATATAATGAACTTTTGTCAAACGTGTGAGAGGTGCGCGACGTTCAAGAGTCCACGAATAGCCCACAAGGCACCGCTGCAATCTGTAACGGCAGGTTATCCGAACGAGATTGTGGGAGCCGACCTCATTGGTCCTCTACCGGAAACACCGCGAGGGAATCGATACATCCTAGTCATGGTGGATTATTTCACCAAATGGTGCGAAGCCGTGCCGATCGCGCAAGCTGACACCGTCACCGTGGCAACAGCGATGACAAACCATTGGGTTTGTCAGTGGGGAGCACCGGGACAGCTGCATTCGGATAGAGGGTCCTGTTTCGAAAGCTCGCTGGTGCAGGAAACCTGCAGTGTTGGGTATTGATAAGACGCGAACGACGGCGTATCACCCTCAAGGTAACGGACAAGTGGAACGCACGAATCGGTCGTTAAAGTCGTTGCTGAGAGCCTTCGTAGACCAGAACATTTACGATTGGGATATTTTATTACCTAAGTGCTTGCTGGCATATCGAAGTACGGTCCACTCATCTACGGGGCAAACGCCATCTCTCATGTGGACTGGAAGAGAATTTCGGCTTCCTACAGACGTCCGACTACCTATATCGCAACGTCTGTATCCGTCTGTAACCGACTACGTCAGTAGACTTCTCGACTCTATTCGACAAACGCATCAGGCTGCGCGCGTTCATTTGGCGAACGCCCAACGACGGCAAAAGGAATACTACGACAAAAAGGTTTTTGGCGTTCCGTTGAAGACAGGCGAGCTCGTGTATTTGCATCAGGCATCAACGACGGGGATACCAGCGAAGCTACATCACGAATGGTCAGGTCCTTACGTTGTGCAGAGAGTAATATCTGATTTGACTTGTGTGATTAAGGATCCAAACAACCCCAGTGCACAGCCGATGATTGTACACTTTAACAGGCTTAAACCATTTCGTAGTGAAACTGACCACCCAGGCGGGGAACTCCACGAGGAAACACCGACAGAGATAGGGGCTGAAATAGAAGTACCGGCTGAAGGAGGCTACGGTGTGGCAACGGGGACGTTGCATACTTAGAGGGGGTGCGGTGTAACGAACATTCGATACCATTGTGGCGCGTGATCGAATTTGAATCGTTGCTTTTACGGCGTCTTTCCCCGTTTGCCTTCCAGAGCGCCATTCCTGTGCAGTTACCGAAGAAGGACAAGAACCCGAAGAGAACGGTTAACTGTAACGCTTCTTTCATTCATTTTATGTTACACTGATTTCTTCTTATAGAGCCTACGTGTTGTTTAATAGAAGTTCCGTCCGATACCTGGACTTCTTCCTGACCTGTATACTACAGTTCCCCATATCGTTTGCCGAGGTGTCAAGTGGTTTTCAATCACATGCAGAAGAAGAACATTCCGGAACGTTCGAAATCGATGCGATAATCGTTAATAATCGAATACTCGCTAAAATAGGGAATTTCCAAGGCAATTCTTACTTTCTCCCGGACACGATCTGACCATAAAGACGAGGAAATTACGCTACTTCGCAGCAGGATTGCAGCAGTGAAGGTTTCGAAGCAGCGTATGCCACAGTCAGATGTAGATCACTTTTTGGCTACCCTTCATTGTGGCTCGTCTGTGCATGCACCGAGTATGTCTCGTTTGACAAAAAGGCGCAGCATTTTCTCTGCACGTTCTCAATCTGACAATACCAGATCCGTAATCATTGTAATCATTGTATTATAGAGAGCAGAAGGAAAGACCTTTGTCAGCTCCATCACCTCCCAATCATAGCAGGTTGTTACCACCGTCATATGATGAAAGAGCTAGACGTTGTCGGGCTCCCTGCATTAGAACGACTCAGCCGCTTCAAGGAAAGCGAATATCCCGCATACTAGCACGGCCAACACATCTGTCAATAAGCAAACAGATCGCCTGTTTTACGTTAAGAACGACGTTTAACTATCCCGTTCCTCATCGACACGGAGCTGAACTCAGCGTCGTCTCTGCGAACGCAAGCGACAAGCACTCAAAGCCTACGTGCAACCTGCGTGTGACCAGCGGTTTTCCGTTAGCTTCATTCGGTCAACGCATGATGAACCTGGACCTCGGTCTCCTCCGAAATTTTCAGTGGGTTTTCATGGTTGGGTCTGTAACCTTCGCAATTATCAGTATCGACTTCCACCGACGTTTTGGGTGGCTTGTTGATGCTGGTCGCCACATACTTTAAGACGATCGTACTAAGCTAGGGGTTTATGGCGTTCTTACAGATGTCTCGATAATCAGTCCCGCTTTCCGATTATCAGACATACCTTCAGATTATGCGCACCTACTGTCTGAATACCCGCGACTGGTACAGCTAATATCATCATCAACAGCAGTACATCAGACATTTGGACTGATGCCTCGCTGCCATACAACCATGAGGACTTATAAAATAAAGAATAAGAAGAGCGAGAGAAGGGGAACTTACCTGAAAATCTTAATGCCCTAAGCAAACATTCAGAGTCAAAGCGCCTACACCTTGTGTAGACAACATCCCGTCACGAACAGCTGGTTATCGTGCAAAGCTAAGGCAGCATCGGCGAGACAGCTTCCTTGCGGCTTTCACTGCCACGCGTCATAATCAGCCATTACCCCGTAGATAACTCAGCACCAAACACACTTTAAAAAGGAAATCCGATTTGGAAACGGCAGCAGACGCGCCACTGGTGTCGGTTGCGAGCCATGTCCTGTAAAGTCTCGAGCCGAGCACAAGGCGAGTCACTTGGACTCCAGCCCAGAAAGCGAGACGGACCAACGGCTCCCAATTTGGTTGTCAGTGACTTCATTTCCCGCTGCCAAGTCAACTTCTGTCCACCTCGAGCCTTGCGCCACCCTACACCTGACAAACTAAACAAGGCCCTCCTCGGTAAGTGGTGACCAGGCATACGTAGCACGTACCCGAGCCAACGCAACTTATTCAGTGCTATCTGTTGTTTTAGGGTGCTAGCATGATTATCACTACCTAGTACTCGCCTACGCAAATCATCGTTGGGGATACGCTGGTGCCATCCGACACCAGCAATGCTTCGCAGACAACGATGATCAAGGACTTGGAGGCGCCTCAGATCTTCAGACCTAAGGTGCCCAGTCTCACTACCATAGAGCAGAACGGTCGTCACTGTGGCCTTGTATACACGGTCTTTCAGACGGAGGGAAATTCCCTTCTGTCGCCAAAGATGATGCAAGTTCAAGAAAGCAGATCTGGCCTATGCAATGCTTGAGCTGACGTCAGTTTCTATGCGCCCATCATTGCTGATGCAGCTGCCAAGATAAGTGAAATGATCAACCACCTCGAGTTCCTCGTTAGCAAGCGTCAAGGGGTCATCAAGTGGCTGGTGGTCCTGCAGCAACACTGCACTTTGAAGGTGCAAAGTGCATACCAAATAATGGGACCACTACAGAGAGGCTATTCAGGGTTGATTGTGCCGCCCCAACATCGTCGAAAAGCAAGACGATATCGTCCGCATAATCTAGATCAACTAACCGTTCACCAGGCAGCACTTCAACGCCTACATCGTTGGATTGCGTCAGGGAACACCACGATAGAATCCACGACGAAATTGAACAAAAAGGGGGAGTCGGACATCCCTGACGAACGCCACTTGTAGTCGAAAAGCTATCCGATAGGACACCGTAGACCCTGACGCCGCTTGTAGTGTTCGAGTACAGAGCAAGAAGGATGTTCACATACTTCGTGCGAACACCTTTTCGCGTAAGTAATTCGAGCAGCATCGATCGATCGATTGAATCGAACGCACTCTTGAAATCGAGGAACACAGCTATTGTCGGTCTGCGGTATGCGTGGCGCTGCTCTAGCACCTGCCGCAAAGTGAATATATGGTCTATACAGCCACGCCCTGGGCGGAAACCTGCCTGTTCTTCCCTAATCCGAGATTCCCGTTCTGCAGTGAGGCGACGAACGATAATCGAGGCCAGTAATTTTGTCACAACTGGCGTTAGGCTAATAACCCTATGGTTAGAACACTCTGTGCGACTGCCCTTCTTGTATATTGCCACTATAATCGATTCGCTCCAATCAGTCGGCGTACTCTTCCTTCCAGATACATTCGAATAAGGTCAGTGCTTTGCAGGGGACCTCACCTCCATCCTTAAATAGTGCAGGTGGGAGGGAATCCGGGACAGCGGCATGAAAACGATTGAGGGCTGTGATAGCGTTTCGGACCTCGGCCTCCGACGGAGGCTCTAAACTAACCGTCCATGGCTTGTCCTGCATCAACTGAGTAGGAAGAGGTCTGGGAGTAGGGGCCAGCTGAACTGATCTTGAAAGTGTTCAGTCCAACGAGCCATACGGCGCTCCTTATTGTGTATCAGCGCACCCGCGCTGTCTCTGATTGTCTCACTGATGCCTGGTTTTCTGGGACCAGTGGTACGGATCAGCTGGAAGAGCTTGCGGTAATTGCCTACTGCTCCTGCTTCCTCCATTTCTTGAGCCCGACTGGTCCACCAGGCTTCTCTGTCAGTACGTAGGCTCCGCTTTAGTTCGCGCCTAATAGCCCGTCTGGTCACATTGTGTTCAGCACCAGCCGGGGGTGTCTTCTAGCTTCCAACAGGTTCACGGACCTCTCGGATATCCAGTGACTTGTGCGGTGACGACTTATAGTGCCACAAGCAGATGCGCCTGCGTCGTGCATGGCGGCCGAGATCCTATTCCACTGAAGTTCAGTGTCATTAGGACAAGACAGCGAGAGTTCGGTATGCAATGCTTCTTGATAGGCTTGCCTGACCGAGGGCTGGGACAATTTCTCCGTTGCCAATCGGGGGAGACGCTTTGTGCGCCTTCCGGTAAAGTTCATGGAGGAACGACAGCGCACGAGGGCATGATCAGAGTCGACACAGGTACCCCAGTACGAGCGGCAATCCAGAATGGAACCGCGCCACCTGTAACTTATGGCGATGTGGTCAATTTGGGTCCATCGCTGGCCAGTTACAGGTGGACGCCAAGTGGCACTTCGGCGCCCACTGTGTCTAAAAGCGGTGCTAGTAAGAAACAACTGGTGCTCCGCACACAGTTGCAGCAGACGCTCGCCGTTGTCAGTCCGTTCGGAGTTAAGTCCATACTTACCACCCAGCTGAGCTTCTGAAGAGCTCAGGCGCTCTACTTATGCGTTCATATCCCCTGCAAGTACTATAATATCTGAACTAGTAGCACTGCGTATTAGGGCGTTCAGTTCGTGGTAGAAAGTGTCCTTGCCTGTATTAGAACTGCAGTCGGTGGGAGCATAAACGGAAATCACTAACAAACGGCGTTCTGTTTTACTTCGCGAATTGACCTTAGCTGATGTCGTCAAACGGGCTGCACATACACCGAAATCCAATCAACCAATGATGACAGCCTTGGAGCTGAGAATGATACCTACACCAGCTTGACCCGTGAGTGCCGCATCGGCGTCTCCGGATGCGTGCAACCAATAACGAGAGGATAAGCCGGGTGCAGTCAATTCAATAACCCCGTTAGGGTCATCAATCCTAGTTTCGGACACAACACACATCAACACCCAGTGTGTCCAAGGTGCGTGCGAGTGCAGCCTGTTGACCTGTTTGTCTTAGAGTGCGGACGCTGTATGTCGCCATGGAAACGGGATAGCGTGGCCTTATAAGGGACTTTTGCCGATTGGCGTCCGATGGGTGCGGTGGGATGGTGGCTGCAGATGGTTCTACTCCAGTAGCATTTCGGTTGCTGTCAATTAAGCTGGGAATTATAGAAGGAAGGTTAGTAATGGGGGTCGGGATGGGAGTAAGAGAAACAGGTGGAAAAGAAAGTAGGGAGGCGCCAGCAGTGGCATGTTCTCGCTTATCCGCCCTGCTGTATGCAACAGATAAGGCGACCCTTGATAATCTGCGCGACGGCCGATGCAGGATGAGGCTTATGTTTGAAGAAAATGTCATGATTGTATGTGGGCTGAGCTACTTCCAGGGCGCCCAGACCTAGACAGGAAGACGATTAGCGTCATCATCCAAAGCCTTTGGCACAAAAGCCTGTCCGTAAGGCAGCGGGGTGGCAGTGATTTAGTTTTACAGAAATGGACGCCATCCTATTTCAAACCCCTAACCTGGAGGATCAGGAGACCGAGTTTGTCTGACCTCTCACCATTGACCAACCTGGTAGGAGTATATATATATATATATTATACACAATCTGTGGTACAGATATTGTGCCATCGGAATCATGGCTGAATAGGAAAACAATATGAATAATAAGAAAAGAGCAACAAGAAATGCTTTTTTTTGTCAAGTTTACCACTCACAGTTTTTGAAATTTTTTTTTAGTTTGTTCGTTTTTAGGGGGAGGAGGAAGGGACACCGCAACACACTGATGCACACGTCCGCCATTGACATCGATCTTGAGCCATAACTTCCAAGGTTTTCAACCAGCAAGTATCCTCGTCTCTCGGACCCCAACCAGGTAGTCGACAACAACCGGCCGAGGCCAATTGTTTCGTCAACTTTTTCATGCGGCTTCTCCATGTTGTAGGCTGTCCACCGGACCGTCTCTTCCAGCCCTGTCCAGCAAGTGCAAACAACGCACGACGGGGGTAACGCTGGACAGGCATGCGCAATACGTGTCCCAACCACCGCAGTTGATGCAGTGAGATGAGCTCCTCGAGCGAGTGGCTTCCACGTCCCAAGACACGCTGTCTAACTTCCACATTGCTTACGTGGTGCTGCCACCACACACGGGCAATGGACCGCAGACAGCGGTGCTCGAAGACGGATAGCCTGCGCAAGTCATCTTTACGAATGGGCCAGGTCTCGCATCCGTACAACAGTACAGCACGAACAGTTGCACAATAGACCCGCCCTTTGATGGAGAGACGAATGTCGTGGCGACGCCACAAATGCCTCAGCCTAGAAAAAGCGAGGCGTGCTTTCGAGATGCGCATCGAAATCTCGTCTCCAACAGCCCCGCCAGCAGTGATGCAACTTCCCAAGTAGACAAAGCTCTCCACAACCTCCAGTGTCTCACCAGCAAGCGTGAGTGCAGGCAGAGGCACCTGCCAGTCTTGAAGGAGAGCCTTGCATTTGGATGGCGAAAAGCACATACCATGCTTTGATGCTTCAATCGTCAAGCGGTTTAATGCAAGTTGGACGACTTGTGGATCGTCACCCAGCAAGACGATATCATCAGCATAATCCAAATCAACAACTCGACTACCTGGGAGGAGCTCAACGCCAGCGTTCAACGAATCGCTCAGAGCGTTCTTCAGGACATCCTCAATGGCAAAGTTGAATAGGAACGGAGAGATAGGGCATCCTTGTCGAACTCCACTGGAGACCACAAAGGTAGGCGAAAGCATGCCATAAGCCCTAACCCTGCCCGAGGTCAGACTGTACAGAGCGCGCAGTATGGAGACGAACTTCTCGGGGACACCGTTCCTCAGAAGGCACTGCCACAGTACTGTACGATCGACAGAATCGAAGGCAGCACGGATATCCAGGAACACAGCAATCGTTGGCCTCTGATACACATGGCGGAGCTCGAGAATCTGGCGAAGTGTGAAGATTTGATCGATGCAGCCGCGACCAGGGCGAAACCCAGCTTGTTCTTCTCGCTGCAACGATTCGCGTGTTGGGGATAGCCTGCGAAGTATGATGGACACCAGCAGCTTGCAAACGACGGGGACTAAACTTATTCCTCTGTAGTTGGAGCAGATTGTGCGCAGGCCCTTTTTGAAGATGGGTACGACTATCGATTCACCCCAAGATGATGGAACCTTCTCTTTCGACCAAATTTGCGAGAACAAAACGGTGAGTTCTCGGACCAGCGATGCGCCACCATCTTTAAATAGAGCTGGGTGAAGACCATCAGGGCCGGGAGCTTTATAACGCTTCAGGTGCCGGAGCTCCTGCTCGATTTCCTGGGAAGAGGGAGGGTCTGTTGGGGTAGACCACTCGGCCCCAGCGCGAGCGCCAGAGGTAGCAGATGGAGCTGGGGGCCAACAAAACTGCGAGCCAAAATGTTCGGCCCATCGCTCCAACCGTCGTTGAAGATTGGTGATTAAGGTGCCATCCTCTTCGCATATTGTTTCACTTATACCAGATCGAACACCTTCGGTGACTCGAAGGAGATGGAAGAGTTTCCTGGTATTACCACAGAGACTAGCAAGCTCCATCTCCCTAGCACGTTCACACCACCAAGCTTCGCGGTCCATTTGCAGACTCCTGCGCAACTCTCGACCAAGGTATTGGCGTTCTTCAACGTGTCTCGAATCCGATGGGATCAAGCGGCGTTTGTCCATCAGCGACAAGGAGTCGGCGGAAATCCAATGTTTCGGTGGGTGACGGGTAACTCCACAAGTGTCGATACTGGCGGAAACTAATGCATCTTTGATTTGCGCCCACTGCGAATCGAGATCACCGTCAATAGTTGAGCCAAGCAAGGTTGACAGTGAGGCTTGGTACCTGGTTAAAACCGCAGCGTTTTGTAGATTTGCGACGTCCGGTCGGTAGTGGGCGCGCTTAGGTGATCCTCCGAAACGCATGCAAATCTTAGCACGAACCAATGCGTGATCAGAGTCCAGAAAAGTTGACCAGTACGATCGGCAGTCCATTACGCTTCCGCGCCATCTGTAGCTGATTGCTATGTGGTCAAGCTGGGAGCACTCTTGCGTTTGTGAGGGCGGGCGCCAGGTAGCAGTCTGTCTCCTCGAGTGTCGAAAACTAGTGCTCGAAAGAAACAAGCGATGATCAGAGCAAAGAGCAAGTAGTCTGTCTCCATTGTCTGATCGACTGCCACCGAGACCAAAACTACCCCCAATGTGGTGCTCGCTTGGTAGAAGGCGGCCAACCCGTGCGTTAAAGTCCCCGGCAAGAATGACTATATCCGTCCGTTTGGAGGAACGCAGAAGTTCATGTAGTTGTTGGTAGAAGCTATCTTTAACTGCATCCGGGCTGCAGTCTGTAGGGGCGTAGCCGGAGACGACAAATAAGGCACGCTTAACATCTCGACGCCTGCTTACGTTACATGAACCTCTTAGTCTGACTGCACATAGTCGGCTGTTGACTGGGATCCAGTCAAGCAGAGCTGATTCAGCCCTGGCACTTAATACAACCCCAACACCAGCTTGACCAGTGGCGGCAGATTCTGGGTCTCCGGAAAGCCGCAAGTAGTATTTGGCGTCAGAGTTTACCGGAGAGGCCATTCTGATGACGGCGCTAGAGTCTTGCAATCTGGTCTCTGAAAGACAACAGATGTCTACCGATAGCGTTTCAAGAGTACGGGCCAGACATGCTTGTCGTCCGATCTGCATCAAAGTTCGAACATTAAACGCTGCGAGGATGAATGGAGAACCAGGTCGGAGAAGAGCTGGAGCTTCGGTGGAGTGAGAGGCGGTTGCGATCGCAGGAACCTGGTAGGAGTAGCTCTCAAGATGCTCGGAGGCATCACCCAGTATAGCTCAATGGGTCAATGAGCTACGCAAACCGTCGCACCACGTTAAGGCCCAGTCTCGTTGCATTGACACAGCCAACTGACAAAGCCAGCTGTTCTGAATGCCTATCAAAGTACGCTGTCATGCGAGTTGGATAAAAGCTCACTGGATGCAATTGAAGGTCACTGGTTTCATATCACCAGACCTTACTTGCAGCAGGAAAATCCTCATGTAGTATGTCTAATCGCCAACATGGACATTGGGTCTCTTCACAGTCTCTGGAATTTATAGATGGTCGCCGGCATATTCCGGCTGGAAGCGAATACAATGAAACTCGCAAAGAGCTCCAGGCAAAACTCCGTGCTAGCCTGAAGAGAGACCGCGAATCCTGGTGGTCTGATCGTGCATCAGAGATGGAAATGGCCGCTGCCCTTGGTAACCATAGTAAGATATTCCGTCTGATACGGGGATCGGGCAGTAGAAGACCTGGTGTTAGTGAAACAATCTGTGACGACAGTGGACAGCCTATCCACAACTTGTCAAAACGATTGGAGCATTGGGCTGAGCACTTTGAAACGCAATTTAATCGGCCGGAATTGTTAGATTTCTTGCCGGCCACTGATCGCCCCGCTCCCTGGGCTGTCCCTTTGGATCCACCCTCTCGCTCAGAAGTCCAACGTGAGATCGGACTGTTGAAGTTCAATAAAGCCGCGGGACCTGATGATCTTTTTCCAGCCCTCTTCAAATTCGGGGAACTTGCTCATGTGGATAATTTACACGAATTGCTAGTTAAACTGTGGGAACAGGTAACTGTCCCAACCGACTGGAGCCGCTCCGTCATAGTCCCAATTTTCAAGGGAGGCTCACGATCGGAATGCGGCAGCCATATAGGAATCAGTCTGATCTCCATTGCCTCCGAATTGCTTGCCTCTGTCATCCTTCACAGACTGACTGGCACTTGTGGAAGCCAGATTCGTGAAGAGCAAGCCGGGTTTCGTCGAGGTCGTGTCTGCATTGACTACATCTTCACCTTGCGTCAGTTGTTGGAGCACCGTCACATACATTTGCGGCCCACCGTTGTCGTGTTCCTCGATATCAAAGGTGCATTCGATTCGGTGGATAGACTTGCGCTTTGAGACTGTCTACTCAGGAAAGGTGTACCTGAGAAATATGTAAATATTATCCGAGCATTATATACGCCTAGCTCGGGCAGAGTGAAGGCTTACGGCAAGTTGTCGTCGCCCTTTAATATCTCCAGCGGCATGAGACAAGGATGCCCGCTGTCACCTTTCCTCCTCAACTTCGCTGTTGACGAAGTCATTTAAATCGCGTTCACAGGACACGACTTAGAAGGTGTGGAGCTACTCCCAGGAGAACGACTTCTTGACTTAGAGTATGCTGATGATATTGCCCTAATTTGTGACGGCTCACAAATGTGCAAAGCAGCACTGGACAGCTTAGCACTAGCTGTCCGTCACTTCGGGCTTTGCTTCGCACCCTTTAAGTGCAAAGCGTTCCTCCAAGATTGGTATGGACCGCCTCCTTCGCTGACCCTTGGTGGGGATCAGCTAGAAGTCGTTCAAAAATTCAACTATCTGGGAAGTTGTATCAACGCCCGTGGGATTGAAGAGGAGATCACGAACCCTATAGCAAAAGCTCGGGGTGCTTTTGCTAACCTTGGCCACTTATGGCGCCGGCGCGACATCACTCTTGCCCTGAAGAGTAGAGTGTACAATGCAGCGGTACGTTCGACCCTACTGTACGGTTGTGAAACCTGGCCCCTTAAAGCAACGGACCTGAAGAGGCTAGTTACGTTCGACCATCGGTGCCTTCGTAATTTAGCTCACATTTGGTGGGAACACCGCGTGAGCAACGAGCGTGTTCGACGCGTTGTTTACGGCACAGGAAAAGGAAATGAACCGCTCAGCACCTTTATTTCACGCACCAGGCTCCGATGGCTCGGCCACGTGTTACGCATGGCAGCCCACCGACTCCCGCGACGTGCGTTGTTTGCGCGGCGGGGGTGTGGATGGAAGAAGAGAAGGGGTGGCCAAACGATGACCTGGTCGAGAGGAATGAAGTCCCTCACTTCTTAGCTGGCCTCGGTTGGAGCGTCTCGGCTCCCTGGTTGGGGTCCCAAAGACGATGAACACGTTTGGTTGGACACACTTGCTGATATGGCAAGGAGCCGACCTCAGTGGCGTTCGTGCTGTGTGTTTCTTTGTCCCACCCCATCCCTCTTATCCTCCCTCTCCAACCACGATCTCATTATTTAGCCTTATATAATTTTGCATAGTAATTTTTTGATGCACAGTAGCCGGCTGGTAGCTTACCGGAACGATGCCCATCCTTTACCGGTAGCTCAGCCAGCTTGCACCAGTTGCATTTTTTCTCCTTTTTTCTGTATTTCGGCACAGTAGCTGAGGTGTTCCCCACCTCTGGCTAACGTGTATGATGATTTGGATTAACGTTTTGAAAACACAAAAATCAAAATCGTCCGAAGCGCCTTCTCAACACAATTCACAAACCCAAAATACCAGAACATTTTTGCACGCAGATTATTCGTTCGTTCTTTTAGGCGTGTTCTGCTATCGCGACTATACATGCCCCAACCCTCCCCTTCGATGGACTGGCCCTCACCAGCGACTTTTTCGAGGATCGCCACAGTCAACGAAGATCCAAACGAGGACTCGGGTTGTTTCTCCGCAGGACAAGGGTCGTTTCTTCGTGGGACGATGGTCGCTTTTTCGTGAGACGATGGTCGTTTCTCCGTGGGACGAGGGTCGTTTTGGCACGGGGCGGGGTGCGGCGCGGCGAGAGACCACTCCCAAGCGCACCCTTTGGCAGCAGCGGAGCTTGAGGTCCTGTCGGCCTTTTTTCCTGGGCTAGGTAAATTTGTGAAGTCCGACAAGGCCGCTCCAACAGCTCGCCGAAATACACCCTGCCCTGTAATCAATAAATAATGCATGATAGACAGTACAGCGTACTCCGACTTACGACGAACTCCCATTTGGCAAGAACTCTCACTCATTCTTTCTCGGCACGAATTTGCTCTACGAACTTCGATTCTCCCATCATTTTCGATCTCGAAGTCTTCCTATGTTCATCCTTCTAGGCGGAATCTCTGTAGCGCTTAAAAGCATAATTGCTATCTTTTGTGTGCTATTTCATTGTTGACCAATTGCACATTATTCTTTCTTGTTTTTATGTTCCTTACAACCGGTTTGTCACGTGACCGTTTTGTAAGTTCCCGTGTAGTGACCTGGAGATTGTCCTGTTTGTCTTTGGAAAATAGTATTAAAATATGTCATTCTGTACATAGACAACTTAGGAAGCTTGCCTGTTCGCACGATGACTACGTGTGTGTGAGTCATCCAGACGAATCGCATTCGTCGCTTCTGGCTTTTCCGCCTCGAAGTGCGTTTGCTACGTCTCGGCTGGCGACTATACCTTTCCCCTAGCTAGAACCATTTTGCGGTGCCTTCAGCTAGCGGGATTGTGCGTTTCGACAATAAACGTCTATCTCGCTCATATATCCGTCTTTTTCCGACTTTTCCTTGAGGCGGGACGAACCTGATATATAGCGACCGAAGAATTCCGCTATAACTGGTGACCCCGACCGAAAATTTGCTAAGCCACTTACTAATTTTTCTTTCCAGGTTCGTCCAGTTTTGCAGTACTTCCATCCATTTTCATATTTTTGTGCATATTTCGGGTTCTACATCGCTTACTTTGTATCATTTTTCTGCTATGGATACGTGTCACCCAGTCCTCGACGGCAAGGTTGAACATGTAACCATCGCTACTCCGCCCTTTCATGAAAGCAATCTAAAACATTGGTTTGTTCAGTTAGAGGCACTTTTCGAACTTCGTGGCATTAGATCTGAAATACTCAAATATCTCCACGTCGTCTCCGCGCTTTCTCCGCACGTCACTGATGATATCGACGATATCCTCGAATTGCCAGCAGAGAGGAAAACTTACGAGGAAATCAAAGCCGCGATTCTCAAAAGAACAGGTCTTTCAGATCGTCAACGTATCACGAAGCTTCTGAGCGAAACGGAGTTGGGTGATCTCAAGCCATCGCAGCTATTGCGCAAGATGCAAAGTTTAGTCAAACCCGACATGGTGGACGACACATTTCTCAAGGAAATGCGGCTGCGTAGATTGCCATGTGAAATGTGCAATATCCTTTACGCAAATGCTGGCGCATCCCTAACGCTGATGGCCGATATCGCAGACCAAATTTGGGAATCTTACGGCCAGATTTCGCAAGTTCGATCTATGCCGAAAGACGATATTGCCGCACTCACCAAAAAGTTTGCCGATTTCACAATTTCTGGGAATAGCTGCCGATGTCGTTCTTCAAATCGTCAACGCCCATCTCGATCAAAATCACCGCCGAAATCACCATGCCGAATGCTGGTACCATCGTCGATTTGGCCAGCCGGCCAAGTCGGGCCGCTTACCGCGTTCGTTTAAACGCACATCGCAGGGGAACGGGCCGACCAGCACGTAGGGGCGACGGACGTAGCTGGTCAACACAGTCGCCTATTCTTCGTCACCGACCGACAAACAGGAGTTCGCTATTTCGTCGACACTGGCGCAGAAGTCAGCGTCCTTCCACGGGATCCCAACGACGCAACCGGAAAGGTGACTGGTTCTCTACGCGCAGCCAACGGCACCAGCATCAGCGTCTACGATCAGTGCTCACGCACGCTTAACCTCGACTTGCGACGCTCTTTTCGATGGGTATTCCTTGTCGCTGAGGTCCAAATCCCATTATCTGGATGGATTTTCTTCAACACTTCGACTTGCTCGTCGATACTAAACGACATCGTCTCATCGATCAGACAACGAAACTTTCCGTCGCTGGAACATACAGCGATGTAGCGTCGCTCAGTCCGGTGTACGCCACTACCAACTCGCCGGCCGGCAAAGCGCTACTTGAGAGTTTTCCTGAAGTCTTCCGACCTTCATCCTCTCTGTCAAGGGCAGCCGCAGCTACGCCGCATCACATAGTTACCAAGGGTCCGCCCGTCTCCGCCAAAGCCCGAAGACTGATTCAGGACAAGCTCAAAACTGCCCGTGTGGAATACAAGCACATGCTGGAACTTGGCATCGTCCGACCATCCAGCAGCCCTTGGTCTTCGCCCCACACCAACCACCTGGCAACCGACAGAAGAACCGTGGTCTCGAGTGCACGTCGACTGTGCTGGTCCGATCGATAACATCTCGTACTTGGTCGTGGTCGACACTACTCCAAATGGCCTGAAGTGATCGCCGTCAACTCACCAACCGCATCCGCCACACTGGTTTGCCTCCAACGAATCTTCAGTCAACATGGATTTGCTGTGTTCTGGGTGTCTGACAATGGCTCCCAGTTTATGTCTTCCATGTTCGAAGACTTTTGTCGCTGGAATTGCATCTAACACCAACGCTCACTGCCCTACCATCCCCAATCTTTGCACGATAGCCAGCTGTTTGTGACGCTATGTTGACTACACAAGGTGTAGGCGCCTTGACCCTGAATGTTTGCTTAGGTTTTCAGGTAAGTCCCCCTTCTCTCCTTCTTCTTATTCTTTATTTCATAGGTCCTCATGGTTGTATGACAGCGAAGCATCAGTTCAAATGGCTGATGTACTGCTGTTGATGATGATGATGAATCCAATGTTTAAGTGGAGAGGTTTGTCGACACTTTTAAGGAGGCACTCTTGGAGAGGGGGCTGTAGATTAATGCCTTCAAGCGTGTTTACTCTCTTATCGGTCCATACTAAATCCGGCCTCTCCAGCATGCCAGTCTCCAGCTGAAGCATTTATGAGGCGCAAGCTACGCACCACCCACGAAGCGCTGCTTTCGACCGCAAGGCCACCAATCCAATCTGCTGCCTGCATCAAGCACAACGCGTTCGTCGTTTGAGCCCCGGTATACGCTCGCGACTATCGAGCAGGTCATCCGCGATGGATTTTGGCAACAGTGATGGTCCATCAAGGTGATTTGGTGCACGATGTCGCCGTCTGCGATGACACATGTGTCCGCCATCACAACCAATTTTGACCGCGACATGTAAAACCCTCCAAGCAAGCCAGACTTCCTGTGCACCTTCCGCTGCATATCTTATTGAATACCCTTGGGATTGCAGTAGAACGGAAGACGCCTGCGAAGCCGCCCTATCGCTGCAACGTCTCGACAACCCGACTTACCGACGAACGGGAAAAATCCGGAGCTCGCCGAAAGCACTCCAGGTCAATCCTCGCCAGAAGCGGTACAACGTATCTCCAAGGAAATGTTGCCGGAACAGCAAGTAACCCCGCAAAAGTGCGCCAGGAACTCCAATGCGTGGGCTGCACCACGTAGAGTTCAATTCCTACCTACTTCGCTGCAGGATCAGACCAGTCCGAGTCGGGGCGCAACTGGGCTTAAATCACGCGCCCTGCGTAGTGATTCATTTCACCCACAAAGTGTACCGTTGTGCCAACTGTGCTTCGGCCTTTGCGTGTCATAAACGAACTCTCAGAGGTCCGCTTCATCTTGTCTCCTCTTGTGGGCTGGTTGGGATTCGCGTGGTCACGTGCTTGTGTGCGTCGTTCTAGCCATGTGCTGCGTGTGCTTCTACTCTCTCGCATTTAGTCCCCCAGTCTTGTGCTCCTCGTTGTCTGGTTTTGGGGACTACATTTTCCGAATACGTGCATAAATATGGACTGTGCTCAGGTCAGACGTAACTTCGTCTAAGCTAACGCGACCAGATCTGCACGGATCTATTATAGTTTTATAATTGTGTCTGCCTGTAGTGAATTGCTGAGAACAATACTCTTCACAAGTGTTGTGCTTCAATATTTGTTTTTTTCTCTCGTGCGCACCCTTCCCTGGCGGTCATTATCAAAAAGACATGGTCCGCAAAGTGGATGCTTTGTAATTATTCGTATTTTCTTGCCAACCTCTCCTTCTTGGTTGTTTTTGCCGACGTTATTCGGTTTGCGTGTTTTCGTGTCCGGTTTTTAGTTGATCGACCCGAGTGAAGTATGCATGGCTCTCTTTTAATATACTTCGGAAGCACTTGTTAACTTAATTATTCAGCTTTAACCTAACCCACTCTCAGGCGTGTCATACCTGTGTACTCTGTCCCTCTTATTCTCCTGTTGCTTGTTCTTTTGCTTCTTTGTATTTATATTCTCCACTTAGTTTTATTATTTTTTACCGGCGACTTCGCCACTCGATCTCTACCCTTCAGTGCAATCATTTTTTATTTCTCTTTTCAGTTTAGACTTTTCCTGCAACTTTACATTTATCCTTATCCTTCCGCATTGATGGTTTTTCCTCAATGGCACAGCTCGTGGCGACTGTATCCGCCATACTTTGTTGTTGTGCCCATAGTTGAATTAAAGCAATAACACCTTTCGTGGAGTTTTGTCTAAGTCAATTGTCGTATTAAGGAATTGGTCCGCGATATCCACCAATTTTCCCGAAACCGACTCGCATCTTCTGGGTCTTGGCGAGAAATCACTGAGCTGGTCGTACTGAGATTCAAAATACTGAGCTTGTCTATCGTCTTGGATGACAACCGATAATGAATTCCGAGAGAAAGCACTTCCAGCTGCGGGTGAGTGAACTGAGCAGATGGTGGATTAAATACGTGCTTCGGGCAATCAGTAGGGAAGGAAGCGTGTGTAGTCTTTGCAAGCAAACCCTGTAAGCTACGAACTGCTTTCATTTGCGTACAACGAAGCACTTTGCTCAAATGTCTGTCTCAAATTTCAAGCGGCAAATCCAAGATAACTCATTGAAGGTGCCAGCAAATCGTCTCTGTGTTTCGAGGAACTTCCGTTCACGTTTCGCACAGGCGTCGAGGTGTGCCGACGCGATCCTGGTCAACTTATTCTTCAACAGTGCAAACCGTGACGGTAAGCAACCTGATCGAATACATCCTACAAGGAAGCTTATCCTCGTACGTTCTACAGCCAGCTCACAACGCAACGACAACAATCGGTATAATGCCCTCGCAACGGTAACCGGAGTATTCTTTGCAGAAACGTAAAACATTGGGTCCCTTTCAGCCACTTGATCAAAGCAGAAAGAAGACATTGTTAGATCTTCCCTTTTTCGCTATTCCGAATTAACCACCCAGGAATTTCTCCGCAGCAATTCTAGCCCAGCCGAAGAAAAATCAAAATTCCAACAGCCTTGACCACGAAAAACGTGTTAACAAAAACTCTGCCAACGTAGCCAGATAAATGCCGCCGAAAAACACTGTCCTCTCAACTCTGAGGCAAAAGTCCAATTAGCCGGGTGTTTGAAAATGCATTCGTCCGCTCGATCGATTGCCTGATCGACCGCACGGGTAGGCGATTCCCTTCAGCCCAGCTTTCAATCATCATTATATATTTTCCCTTTTTATGTTTTTATCTGATTCCCGGATACCTCCCCTCCTGAAGCTGCTGCCGTTGTGTAGGATGCTAGCCGGGGATTAACCTGGAGCCTCCTGGAAGGGATTCTTCGCCTACCGGTGCATCGCCTTGGCTGTAGTGTTCTGGATTCGAATTCCGTACTCTGCGGTCTGGTACTATTCGTCTGATGACAGGGTTCTTCTACTGGCTCTGTAGGCAAGTTGAAGCTGTCTGTCAACAGGTCAAATGGAAGCTTTTCGGATTCTATTGCTTGTGGCTGACACATTGTTGTTCGCAGTTGGTTTGCATGGCGTACCCATACCTGCGTTCCAACCAGCACGTCGTAAATGACGCTTCCGCGCTTGCACTGGATCGTTCCTGGCGTCCATTTTGCGTGTCCACCCCGATAATCACGCACAAGTACTGGCTGACCCGGTCTAAACGAACGTTGCTTGGCACCAAACCGCCGATTAAAATCACGTTCCATCTTTAGGTTCCTTTCACCAGCTATGGACTCTGAGGATGGCCGAACTGCATCATATGGCATGCGAAGTTTTCTCTTCATCATTGCCTCTGCTGGTGATATTCCACCCGGTGTTTGTGGATTTTGTGTAGATCGGTACAGAAATAGGAAGCGGTCGATCACCTCCTCTATGTCTCCCTCCCTCCTTGATTTGAGGAGAGCGCGTTTGAATGTATCCACAAACCTCTCCGCTTGGCCATTCGATTGTGGGTGGAATGGTGGAGACCGCACGTGTTTGATGGCGCAACGTTGGCAGAAATTCGTGAATGTGGCCGAAGTAAACTGTGCTCCATTGTCCGTCACTAATGTTTCAGGGCAGCCGAACCTGCTGAAAATTTGTCGTAACCTAGAGACGGTTGCGCTGGCTTTTGTGCTTCTCATGAGGAACACTTCGGGCCACTTGCTATAAGCGTCGACCACTATGAGAAAGTTCTGGCCATTGATTGGGCCTGCAAAGTCTACATGAACACGACTCCAAGGTTTAGTTGGTTTAGGCCATGAGCGGAGTTCAGTCTTTGGCGGTGCCCTTGAGGCGGTAGCGCAGTTGCCACAACTTTTAGCTAGCTGCTCTAGCTTTCTGGTCATCTCTTCTGTCGACGGTGATGAATGTACTGGGTCGGTTTGTACTGTATTGCAAATCTGACTCATTGGAGCATCAAACAGTTGTAATTTTTCCATCCAGTCAAGTCCAAGGAGGTTCAAGTTTGGTCGATCAGACAAGTAGCAGGTTCCGGCCTTTTCCACTCCGTTGAATGCAATTTTGCAATTTATTTCTCCGACCAACTTCAGCACTCCACCGGATGCATTGTGAGCGATTTTGTTGGAATCAATCATTTTCGGCTTCTTTATGTGCTTCCAAGTGTTCTTGGAAATGATCGTTATATCTGATGCCGTATCGAACTGCAGCCGGGTTGGGATTCCGTTGATAAGCACAGTGATAAATCGGCGGCGTGTTTTAGAATCGCTGTGAAACGTAGCAATCACCGATAGTGATTCTGCGTCAGGTTTTCTGAAATTCTTCCTTCGGTAGGACTGCTTCACATTTCTTGGCCGGGATTGATAGCAAAAGTCTTCCTTGTGGCCGCGTTTATGGCACTTATCACAAATATGACTCTTGAATGGACAGTATCGTGCGAAATGCCGTTCACCACATGACCAACAAGGTGTAGGCGGCTTGTTCGGCTTTCTGTTGAACGACTTATTCGAGCCAGGCTTTCTTGCTTTTTGTACAGCATGAACAGTATCGGCAATGGTGGGGCGACTCTGCTCAATCATAGCTGTGTCGTGTTTCAAGGTAATTAACCGTTTGCATTCGCGTACAAGAGACTTCAATGTCAAATCTGGGTCTTGATCCAACTTAGCAAGGAGCCGAGTGCGGATTTCCGCGTCGCGTGGAGACTGTAAAGCACTGACAAATATAAGACACTTAAACTGGTCATCCGTCAAACAGCGTAACTTGAAACGTTCACATTCGCGGTTAACCATGTCTGCTAGTGCCCCATAATCGTCTGTATCACGCTTTACAATTTTTAGACATTGATAGCGAATGCTAAACAATGATGTTGACTCACCAAAAATTTCTTTGAGTGTTGCCACTGCTTCGTTGAAAGTGATGTCCTTCGGCTCTTTGGGCAATATGTGGTCAAGGAATCTTGTATGTTCATTAGTTCCCAGCTTGCGGAGCAAAAGGCGCACTTTCCATGAATCATCTTGACGGCTGAAATCCGTCTGGAACATATCCTCCCAACGTTTGAACCACGCCTCGAAAGTGGATTCGGAATCAGCATCATAATGAAATTCAGTGATTGAATTCGTAAGAAGATCAAGTGAAACAGCCTGCGTGTCCCGTGTAGCTGCTCCGTTTGATTGTACGTTTAAGCACTGCGTTAAACTTTCAATCAGTTTCATTTGTGCTTCCATCTGGGATTGTTGCTGAAGAAGCAGCTTTTGAAAATGTTCGGCAGAAAAATTTGTAACATTTCCGTGCTTGTCCGTCGCCATTGTTAGATCTTCCCTTTTTCGCTATTCCGAATTAACCACCCAGAAATTTCTCCGCAGCAATTCTAGCCCAGCCGAAGAAAAATCAAAATTCCAACAGCCTTGACCACGAAAAACGTGTTAACAAAAACTCTGCCAACGTAGCCAGATAAATGCCGCCGAAAAACACTGTCCTCTCAACTCTGAGGCAAAAGTCCAATTAGCCGGGTGTTTGAAAACGCATTCGTCCGCTCGATCGATTGCCTGATCGACCGCACGGGTAGGCGATTCCCTTCAGCCCAGCTTTCAATCATCATTATATATTTTCCCTTTTTATGTTTTTATCTGATTCCCGGATAGACATAGGTTGCGATATGTCAAAATTTCGATTGTTCGCCTTCTGTCGCACACACAATACAAGCAGCGACACATACACAAATATATACATGGGAACAATTCGGCACACCAAAACGTCAAAATCAAGACCAAGGTAATTTGATTGGTTGCCTCAAGATTTTCTGTTCACATAGCACAGGCTGATGGGCTTTCATTAGCAACGCCTCACTGATTGCCAACATTATCGGGTTCCGGTTGCGTAATAGCACTTTAAACGTAGTCTTGGGGTCCACATTGTGACCAGTTGTCAGGAGGTGCTTGGTGATAGATGATGACGGAATCCGGTTCATTCTGGAGGCGCTCCGGTTTGTTGCGTCATCATTTGTTCCCCTCACTTTGGCAAGTATTCAGCCACCCTCTGAGCCAACTGACGGTTAGTTCTGCCTATATAAACGTCACTGCAACTGCAGGTGAACTGATAAACCACTTGAGTGGCCGAACTAGCCGAATAGTTGCTCTGACGGTCATGAAGAACAAGTTTCCGAGCAATGTGTGTATGTGCGCGTTAGGGCGGACCTGAGCTTGTGTGTTGGTAGCCTACAGGGTTCGCCTGCAAAGACTACATATGCTTCCTTCCCTACTGATTGCCCGAAGCGTGTATTTAATCTATCATCTACTCACTTCACTCGTCCGCAGTTGGAAATGCTTTCTCTCGGAATGAAATATCGATTGTCACCCAAGACGATAGACAGGCTCAGCACGCAGGCCCGCTTTGAATATCTGTATGACCAGTTCAGTGATCTCTCGCCAAGATCCAGAGAAGATGCGAGCTGGTTTCGGGCAAAATTGATGGATATCGCGGACCGATTCCTTAATACGCCAATAAGCCAGAGATGTTGCCTGCAGGCTGAATACTATGCCGCGATCAAAGTTAAAAGACATGACACACCTAATCTTCCTGCAGCCGGATAAAGGATCAGGCATCATAATAAGTCAATTGTGGATTCGAAACAGGGCACTTCACGCCGGCTTGAATCTCCAGGTCTAAATTTGTCATATTGAAGATCATGCTAGCAGTGCATGTTAGTTTTACTATTTTTATCACTGAACTTTCGTTCTGCTGATCAGTTACTTGCCACTCATAAATCACTCCTGAGTGCACATTGTTACCTCTCTTCATCGGTGCAAATCTTCAGTTGATTTAGGGTGCGCTTCTGCTTTGATTCTAGTTTGGAGCAAGGCCTTTACATTCATTCAATTGGAATATCAAAACAGTTTGTATTTTATACCCTCATTTAGTTTTAACGGGATATGCTTTGTATCTATGGTGAAATTGTATCTGACCGCTGCTCGCGTTTTCCGCTCACACTGTGCGGCAACGTATCTTTGTTTTATCGGGTCTGTTTTTATCACATTCCCTAGATTTTACTTTTTTTCCAGCCATCTGTTCTGCAACTTCGTTGGCAGCAATGCCCCGTTACGGCTCTTTGTTTTCTGTCTGGTGGTACGCTGCTAGTGGGCTCTGGGAACGTCTTGCAGCTTTACAATATCTGCCCCTCCTATGTTGTCTGGACATGGCGTTTCAGAAATTCCGTCACTATCCACTCCATTCAAAATTGTAGTCGTTAGTCTATTGGAATTGCCCCTCAGTGATGTGACTGCAGTTCCAGGAATGTATGGATCAGCCATTGCAGTTGGCGGAAACAGATTTTATGCCGGTCTGATCTTCGACGCACTTCGCTCGCATGGGTCACTTATTTTCGATGCTTACAAGTGCGACAGCATTGTACATTCCTCTGTCCAGAACGACAATGATTGTGTGTTCTTTTGCTTTCTATCGGCCCATTCAGAGCTCACCGTAGTCAAAGTTTCTCTGTTAATCCAGCGATGGAGGGTCGATTGTTCGGTGTCTTCTGGCATCGCTTCAGCCATTTGGTAAGCCCTGCTCGTTCTTGTGGAAATCATTTTTGAAGTCATTCTGGCTTTGTTGTTTGCAAAGGCACACAATCCCTCGCCCAGTTGCTCACGTTTTCCGGCTCTGCATTCGGTAGAATTGTCATTCATCGTCACACAGTCAGATATGGCACCTCTTGCAATGCCCATGTCGAAAGTATGCATAGCACTAGTACTTTGTGTTGTCAAAAGGTGAGTTTCGATTTCCATCTAATCCTCTTTCGCTTGTAGGGACTGGTGTTTTGCATCTGCCTTCATCTCAAGTCCTCCGGGCAATCGATCTTGTTGGCCTCGTCAGCCGAAGACAGAACTATTGCTGTATGGGAACGATCATTAGATACACATGACCGTAGTCCAACTATAGACGAATATGCAGGACCGTGGACATTGTCATATTTATTGAACGGCAACAATCCTGGTACTAAAATTCAGTTTACTTCTCGGATATGGAGGGTTTGCGTAACTGACCATGGAGTCTTGGCTGCGGGTGAGGTACGTTTGCTTCCACGTGTAAATCTGTCTCCTTGATATTGACCGATGCACCGGCACCATTATGCCACATCTGAACTTATTAGCTGTCTTTTTGTCGGGTGCTACGGCAACTAAACTAGACCTTAATGTGGTGCAACGAATTGGCTCAACTGGGTGCCGTTGGAGGCCTTAAGAACAGTTACCACTAGTCTGATCAGAAGTTATTGATCAAGTTTGGAGGCTGCAACTGAGGTGGCACCCATTTATGCTAAAGTGACCCCTCATGGAATATTGCTTTACTCCCATCATCTAACTTGCCAGGTTTTTCAGCCGAGGTTCTCGGTTGAGGACCTTAACTTTTTTCTTGTGGGCGGCGCTGGTATCTCAGCCTGCCGGTTGCCGAAAGGAGTACACGTTTGCGTTGTAGTCCGGCGGTCAGCGATACAAATCCGCGAGATTCGGCTGACCACGCTGGACTGCCGGTGGTCGCTTGGCAACGAAGCGTAAGAACAATGTGCCGTCGAACTGCGGATGCCTGTTGCTAACGCCTTGTTCCACTCTGACTAGATCAGTGATCGTTCCCCTTCGACCGGACTGTTGGTGAGCTTGGAAACTCAACGCGCACAGAAACATCTGAACTGTAGTGCTTGGTTTTCCCCCCTTCTCTGATTCCATACTCATCTCTTTCTTCATTTTGCAGTCGCATTTTGCCGCGTATTAAAACTGCAACACTGACCAATTTCCTCCAGCAAACTGGTTCCTACTATTCTTCCGGACTCCTCTGCACACACTGCTCTACTGACATTACGCTGTTTTCCCGACTGCGTAATTGGTTTTGTAGGTCCTGTTCACTCTATTTTTGTCAGTTCCTGAGCGTTTTTCCAACTGTATTCGCATTCCCGTTCTCTTATCCAAAGTATTTTTTCCTTATCAGGATTGTCATGTCATCTGGTACTCGTGGCTTAACATTACTAAGAGTCGTGCCATCAAACATGTCCACCGGGGTCATGGCGTTTGGTCCTGTGCTATCTGGTTCGGGAGTGAAAATCGCGAAGAAGATGCTGTAATCGTAAGTCAACTGGGCTAATTTCTTCATAATTCGTTCGACCAACACTCGGTCACATAGAGCCGCAGTCGCCACAATGTGTGACGTTTTTTTCTCTAATGACAGCTTCCGACTGTTCTAGACGGTGTTTAACTAAGGATTTCCGATATTTTCCGTTTAACGTAGTTATCAGCCGCACCATTCCATCGGATAGCTGTATTATTCTTCCAGTTTCCTGAACTCTTTCTCTTTAGATGTTGCATCTGGCACATCTGTTGACCTATGCATAATTTCACTGGCCTTGATATATAGAGGAATACGTGTTTCGCACTCAAAGTCACTGTTACCATTTGCCGCGAAGGTATTTTGGGTTGGCTTGTCAACTTCGCTGGGCTATGGAATTAAGCAACTTACGAAATGGCCCACATGCTTCAATTTTCTAGGCGATGTTTCTCATATGATCGTACTTCTAATCATCTCTGCTATACCACTTTGTCTTCATATTTAGGCCACGGGAGGGAATGACGGGGCTGTGTGCGTTCTTCCCATGCCACCCAAAAGCGAGACGGTATCTGTTGTCCTTCGCCTATCGGATGCTCTTCATGCTAACCGTTGCATTAACACAGAAACACATTGCACCCAAGATATGGAAGAGGCTTCAGTAAGCTCGCCGACATACTGCAACGTGTTTTTCTATCTTCAGTTTTCCAGTGTTGTTCCAAACAAAACGTACCACCCATGTATACCTCCACAATAGCCAGAGTACTGCAGTTCGCATGAATTCTGTTCCTGTGTCCAGCATCTGGTTCTTTAGGGCTAACTGTTAATTTCTCCTCTCAGCTAATTTTGTTCTACTTTTTCCTAACTCTCTTTTTCTTCAATTTTGCTTTCCACCTTTCCAGAAGGCTTTGTGAGCAACCGGTTAATGCTAAGGTCCTCTGAAATATTGGCTTACCGATTGGTTCCAAGCGTTTTCCACCTCTTTAACACCATGTAGTTTATTGCCACTGAGATTATTTTGACCTAGTCAATAATACTTGTTATCATTGTCCTTCTATCGATACGGTTAAAATGTTACATGATTGCAGCATTATTACTGCTGTTCTTCACTGTTTGCCGTCGCTATTATTCCATGTCGACTGCATTCACCTCAGAATTCAGGGTAAGCGGACATACTTTTCCGATAATTCATCTTTAGGCTTATGCAATTATATGCAAATCAAAATGTGCCGACAGATATTCCAAGCCGCTAATCCTAAAGCGAGTTAATTGCATTTCGACTGAACTGACCATAGTTGTTGCTTAACTAGTCTGCGATGAATCATCTTAACTGTCTTCATCCTGAGACCCAGGTAGTGCACGTGGTCTTTTTATCTGTTCCGTATCCAGCCACTGGACCCTCGCAACCCATCCTCATTTTCTTTGGTTAATACATTGGGAAGCATCATCTCAATGTATAGTCGCACTCGTCACTGTTGTTCGATGTGCAAGCCTAGTTTTATGAATGACCCCATCGAAGAGGATAACAATGAGCCTGCGACCGCGGACAACTGTTGCACGGGACTAGTCTAGTGTTAAGTGAAGTAGCACATTCGTGCTAATAAACACTTTCATACCGTTGTCTTCTGTCCCCATTATTATTATCTAGCTTCGTTTCACAGATTGTCTCTTCGGCGCGCTTTATGTGACCATGTTCTCCTTCTGGGGTGACTGCGGGCGGTTGCGGGTTATTTTTCACGCGAATCAACTGCATCTTAACCGCTTAGAAACCACGCTTGGATTGGCGGCCAACACTCAGTTGGGTTACCAACGACCCTCTCTCTTAATTGTCTGATCATCCTGACCGTTGTCTCACTCAGTTCGATACTGTGATCCAACTGGATGAGCAGTTTGCTTATTTATTTGTTAGTTAACTTGTTTTTTGTTTTTACCCACTTGTGGTCGCGGAAGTGACATATGGTAGGCTTTTTTTCTTTTGACTAAGATCACCGTGTCGCTTCTGTGAGGAGAACAAAAACGCAGCTATTTCATCAGCTTACTTAACCAGCTATGCTCCCAAACGCGGCGAATGCAGTTGCTGTGTCAAGCGTTTGCCTGCTAGTAAGAAGTTAACTTGAAACCAATGTACGTGCAAACATATCTGTAGATACAATCCAGAAATGTATTTGCCATTCGAAATGGATGATAGGAAACAGGCGTCTGCGCTGGAATGCCACTGATTACATGACACGACATGACTGTTGGACGTATTACTGCATATATTTCTCCTAGACGTAGTCACCGGATCCGGCCGCAGCAGCAATTAGAAATGAAATCGAATATGGCATATTCGCGGAGTCGTTGGTGACCTTCATTCACTCCTTTGCTTCAGACTGTGCTGCTCCATAGACCGACTTTGTTTTTCTTATCAATTCTACTTGACTTCATTTTATTTCGTTTCCCTTTCGATTCTCTCTTATTTTTTTACCTTTGTTTATTGATTATCGTATTCGTAACAGCGTATGCCAGATCAACCTGTCATTTGCTCCGCGCTGGACATTGACGCAGAGAACCTTTGTCTTGCCACCTGCGTCCTTAGAACAGTTCCCGAAGACACATTTAGATGAATAATGCGAAAAGATATATCGCTGTTCTACGCAAGAAATTAACTGTTTCATCCTTTCTTGAACGCAGCACTGGAAAAGAATGTGCTTAACTACCAGTGCTTATTTCTTGAAGATTCAATCGGTTAAACCTTAATTCTCCGGTTTTTAGATTGTATCCATAGTGGTCAGTGGCATGATGATTGATATGGTTGGAATGGCTGATGGGAGTTCCAAAGGACATTTGAGGTCCTGACCACATCCTTTTTTAACCGAGATCGAATACTCTAGGGTTCCCATCTCGTAATCCGCGGTTGTCAATGTTATTCACAGGCGCGTCATCGCGAGGCTTAGATTTGATGTTAGCTCTCAGGAGCCAAGATACCTATACACTAGCTTATTTGCTTAATTCACATGCTAGTTATCACCTTATCAGTTATGCCCTGTGCATCTTGGTGAAGCGGGTGCAGATGTCCACTATCAGTATCCCATTTCCCTGTCGTCAATGAGACATGCGCTGGAACGACGATGTAACGTCATACCTTGAGGTAATTATTTGAAAAATGGCACGGGCAGTACGCCGGTACGCAGTACCAACGCTTCGCTGCCACGCAATCACCATCAGTCGCACGCGGGTTAAAGGTGCGGCGAGGGTCGCGCGGTCCCTACGCAGGCTCGAACCCACACCCTCAGATTACAAGGCAGGCTTGTGATCCTCAGGTGTACGGGCCGGTGCCATAATTACTGTTGCTTATGACTTGACTTTACTCAAAACACACGCAATTGTCTTCTCTCTTGAACCCATTTAATGGATTCCCCTTCGGAGTCTTTATTTCCTATTGCTGAGTCTCTGGACTCAACGTCACTGCTGGTGCGAAATGTATGAACATTGTCAGGGAGAACGGCTGATGTACAACGTTTTATTGAGCACATATTTCACAGACGTCAACTCGTACAGATGATTTTGCATTCAGAATGACGCCCTATGTGAAACTCCAACATGGTTTGTAAATTGACTTGGTTTGATCTTTCACCCAACTAATATAGCCAGTGTCGCTTTTCTTTTGATTGATTTGTCGGATGAGGGTGATTTGTCAACTGAAACATAAACCCGTCACCGCGTTGTGGGCTAAGTGGATTCAGCCTTGTTGCCTGTTTATTATTCACCTGATTGCATCACTGTGCTTTAAAAGTGTTTGCCCACAGAGCCAGTCTTCCATCTCACTGACTTCGTTCGCAGTGCTTAGTCTCCCCATTCTTTCGCCGTTGCCTTTACATTGTCTCATCTGCCTTCTGTTTGATGTTGTCTCCATCACCATATGTTCACCTTCTATCAGTATGATGCGTTTCTCTTGATATCGCCGGCCACTCGTCTACTTTGCGGTTCATAGGCTATATGCATTGGTCCCTGTTTCTTTTTCCGTCCAAAGTAACGTGACCGGATCTTAGTGTGGTGCGATAGATTGCGTACCACCGTGACCCGTTGAGCTATGCTGGGTGGCACTTTCCAAGTGCCTTCGGAGCCACTCATACCAGACGAGTCTCACAATCCAATCCTCTTCGGAGGTTAGGGAGAGTTCGATAGATCTATTTCTTTAATACCCAGCCATGGTAGACAACAGGTCTACGAGTTACAAGCTCACAGCTCGATTGGCGTAGAGTACGATCGCCACGCATTGTCTGTGACAGTGGGAGGGCAACTTCCGGTGCTCAATGGTTTACTACCGCCCGCCTCAAGCCAGCCAACCCATAGTCAAATTGGTGCAAACCCGCCAGCTCCCACCTGTAGCTGGCCGTGGTCATAGGTGCGTAACATAATACGGTCGTAAAACACTTGTGCACTGTTCTAAACCTACAATGGTTGTGTGTGACAGGCCTCAAGCAGATCCCGATTTGCTTCGTGATCACATTCCCTAGCAGGAATTGCTTCCCACTGCCTTGTGGGTCAGGCTATTGAGCCAAAGTCTCCGGGTGAAGTCCCTCAGGCGAACCTCCATGTACCTCACTGCCTTGTGGGCCAGACAGTTGAGTTAAAAGCTAGACGCAGGGCGCTTCGAATAAAACTCCTCTTTCGGAATAGGCAGCCGAAGAGTATCATCTGCCCTCTTGATCACATCAACAATACTCCCACCTTGTTCTTCTCCCTCTCCTCCCTCATCTTTTCAGCAAAAGACTGCCACTGACCTCACACCTGTTGCCATCGATACATGTAGCTGCTCCATCAAAGCTAGTTTCACTTCGCTTTGGTTCTTCTAATGTCCGCACTCTAGGTCAGATCGGCCAGCAGGCAGCACTGACTCTCATTTTTCACTCTCTTGGTATTGATGTGTGCTGTGTCTCAGAAACATGCAAACAAGATAACAGCGGCGTGACAGATCTACTCCCTAGTTCTGAATCTCAAGGCGATGGCTACACTCTTCGCGCGTTTGGTTCAGTTTGCCCCCGCTCCCGGACCTTTTCCTCCTCAGGTAATGAAGGAAGAGCCACAGACGGTTAGTTTAACGGCTCCATCGGAGGCCGAGGTCCGAAACGCGATCGCAGCCCTCAATCGTTTTCGTGTTGCTGGCCCTATTTCTTCCCACCTGCACTATCTAAGGATGGAGGTGAGGTCCTCTGCGAAGCACTAACCTTCCCGCTCGAACATGCATGGAAGGATAAGACCATCCCGACTAATTAGATGGAATTGATTATGGTGGCAATATAGAAGAAGGACAGTCGCACTGACTGTACTAACTGCAGGAGTATTAGCCAAACGCCAGTTGTGACTAACTTACTGGCGCCAATTCTCGTTCGTTGCCCCACTGTGGAACGGGAATCTCGGATTAGGGAAGAGCAGGTAGTTTCGCGCCCTAGTGATGGCTGTATAGACCACATATCCACTCTGCGGCATGTGCTAGAGCAGCGCCACACATACAGTAATAGTTGTGTTCCTCGATCTAAGGAGAGCGTTCGATCAATGCATTCTGTTCGAAATAATTGCTTGGAAAGGTGTTCCCATGAAATATGTGAACATTTTATGTGCACTGTACTCGAACACTACAGGGTCTACGGTGACCTGTCGAACAGCTTTCCGATAACGAGTGGCGTTCGTCAGGGTTGTCCGATTTCCCCGTGTTTTTTTTTTAAATTTCGTCGTGGACTGCATCATGAATTGTTCCCTTGCGGATTCTCACGATGCAGGCATTGAGGTGCTTCCTGGTGAAAGGCTACTTGATCTTGATTACACGGACTATATCCTCTTGCTTTTTAACGATGTTGGGGCGGCTCTTGAGTGGCCCCATTATTTCGTATGCCCTTCGCATCTTCAAGGTTGCTGCGTGAACACCAGATACTTGCTGAACTCTTGACCCTTGATAGCGAGGAACTCGAGGCACTTAATCAATTCACTTGTCTTGGCAGTTGCATCATCAACGATAGGCGCATAGTAACTGAACTTAATTGACGTATTGCAAAACCAAAACTGCCTTCTTGTGTCTGCGGCATTTTTGGCGACAGAAAGGAGTTTCTTTCCGTTTGAAATGTCGTGTATGCAAGGCCACAATGAGGGCCGTCTTACTCAATGATAGTAAGATTTGGCCGCTTCGGTCTGAAAATCAGAAGCGCCTTCAACTCTGATCATCGCTGTCTGCGGAGCATTACTGGTCTCAGGTGGCACCTGAATGTCTGCAACGATGATGTACGTAGGCGAGTGCTAGGCAGTGATACTTAAGCTAGTTCTTCAGAACAAACAATAATACTAAGTTTCGTTGGCTTGGGCACGTATACGTATATCTGGTCACCGGTTACCAAGGAGGGCCTTGTTTTGTCTTCCCGATGTAGGGTTGTGCAAGGCTCGTGGCAGAGAAACGTTGACTTGGCAGCGGGTAATACAGTCACTGACTACCAAACCTTTTGCGGTCGGTTCGTCGCGCCTTCCAGGCTGGAGTCCACCTGACTCGCTGATACGGTCATCTGTCATGCCACATCCATCCAGCCGGAAAGACTGCTGCGTAGGAACGCGTGTACTTGAGTGCGTACGTGTTTCTATGTTAACCAGTCACTGTCCGCCTCGAACTGGAAATCCTTCTCGCTTTCACTTGACGGTTTTTACATGCTCATATGTGCTGGGTGGAGTGTACGGCTTACGCTTGCTACTAAAGTTTTTCTCACTACCACCTCGCTTTTCTGACTTCACTTGGGTGTAACAGGCTTTGTGATTGGCTCGTGACTTTACAGGACATGGCTCGCAGTTGGCACCAGTGACGCGTCTGCTGTCGTCACTTAGTCGGACTGCCTGTTTATAGTGTGTTCGGTGGTGAGTTATCTGCGGCTTAATGGCTTATAACGCTTGGCAGTGAAAGCTGAAAGGATGCTGTCTCGCTGATGCCGCCTTACCTTTGTACGATAGGGAGCTGTTTTGTTAACGAGGTGTATGCGCCTTGACCCTGATTGTTTGTTCGGGGTATTAAGCTTTACAGGTAAATTCCCCTTCTCTCCCTTGTTATTCTTTATTCCATAGGGCATTATGGTTGTATGGCAGCGAAGCATCAGTTCAAATTGCTGATGTACCGCTGTTGATGATAACGATGACGTCTCAGTTGATACCGAATCGAGCTAAGGTATTTGCGGTGGTTATCCCCTTCGGCAAACATACTGAAGGCATTCTGCTCGGCTGGATAGCAGTGAACAGCTGCATATGTATGGTTCAAATTCAAACCTCTGTTAGAGTTAATAAGTAGCATCCGAAGACTAGGTGCTTTTTCATTGCTTCAGTTTGCTCCCACTGAAGCCGTAGTTTCACCTGAGCCATTTGTCTTGACAGCTTTCAGTTATCAGTGATCGCGACCTCTCTAATTCATGTGCCTCCCCACTTTACCTGGTCGGTCGACTTGTAACGGGGTTTACTGTGCTATTCCTGTTTTCTACGTGAACGAATTCGGCCGGCCTACTGCTAGATAGCCCATGTCAGACCAGGTCCCAATATGTTGTGGCGTCTGCAAGTCGAACTCAAACTAGTTGGACCATTGGTATGGCACACTAATTTTCATAAGCTATTCGCTACGCCGTACCTTTTGTAGCTGCGTTTCCACTACAGATTCACGCAAGGATCGTGGCACACCTGGATTCCTCCGACAGATGAAATAACCATTAGCGCCCTCTTTTTGGTCTATAGCATCTACACCGAGTGTCCAAGCTTTGATTTCCTCGGTTAACTTGTATTTCGCATTTTTCGTTTTGCTCTTCCATCGCTTGCAGAATCCACCTTCGGGGGACCGAAAATGTAACGACTTTCCTCGCTGTCTATTTTTCAGTCCCAATGGACGCTTATTTTGTCTAACCGATGCGGGGTAAGTTGTGTTGTATGTGCTTCCGTTCTCATTTTCTTGCCTTTATGTCCAGTTGTCTTAAAGGAGGAGTTATGTTCTGCCACAATATCCGCGATGTCACAATTACGTCGCTGGTGAACACAGTGATGTTGGCCGATTCTAGCCGTCAGGATCCTGTGTGTCACACTATTTTCATCTTCTAATTTCGCTCCAAACTTTTTACTAAGTTAGATCTCTACTTCTTCAACCCTAATCGCTTTTTATCGTTCAATTTGCAACCCTTGTACTATTTCCGTTTATTTTGTTCAGAAACTACTTCACAGTTAGTACAGAAGAGTACTCAAACTCAATCCCATTTCAAACCGTTGTGCAGCCACTGTTTCGTTATGGTGACGTGAAGCTGTTGGACGACGTCGTATGCAGTGCTCAAACATTACCGTACCCTGCCCCTTCAAACTTATCGATCGATTCCACCCAATCAGCAAGCTGTGTGGGCGTATTTCGGGGCTACACGGTGTCTGCCGCCAATCGTTCTCTTCCTGTTGTTGCCATCGGTGACCGATACGGCAAAGTTGCTTTGTTCCTCATTTCCGAAGGTAAACCAGAATATCTCCACTTACCTTGGCTGTGTTGATCCTCAGGGCACCAATACTCACACTCGTTTATGATCAACGACATTCTATTCTCATCACCCTTACGTACGTTTGGATTCAGCCGAGAATATTAGTTGTTTTCATGAGAAGCTACCTTGACTGTGTACAATGATTTGTAGAAGGCATGTTACTCGCTTTATTCCCCGTCTCTCATGCATGACTTCCGTGGGGGGTTATCTCAGTACCTGTATAGGTGATGTGGCCGTTTCTTTTCTACACTTGAAGTTTTCTGTCCCCCATTCCTCTTCTTTGGATGGGCGCTTTTTCACCCGCAAGGGTACCATACTACTGCGGATTTTGAGCAGTTCTCCGAGCTGGGTAATTATTTTGCAGACGTTTCGTTGCCTGACTAGGCAACATCATCAGTGCGGCTTCAGGGGCCTGGTTCGCAGTGCCTCGTAAGCGACTTCAGTGTCCAAGTGCTTATTGATCGCCAGGCTTCAATGAACCCACGTGCTTGCCGGCTTTTAGCCCTTCCAAGGATACTGGCATGCTCTAGGTCGAATTGATGGTTCTCAGCATCCATATGCACTGACATCAGGGAGTTCTGGTGTTGTGCCCCCAGGCGTTCGACTTCTTAGATTGCGCCCCACGAGTCAAAAAGACACGCACCGGACAGGAGGTATATTTGCAGAACACTACACGGGCCGGCGTGAGTATGAAAACACACAAAGTCCAGTCCCAATCACGGCTGAGGGCTAATTTGAATTTATCGATCTGAAAGAACCACGGGTCGTGTGAGGGGCATGTAACAAGATGCAGATACGAATTCGCCAACTCTGAGCATCCTTCTCCGTGCCCCGTACCGCCTGTTGTATTGTTGCTCCATTGCTAAGTTCCTTGTTTGTGGGAGAGGACGCCTGGGTGTCAGCAAATCCAGTGTAGTTCTCAATCTGCGACCCATTAGGACTTCAGCTGGTGACTTCCCATCGGGTGCATTGGGATTGGGAGTCACTCGATAATTCAGTAGGAACCGGTCCAGTCTTTCGTCCAACGTTCCCTCGCCTTTTGACTTCAAAAGTGCTCTTTTCAGGGTATCGACGAATCTTTCCGCTTGGCCATTTGACTGTGGATAATATGGTGCTGTCCTCACTTGCTCGATTCCATTTTGTGCGCAAAACTCGGCGAATTGATAGGACGTAAACTGCGATCCGTTGTCGGAAATAACGGTTTTTGGTAGGCCATGCTGACTGAATACATGTCTCATTTCCGAGATTGTGCTGTTTGAGGACGTGGTTTGCATCCGGATCACTTCCGGCCACTTACTGTACGCGTCAACCATCACAAGAAATTCCACCCCCTCGACTGGTCCTGCGAAATCAACATGTATGCGCGACCAGGGAGATTCTGGATTCGACCAAGATTGCAATGGCACACGCACCGGCAGTTTGGATGCACTGATGCATCTGGAACAGGATCGACCGATATCCTCAATTTGGCTGTCCATCATCGGCCAAAAGACGTAGCTGCGAGCGAGTGCCTTCATGCGGGCGACTCCTGGATGGCCCTTGTGCAGCTCTCTTAGTATGCGCTGTCTGAGCACTTCTGGAATGACTATGCGATCTGCGAAAAACAGACAGGAATCAACTTCCGACAATGCGCCTCGCCTTGTGAAAAACTGGGTCAAAGCTTCGTTCGGACACTTCTTTGGCCATCCACTTCTTGTATAGGTTAATACTTCTTGTAGCACAGCGTCCTGTTTAGTGGCTTGCGCAACCATTAAACCATTCACTGGCAAGTTACACACTGCGTCTTGTATCATGTAGCTGACGTCCGATTCGGCTGCAATGGATGCAATGACTGCGTCTTCTTGATCGCGTCTACCGGTATTGATCAGTCTGGACAGGGCGTCCGCTTGTCCAATAGAATCAGTGGACAAATACCGCATGCCAAAATCATACCCCAGGAGCAGAGTTGCCCAGCGCTGAAGTCGACTGGCTGTATATGTCGGAATGCCTTTCTTAGATCCAAAGATTGCCAAAAGCGGTTTGTGATCAGTTACCAGCGTGAATCTTCTGCCATATATCATCTTGTGAAATCTCTGTACGGCAAAGATGATAGCCAACGCCTCCTTCTCAATTTGACTGTAGTTCTTTTCAGATGCGGTCAGCGCTCGTGCCACATGTGCCACAGCCTTTTCGGACCCGTCTGGAAAGCGATGTGAGATGACAGCACCAATTCCATAACTCGAAGCATCCGTAGCCACGACAATCTCCTGCTTCGGATTGTAATGCGTAAGGAGCAAATCTGATTTCAGCAGAGATTTGAGTTTGTCAAAAGCTTCTTGACACTGTGCGGACCAGTTCCATTCAACATCTTTCATCAACAATTGGTTTAAAGGATGACGTAATCGATGCATGCAAGGTAGGAACTCACTATAATGACTCACCATCCCAAGGAATGAGCGCAAGGTTGTGACATCCGTTGGTGCCGGTAATCTGTCTATGACCTCGATATTTTCAGGATCAGGCCGTCGACCGTTCTCATCAATCACGAAACCCAGGAACTTGATGGATTTCAGGAAAAATTTGCATTTGTCAGCTCGCAACCGGAATCCATATTCCTTAATTCTCATCATCACGTCATCCAGCCGTTGAAACAATTCCTCCTGGGTTCCGCCCATTATGATGATATCATCTAGATAGGCTGCTGCTCCCGTCAAGCCAGTCAACATAGCGTCCATAACTTGTTGAAAGATTGCAGGTGCAGTTTTTACTCCAAATGGCAAACGATTATACTGGTAAAGGCCGCGATGCGTGTTGATTGTTAGCAGCTTTCTGCTTTCCGGTTCGACCTGCAGTTGCAAATAAGCGTCTGCCAGATCCAGAGTAGCAAAGTACTTGCCTCCATTCAGCTTTGCAAACACGTCGTCTGGGAGTGGAAGCGGGTACTGATGGGGTTCTAATGCAGCATTAAAGCCGGTTGAAAAATCTGCACACAAACGAATTGAGCCATTCGGTTTTCTGATCACACCGATAGGCGCTGCCCATTGTGAGAAACTTGCTCGATCACTCCGGCCTGCTGTAAGCGATCAAGCTCATGCTCCACGAGTGCTTGGGATGCGTGAGGGACTGGACGTCTTGGTCGGAACACTGGCTTTGTCTCAGAAAGCAGGGTAAGCTTTGCCTGCATTTTCGTGCAATGTCCAAGCTCTGATTGAAATACACATGCATACTTCGATTGAAGCAGTTCTGCAATACTTTGACCCGGCTGATTCGATACGGCTGTATGAAGCACCGCGACATTCTTCTCAGAACAAATGTGACTCAATGGTACGTCGAGTAGATGCAGCTTCTCGATCCAATCGATGCCGAGCAGATTTACGTCACTGCTCGTAACCAAGTAAATCGTGCCACGAAGATTCAAGCCATTGAAGCTGACTTCGCACTCAATCTCACCATCTAATCTCAGTGGTCCCCCAGATGCATTTTTAGCCGTCAGGGTTGTGCGTTTGAATGCTGGTCTCCCAAGCCTCTTCCAGACTGATCTCGAGATGATTGTAATGTCGGACGCTGTATCCAGCTGCAACGTGATAGGAACACCATTGACTTTTACTGACACGTACTTTCTCTTTTGTGCAAGTTCTGTGCGAAAGGTGGCGAGGATTATCTTTGCGGCCGGTCCGTGAAAATTGGCTCTTCTAAAATTGGGATTTACGCGCATTTTTGGGGGAAAAGAACGTCTGAAATTGTTCACAACTTGGCATTGGGTTTCCTTATGGCCAACCCGTCTGCACTTCTGACATTGGTGCGTTTTATATGTGCAATCTCTCACAAAATGCCAGGCGCCACAATTCCAGCATGCGGTCGGGGGCTTCGGAGTTGATCCAGTTCGATTCATTCCTTTACGTCGGATAGCTGTACGACAAATTTGGGGTTCAGTTTTGTGATCAGCAGTTTCAACCATTTTTGTATCGTGCTTCAAATTAATCAGCCGCTGGCATTCTGTAGTGATATCCTGCAACGTCAGTTGTGGTTCCTGTTCAAGCTTGTGTCAAATCCGTGTGCGAATATCGGCATCAGCGGGGGACTGGAGACTGCACACAAAAATAAGACTCTTAAATTGATCCGCAGTCATCGTGCCCAGTTTGAATCGCTCACATTCGCGGTTCACAATCCCAGCATGAGTGACAAAGTCATGGACATCGCGTTTGACCAACTTCAAACAATTGTACCGAATGCTGAACAAAGAGGCTTGCTCACTGAAGATCTGCGTCAAAGTTCTCACGGTCTCATCAAAGCTGAAGTCCCTTGCGTTTTTCGGCAACACGAAATTTGTGTAGCGTTCATGCTCCACTGCTCCAATTTTTCTCAACAACAATCGAACTTTCCAGGCATCATCTTGGTCAGCAAACTCCACTCGAAAAATATCCTCATACTTCTTAAACCATGAATCGAAGGTTACACCACTCAATCCATCGAACACAAATTCTGTGATTGATGCAGTAAGGGCGTCCACTGATGATCGTGCAGTCGTCGTCGTCGTCGTCGTCGTCGTCGGGGGTTCTGTCTGAAGGTTCAATTTCTGTGTGAGCAATTCGATCAGCTGCCTTTGCGATTTCTCAAATTGCAATTGTTGCTGTTGAAGTAAAGTCTGCAATTGCTCGAACGAAACCGACATGGTTCACCACTTCTCGTCGCCAGAAATCTGTTGTGCCCCCAGGCGTTCGACTTCTTAGATTGCGCCCCACGAGTCAAAAAGACACGCACCGGACAGGAGGTATATTTGCAGAACACTAAACGGGCCGGCGTGGGTATGAAAACACACAAAGTCCAGTCCCAATCACGGCTGAGGGCTAATTTGAATTTATCGATCTGAAAGAACCACGGGTCGTGTGAGGGGCATGTAACAAGCAGTAGTAACAAATGTTCTGAAACATGGAAAAACACTGTGTTTTTCTTTCACCTCCAACATCTGGTCGTGGCGACGTATGGCTAGGCTGTGTTCATGTAGCCTTGTGCCAAGCTTCCTCCCAGTCTGTCCCACGTAGTATTTGTCGCAATTCCGGCAGCAGATCTTATAAATCACACCAGTTTCTTCTTTGCTAAGTTTATCTTTTACTTTGAAGAGTTTACTGCGAATTGTTTCTGTTGGCTGGTGTGCAACTTTGACTCCAAAAGGCAATAAAAGCCTCGCTGCCATTTCAGAGATACCGTTGATATAGGGCAGTGTTGTTCTCTTTTCAGTTGTTGCATTTGTCGAAGTGTCTCGAGCAACCTTTCCTGGTGCGAGGCAGCGTAGAATGAAGCCTTTTGGGTACGAGTTCCGCTTGAACAGATTGAAGAGATGATCTTCCTCTGCCCGTCTCAGCTGCGGTGTGCTACGGTGGGTTTGTGCCCGTTTGAAAAGGGTTTGCACGCAGCTGCGTTTGTGAGCTGCCGGATGATTGCTGCCGTAGTTGAGGATCTGGTCCGTATGCGTAGATTTTCGGTAGACTGTTGTTTCCAATCGTTCAGCACCAGTCCTTCGTATGAGAACGTCTAAGAATGGTAACTGCTCGTTGTTCTCTTCCTCCCTGGTGAATTGGATGCCATCGAACACGCCGTTAATTAGTTCGTGTGTTTCCTCCAATTTGGAACGTTTGAGGATGACGAAGGTGTCGTCTACGTATTGTACCCAAAGTTATGGTCTCGCGATCGGGAGTGCTATTTGTTCCAACGCCTGCATCACTGCCTCGGCTACTAGACCAGAGATCGGCGATCCCATTGGTGTGCCTCTTATCTGTTCGTAAATTTGGCCATTAAAAGTGAAATGTGTTGTTAAACAGAATTCCAATAACTCCATCATCTGTTTGGGTTCGAGTTCACTGTTTGTATCAGACGACATGTGCTCCTCTAGCAGGCGCGTCATTGTTTGTTTCGCCAAACCAATATCGATGGAGGTGAACAAGGCGGTAACATCGAAAGAGACCATTATTTCGTCTTGTTCAATGGTTGCGGTCTTAATTTTCTCAAGGAACTGTTCTGCCGAGTTGATTGAGTGTTCCCATCCCGCGACTAAGTGTTTCAGCCGTCTCCAGAGCTCCTTTGCAAGCCTGTAATTTGGTGCTCCAGGTAACGACACGATGAGACGAAGCGGCACTCCGCTTTTGTGTACTTTAGGTAAGCCATAGAACCGCGGTAGTACCGAGTCTTGTGGTCGCATCCTCTTGTGTTCCAATTTTGTGATTTTCCCCATTTGTTCCAGTTTTTGCAGAGTGCGCCTGATGTTGCCTTCTAAGCGTTTTGTCGGGTCTTCGTTTATCGGCTGGTATGTGTTGGTGTCACTGAGTAGGTGTTGTGCCTTCATCATGTAATCCGATTTGTCCATTATAACAGTGAGACGTCCTTTGTCGGCCGGCAGTATAACTATGCTCTTGTCTTTCTTGAGATTCTCCAGAGCTCGCCGTTCAGCGGCGTTGAATATGTTGGTTTCAGCTTTATGACTGAGAGCCGGGATGATTCTGTGTCTGACCTCTTGTTGTGCTTCAGGCGCGATGTTGTACGATTTTAGCGTCGATTCAAGTGCAGCGAGGAAGTCGATAGGATTGGAGTCCTTTTATATTGAGTTGCATACCTCGGACAATGACTGCTTTTTCCGCGTCCGTTAATCCTCTTTTGGATATGTTTGCAATCCAAGCATCGTCTTCCTTAGGTGGTTTCTTTTGCGAGATCGAATGCAGCTTCTCTTCAAGCCTCCGTTTGGTGTTTAGCTTTGTCTTGTGTGTTTTGACGGCTATCGCTTTTTCCAATTCTTCGGTCAATTGTGATCCTAGTGTCGATAAGCAAGTTGCTTTCTGTTCGTTAATCACCATCTGGTATTTATGCTTTCGACTGTGTGTATCTGTAATCAACAGGCGCAAGGCTACATGAACACAGCCTAGCCATACGTCGCCACGACCAGTACTCCCTGATGTCAGTGCATATGGATGCTGAGAACCATCAATTCGACCTAGAGCATGCCAGTATTCTTGGAAGTGCTAAAAGCCGGCAAGCACGTGAGTTCATTGAAGCCTGGCATTCAAAACAGAACTCGATCAATAAGCACTTGGGCATTGAAGTCGCTTACGAGGCACTGCGAACCAGGCCCCTGAAGCCGCACTGATGATGTTGCCTAGTCAGGCAACGAAACGTCTGCAAAATAATTACCCAGCTCGGAGAACTGCTCAAAATCCGCATCCACACCCCGAGCTACAGATATTCTCATTTATTTCATACCATACTACTAATTTTTTGTAAGGAACGAGATGGTTATGTGTTTGAAAGATGTTCCTCTTGGAGTCGATTGATGCGCAGTTGACTCGATAGGCATATCCTATTAGCGTGTCTGCCACCACTTTTGGTGGATTGCACGTCTAAGTTCTTATACATCTGCATTTTCATCATACTTTTCTATGGTTCGGCAAATTGCCCAGATCTGCCCTCTCCCGGGTAGAAGAATATCCCCATACCACTAAAGATACACGGAACTTCGAAACTTTAATGCGACAACGGACTGATTTGACTTGCACGTTTCACCTCGTCAAAGACACTTTTAATGGTACCCTGGTGCACCTTTTACAGCACTACCTGATTGCAGTTCTCAAAATGATTGCTTATGAACATCGAAAATCGTAGAGCAACTATTATCTAATCTTGAGGTTATTCTCTCCTGACCAGACAAAGGTTCGAGTCCGGCTACATGGGGGTGATGCTTACTATGTTGTGTGATGCGACTAGATTATTCACGCTTGATCCGTTACAAAAGGATGCCACTGTACAAGATGAAACTAAACTTCTGAAACGCGTCCGAAGTGACAACGTGACTCACCAATGGGGATCGATTAGAATCATTCGTGGTTATATTTATAAGTCAGACATACGTCATCACACAGATATTTTGGCTGTAAACTTCCGCCCCCGTATGCCAAGTACCTTTGATGTTGGCCGCTTTGGGGACCTGGCCGACATGTAGACTCGGCTAGGCTTGACGTCTCCGATCCCTTGGTACTTTGACGCCTGAAGAGTTTTCTCACCTTTCGCGGCCCTGGAATCTTGATACAGCTCGCACGATGCCTACACGTCTGACTAAGTATTCGGTCCGGCCACCAATGCGACCGGGGCATCACTGAGTCAGCCGACTTGTTGCCGGCCTAACGAGCCCTTGATTTGCGCCGACATAGTGCATCCTAGCATTTTGCCTCTCTAACACCTCTTTACTCTCCAATTTGATTGTATCCACTTCTTTTCCGTATTTTCTTTTGATGGTAACTCTCTGCTTTTGAGTCGACTTGTAGCCATCTCGTTTGCTAACGTCCGGATTGGTCTACATGATTGAGCTTGTGGGGTCTGTGCAAACGACTGCGTTGTACTTGGACGGTTGTTTCTGTTCTCCATACCAAGTATATCTAGCAATATATCCCACTGCGTTGATGCCGGTTGGTGCGGTCTCTGAAAGCTTCCAAGTCGCAATCGCAGATGATTGACATGCCTGATCTACTTTACATTTCCAACTGTTATCTCGTATATACCCTTACCCCTCTTACAAACAACCGTTCCACTCGGTCATCTTGGGTTTTGAAAGTCTCTTGCGTAAACCAACTCACCAATCTCGAACGTACGAAGCCTGTTTGTCCGATTTTCCCCCACATGACAACTGCCATGCTTTTCTTTACGTTCGGCACCAGACGCTTTAATATATATACTGGTTTAGCGTCTGATTTGAGATTCAGTTTCGCACTGGCTACTCGTCAGCATCCGAAACCGTGTTTGAGCAACGTTTCGTGGTGTCGCTTCTGTATTGCAATTTGATTGCACAACTCAAGTTGCATCGTTGGCATCTGTGTAAGTTATTTAACTTGCAATTGCAGACATATGCTGTTGACTGACTGGTCGAGCAAGCTGAACTCGTCATTCCAATCGAGTCCAAACAGATTCAATCCTCTCTGGTCTGTCACAAAGCTTTTTGTGTGCGTGTGTTGATCCCGGAAACCAACCCGACAGGACAACTCTCCAAATAATTTCGGGGCACCCCTGGATGCATTCTGTGCTGTGTAGCTGGTGTGGACAAGCGGCGGTCGCCCGAGCATGCATCATGTATCCCACGAGATCACCGTAATGTATGACGCGGTATCCATCTGCAGCTTGACTGTCATTGATCTTCACCACAGTGTACTTTCGTCTGCTGACATTGTCAACTTTGAAAGTCGGAAACTCATCGAAATTCGACACTTTCCCGCTCCTGGTGGGCCAACTCGCAAAACAACACGACTCTTTGTGCCTTCTTCGACCACAACGACTGCACACGTGATTTCTGAACGGGCAGTTGCGCGTGAAGTGCCCCTCTTTGCAAAAATAACAAACGGAAGGAGTTTAAAAGGCTTTGAAGTCACGTGAATATTTTTTTGAGGACTGGCTGGCGGCACAGATGAGATCTTGGTTTCTCGGGATGGATAACTGTTAAACCATTGCAGCCTCACTTTTTAGGTTCTTCATTCTTCATTGGGCACTTTCTGCAGCGTAACCTCAGGGTTTTGCCTGACTCTGCTCAGACTCATTGTTCTGACATCGGCATCTTTGGTCGCTTGAGGACCACAAAAATAGATGAGACATTTGTACTGATCGCCAGACATCTTGTGGAATTCGGAGCGTTCACGTTCATTGTTCACGCGACTCTATTAGCTAACCCCCTCTTCGTCCTTTCTCTTGGTCATTGTAAGACATCTTAACGAATCTTGAAAACCGACGGCAAATCACTGCTCTTCTTCGGTAAGGTGACGTTTGTGAACTTTGCATGCTAGACCGCTCCCATTTTCCGTAGCATGAGGCGAACTCTCTTGTCCTCTGAGATGTTGACCAAATGAATACGAAACATGTCTTCGTATTTGTGAAACCACGAATCAAAGGTAATGCCCGCATCTAGATCTTAACGGAACTCACCAGTTCGGTGCGTCGGAGTTTCTGCTAAAGGAGCACCTACACTTACCACTGATAACGAGCCTAAAGGTATTGACAACTTCTGGGTCAGCGTCACCATCGACCTAGCCTGTGCCTTTTCGCAATATGCTCGTTGTTGCTGCAACGCAGCTTGCATTTGTTTTAAACTGACAGATCATTTGGATCCGTCTGGATTCTCCGTCGCCACTGTTGTAACGCTGACCTGTCTCTGCTCACTGCCTTTGTGTTGCGTCCAAATCAGCCGGGGAAAATCGGAAGCGACAACGGGACAGACCAGTGGGGATCTATTAGAATCATCCATGGTTATATTTCTAAGTCAAACATACTACATCACACAAATATTTTGGCTGTAAACCTCCGCCCCCGTATGCTAAGTATCTTTGATGTTTTCCGTTTTAGAGACCTGGCTGACATGTAGACTCGGCTCGGCTCGGCTTGACGTCTCCGACCCCTTAGTAATTTGACGCCTGAAGAGTTTTATCACTTACCGCGGCTTTGAAATTTTGGCACAGATTAAACAATGGCTACACATCTGACTGCGTAGTCGATCCGGCCACCAACTCATGCGAGACTTCCTTAAGTTATCCGACTTGTTGCGGGCCTAACGAGCCCTTGATTTGCGCCGAAAAAGTGCATCTCAGCATTTGGCTGTTTTACCTCTGCAAAAGTTCGAACTGCAGGCGCGTTCAAAGTAGCCTGTACTGTATGAAAGTGCAGGCCCCAAAATCCTCAGAAAGCGCTTGTTGGTTGCTACCGAGGCCGTTGCAGTAGGGCTATACATGTGGAGTTATTCGCGCAGTGAACATTTGTGCAAGCTCTCCTTTTACCCTGACCGTAACCGGAGTCTCTTAACATCGAACGGTGACCGCAGCCAAGGGTGACCATTGTTGTCCCATCGAATACTCTGCAATTATTGTGCTTCTAACATTCTAGTGGCCATACTTTACTAACAACTGGATTATATAACCATCATGCCAAAGTTTCTTTACTAGGCGCTCGCTCACATTACCGCGTACAGTGCGAATCGCATCCCTCTCTCTACCACTTCCGCCGCTCTGCCTTCCACTTTTGTATGCGCTACAATGTCCTGAACAGCATGTCACTTCGTATGCGGACATTTTCTAACTGTTCTTTTTAGTTCCACATTGCGTGGCTAAGGAGTGTATTGAACCAACTGCGTACCATTCCTTCTTAAACTCCATTTGATTGTAATCAGTTCATTTGAATAACTACCATCTGGGTACCAAAGTTCGGTGGATCCAGTTGCCACGACTCACATCGCAATAATAATATTAACTAATACCCGCAAGAAAATGTGGTTGAATGCGAATATATTGTACAGGAAGTGGTAGCAAAAAGGAACTGCCTTTAACTAATCAGAATAGAATGCAATTTAACTTCCAGATTTCGAGAAACCAAATGCAAGAACGTCACTCACTGTGTGACTGCGCCATGTCTAATACGGTCTCCAACCCGGGGTCCCCATCCACGAAGACGGCACGCATCAGTCTGACCAAGTCTCAGTCAATTTATTCGTTCCCTATGGTATGTCGTCAACTGGCCACCTTGCGATTTAGACAAACTTGACTCGGACATGGCGCTGTAGCAAACCTTGGTTTCGTCAACTGATAACTAAAACGTTTTCGCAAGACTGTCGTCACACACAGCAAGTGACATTCTTTCTCTCTGGGGTAACGCCGCGTAACCTATCTTTGTGCGTCAATTTAATTGCCAATTTTTCCTCACTCTTCTGCTGGGGTTTATTGGTTCATTGGTTTATAGAGGGCAAAAACAAAATCCTTTGTCAACTCCATCACTTGTGAACCCGTCGGCACGAATGTCTACTGAGAGTCCGATTATCGTCGGGGACCCATGAGTCCAGACTGGACCTTTTCGGACGCAAATCGGACACTGGAAAAATTTTTTCGCGGTAAACTAATCGTAAACTAAAGGTAAACCAGTGCACGCGTCGGCAACCATTCATGCCATATTTCCATGCAAACATCCCAACTCGCGTCATTACACACCCGCGTAGTAATGCAGGAACAAAGAATTAGAAAATACAAGCACGATTATATTGACGATAAGTTACAGTCAGACTGAACTAAAATACCCAGTAGGTTGTTCAAAAAGCGATCGGTATTTACTGTGATACTTGGGCATTTTGCCTCGTTTTTTAAGTTATTTATTCTTAAAATATGTGCTTTCCGATTAGATTCCAGCCTTGGACTCCTGAGTGTCCTATGATGCCGAAAAGAGAGATAGCTGTACACACGTACGAGTTGTCTTCATGTTTGAACGAAAAAGTGATAACCATTGTCGTGACCTACCTGTCGAAACAATTGCTCATTGTTCTGAGTTACAGATAGCGGATGATAGATCCCACGCTAACAGCGTTGCCTCCAGCTCAGTAGTAGAAGCCCGTATATCGTCGCGACCCGGTTGTCTTTAGGGAGTCGGAGCAAGCGCAGTAAAACGACACGGCTCTTATGTCTTACATACTTGGGGATTCAAAAGCCGTTTAAAAGTTTCTTCCATCAGCGTATTGACAGCAGTTTCTGGTAGATTGTTGCTGTCATCCACTACCCGATGGTAAGCTTCACTAAGGTCTTGATGAATATAAAAGGGAACACTGGTCAAACAACTACTGTTCATGTTTACTCTATTGGTAGTTGTTTCTGCGTCGATGACGTGATGCCAGTTAGAGATCGGAAGTAGAATCTACGGTAAATAAGCAGGAAGATCATTACAATGACGGCTACCATCAGTGACTAAAGGCACGCACAAAAATAAGCTCGGACCTTTAAAATGTGGTATGGTGGGGGAATGGATCAGGTCAGGTCTTCAGGGACGAAACTGGCCTTCGCCTAACAGGCGTCCCGTTATTGTGCTGGTAAGCAAACCAAGGCCCACGGCACTTCGACCTTCAAGCTACAGAGACAAAAGAAGAGTAAAGAACCTCACATAGCTTCATGAAACTATTCGTGACATCCTATTGGTACTAATTGGAATCCACTAATCTCAATGTAATCCCGGAAACAGATTGGACCAATTCATATCTAAGCCTCTTGAAGGCTTTTATAGTTTTACATTCCACTAGTGCATGGGGAAGTAAATTCCAACTACGTCCTACGCGCTTAGGGAAAAATTTCGCTCGGATCTCCAGTCTGAATCCATGCGTCATGATCTTCTGCTGGTGTCCCCGCAGCTGGTCCGACGTAGCTAGGTTAAAGAGATCCGTAGGCTTAGTGCCACTGAGACGCTTCATAATCTTAAACGTTTCTATCATCTCTTTCCTTAGTCTGCGTCGTTCCAATGAGAAACAGCTTAGCAATCCAGGCGGACAACATGCGACTTCCACACTGGCCTTCAATCATTCTGGTGGCCAGTCTTTGTACCTTATCTAAGCAAGCGACATCTTTTCTAAAATAAGGCGTCTAATCCTGAACACAATACTCTAAATGTGGCCGAACCACCGCTTTGTACGATGGGAAAAAGACCAGGTTTAGTATTATACAACGCTCTCCTGAAGCGAAGAAGTTCCTGCCGCGCTCTGCTAGCAGCATTTTGGCACTGCGCCGAACGCCTGGAGCTATCTACCCTAACGATGCCCAAGTCACTCGTCTTATTTACACACTGCAATGTCAGGGACCCTGGGGACGTTTGCACCGTAATCATAACGTTACTGGATGATAACAGCTGACGTTTGTTCGCGTTTACTGGCAAGTCCCATGATTCACACCACTTTGACACAGTGTACGGGTGTTTACACAACGTATCCCTATCTCTCCTGCTGACAAACTTTACGTCATCCGCAAAAACCTTACAGGGCTTCTTGAGGAGCAGAGCTAGATCACTTGTAAACATAAGAAACAACGGTTCCATCGTTGAACCCTAGGGGACTCCGCTATGGGCAGTGCCCATGCTAGATCTGACCTCACCAATTCTGACAGAGTTTTCTGCCACAAGAAATCCGACAACAAAGTCATCAGTTGGGGATGCAACCCAAATCAAGTCAGCTGTTTTAGTAAAAAACGATGATTAACCGAGTCTAATGATTTACTGTAATGCTGATATCGAGGCATCGACTCATTTCGTACAAGAATCAAACGGTTGTAAGGCATGACTTCTTTCTAACGAAACCATGCTCTTCCGCTCCAATCAGGTTGTTAACAACTAAGTGCCCATAAATTCGGTGCCTAGTGAGCTTCTTCAGGCACTTAAGCGGAATACTTGCCAGACTGACTGGCTTATAGTCGAGTGGCGCAGAGTTGGAGCCCCCCCCTTATGAATTGCCACAACAGTCGCTTCTTCCGGTTATGTGGTAGCCTACATTCCCGAAGAGAATAGTTGCATAAGTCCAAGGTGGGATACTGTAGAATATCAGCGAGCGGTTTAACAACCGTTTGATGAACATTGTCAGGGCCTGCCGATTTATAGGGGTTTAAGCCAGCCGGCACCTCAAGGACCTCTGATGCGGTTATTATATCTTGCATTTCACTGTCACATGAGAACTCTGACTGCGAGGGGATTGCACATCCACCGTCCACACGGTGCAAGTGCTGGAAAACATACCTTGACTGCATCTTCCACAACCTCACTACCATTCTCCTTAGTAAGTTTACCAATTCCCTCTCTCAAACAAGCTTTTGACTGCACATAACTGTAATACAACTGGATTTCTTTTTGCATTCTGAACTGATCTGAGCTCATAGCGATATTTAGCTCGCCCCTACAATTTGATTGCTCTATTTCGATATCGTCGCAACGAGACTGAACCTTAACGTGGTGTGACGGTTTACGTACCTCTTTGACCCATTGAGCTATACTGGGTGATGCCTCCGGGCACCTTGAGAGCTACTCCTACCAGGTTGGTCAATGGTGATAGATCAAACGAACTCAGTCTCCTGGTCCTCCAGTTTGGGGGTTTGAAATGGGATGGCGTTCATTTCTGTAAAACTAAATCATTGCTACCTCCCCGCTGCCTTACGGACAGGCTTTTGAGCCGAAGGCTTTGGATGAGGACCCTAATCGTCCTCCTGTCTAGGTCTGGGAACCCTGGCAGTATCTCACCCCACATACAACCGCGACAATTTCCCCAAACTCTAACTACACCCTGCATCGGCCGTCGCGCAGATTATCAAGGGTCGCCTTATCTGTTGCATACAGCAGGGCGGATAAGTGAAAACATGCTACTGCTGGCGCCTCCCTTCTTTCTTTTCCACCTGTTTCTCTTACTCCCATCCCGACCCCCATTACTAACCTTCCTTCTATAATTCCCAGCTTAATTGACAACAAGCGAAGTGCCACTGGAGTAGAACCATCTGCGGCCACCATCCCACAGCACCTATCGGACGCCTATCGGCAAAAGTCCCTTATAAGACCACGCTATCCCGTTTCCATGGCGACAAGCAGTGTTCGCACTCTAAGACAAACAGGTCAACAGGCTACACTCGCATGCACCTTGGACACACTGGGTATTGATGTGTGTTGTGTGTCCGAAACTATAATCAATGACCCTAACGAGGTTATTGAATTAACTGCGCCCGGCTTATCCTCTCGTTATTGGTTGCACGCATCCGGAGACGCCGATGCGGCACTCACGGGTCAAGCTGGTGTAGGTAACATTCTAAGCTGCAAGGCTGAGCCATTGTTGGTTGTTTGGATTCCGGTGAACAGCCGTTTATGTGCAGCTCGTTTGACGACATCAGCTAAGGTTGATTCAAGAAGTAGTAAAAAACGTTGTTGGATCGTGGTTTCTGCTTATGCTCCCACCGACTGCAGTTGTACTACTCTCAAGGACATTCTATCGCGAACTGAACGCGCTACTATGCAGTGCTACCAGTTAGGATATTATAGTACTTGCAGGGGATATGAACGTATAAGTTGGGCGTCTGAGCTCTACAGAAGCTCAGCTGGGTGGTGATTATGGGCTAAACTTCGATCGGACTGATAACAGTGAACGTCTGCTGCAACTGTGTGCGGAGCACCGGTTGTTTCTTAGTAGCACTGCTTTTAGACATAGTGGGCGCCGAAGTGCCACCTGGCGTCCTCCTGTAGCTGGCCAGCGATGGACCCAAATTGACCACATCGCCATAAGTTACAGATGGCATGGTTCCATCCTGGATTGCCGCTCGTGCTGAAGTACCTGTGTCGACTCTGACCATGCCTTGGTACGCTGTCATTTCTCCATGAACTTTACCGGGAGGCGCACCAAGCGTCTCCTACGGTTGGCAACTGGGAAATTGTTTCAGCCCTCGATGAGACAAGTCTATCAAGACGCACTGCGTACCGAACTTTCTCTTTCCTGTCATAATGACACAGCTTCAGTGGAATAGGATATCGGCCGCCATGCACGACGCAGGTGCATCTGCTTGTGACACTATCAATGGTCACCGCACCAGTCACTGAATATCCGAGAGGTCGGTGAACCTGTTGGAATCTAGAAGAAACCTCTCGGCAGGTTCTGAACACCATGTGACCAGACGGGCTATTAGGCGGGAACTAAAGCGGATCATACGTACTGACAAGGAAGCCTGGTGGACCATTCGGGCTTAATAAATGGTGGAGACAGGAGCAGTAGGCAATTACCGAAAGCTCTACCAGCTGATCCGTACCACTGGTCCCAGAAAACCAGGCATCAGTGAGACAATCAGAGACAGCGCGGGTGCGCTGATACACAATAAGGCGCGCCGTATGGCATGTTGGGCGGAACACTTTCAAGATCAGTTCAGCTGGCGCCCTGCTCCCGGACCTCTTCCTACTCAGTTGATGCAGGACTAGCCATGGACGGTTAGTTTAGAGCCTCCGTTGGAGGACGAGTTCCGAAACGCGATCACAGCTCTCAATCGTTTTCGTGCCGCTAACCCGGATTCCCTCCAATCTGCACAATTTTAGGATGGAGGTGAAGTCCTCTACAAAGCACTGACCTCCCTATTCGAACGTATCTGGATCGAAGAGAGTGTCCCGGCTAATCGGAGCGAATCAATTACGGTGATAATATAGAAGGGCGGTCGTACAGACTGTTTTAATCACTGGGGTATTAGCCTAACGCCAATTATGACAAACATACCGGCGTCAATTCTCTTTTGTCACCTCACTGTGGAACGGGAATCGGATTAGGGAAGAGCAAGCAGGTTTTCGTCCAGAGCGTGGCTGTATAGACCATATATTCACTTTGCGGTAGGTGCTAGAGCAGCGCCTCGCATACCGCAGATCGACAATAGCTGTGTTCCTTGATTTCAAGAGTGCGTTCGATTCAGTCGATTGATGCATTCTGTTCGAAATACTTGCGTGGAAAGGTGTTCCCACGAAAAATGTGAATATTCTTCTTGCTCTTTACTCGAACGCTACGGGCCGCGTCAGGGTCTACGGTGTCCTATCGGATAGCTTTCCGACCACAAGTGGCGTTCGTCAGGGATGTCCGATTTCCCCACTTTTTGTTCAGTTTCGTCGTGGATTCTATCATGGAGTGTTCCCTTGCAGAATCTCACGATGTAGGCGTTGAAGTGCTGCCTAGTGGAAGATTACTTGATCTTGGTTATGCAGACGATATCGTCTTGCTTTTCGACCATGTTGGGGCGGCACAATCAACCCTGACTGACCTGTCTAGAGTGGTCCCATTGTTTGGTATGCATTTCGCACCTTCAACGTGCAAAGTATTGCTGCAGGACCACCAGCCACTTGATGACCCATTGATCCTTAATAGCGAGGAACTCGAGGTGGTTGATCAATTCATTTATCTTGGCAGCTGCATCAGCAGTGATGGGCGCATAGTAACTGACGTCAGCTCACGCATTGCAAAAGCCAGAGCTGCCTTCTTGAACCTGCGTCATCTTTGGCGACAGAAGGTAGTTTCCCTCCTTCTGAAAGGCCGGGTATACAAGGCCACAGTGAGGGTTGTTCTGCTTTATTGTAGTGAGATTTGGCCCCTTCGGTCTGCAGAGCTGAGGCGCCTTCAAGTCTTTGCTCATCGTTGTCTGCGAAGCATTGCTGGTGTCGGATGGCGACAGCGTGTCCGCAATGATGATGTGCGTAGGTGGTTGCTAGGTAGTGATAATCATGCTAGCTCCCTAGAACAACAGATAGCACTGAGTAAGTTGCGTTGGCTTGGGCACGTGCTACGTATGCTTGATCACCGCTTACCTAGGAGGGCCTTGTTTAGTTTGCCAGGTGTAGGATGGTGCAAGGCTCGAGATGGACAGAAGTTGACTTGGCAGCGGGAAATGAAGTCATTGACGGCCAAACTGGGTGCCGTTGGTCCGTCTCGCCTTCTGGGCTGGAGCCCACGTGACTCACCTTGTGCTTGGCTCGAGACTTTACAGGACATGGCTCGCAGTAGACACCAGTGGCGCGTCTGCTGGCGTCTCCTAATTGGATTGCCTGTTTAAAGTGTGTTTGGTGCTGAGTTATCTGCGGGGTAATGACTGATTATGACGCGTGGCAGTGAAAGCCGCAAGGAAGCTGTCTCGCCGATGCCGCCTTATCTTTGCACGATAACCAGCTGTTTGTGACGGTTTGTTGTCTACTCATGATGTAGCGCCTTGACCCTGAATGTTTGCTAAGGTCATTAAGTTTTTCTCCTTCTTGTTATTCTTTATTTAATAGGTCGTCATGGTTGTATGGCAGCGAAGCATCAGTTCAAATGGCTAATGTGCTATTGTTGATGATGATGGTGATGATGCGGACTTGGCGTGCACTGCACGCCGGGGTAGCTTGTCAAGGGGCATACGAATGACATGGCCTAGCCACCGTAGATTCAGCAAACACTCGAGTTAGTCACCAGAAGGTTTCTTGCCGAAAACCGACTGGGAATGTCACTATCTTTACTCGGTGTTTCATTTGAATTTGAACAATAATCCGCGAGCATCGGTAATGGAACACGGTCAGTCGTTTAATGTCATCACTACGAACTGGCCATGTCTCTTATTTCTACATTTACACTGGCTTTATTGCAGCGTTACACACCCTACTGGCTATTGACTTGATTCGGGAAAATCTGCGTTACTTCTCATCTCGATGGTGATCAAAATTCTCATCATTGCTTGTATTTCTTTTCTCCTGGAAGAGTCTGTCAGGTGAAATCCCTGCTTTTGCAATCACCTCCTTTCGTATGTGGTCATGCTATGGCTTGCTTACAAGTACCACGGTATGCTGACCATACCTCTGCAATTACCGTCCAAACATCGCTTGCACAATCTGTGTATTGGGAGATCTAATATTCGGAATAGTAATTTGTCGAGTATATGGGCTTGAATGTCTATGAAACGTGTCTTTTTTGGTATGAAATACAGCTAATGTAAGTGGGTTCATCTCGCATATGACAGGATATCTATCAACTTCGCACCTTTCCACTGCATTTTTTTCATATTGCCCTCTCAACATTTCAGAGCTTCCTTATCTGATATGTACTGATTTGCTGAAGGTCAAAGGGAAAGTTATGCAACTTCTCTGGATCGGTCGTTCTCTTTTACTGATCGCGACACAAAGTGACCGAGCAGTAAGTTAAACAAACTCACCTAAACATCATGAACTCATTGTCCTAAGTATTCTCATCCACCTGTGCTTATTATGATGGGGATGGTTTTCCCCCCGCGTGAACACCGTTTAAACACACACACACACACAAATGGCATACAAATGTTTCGAAATACTGATAGCTCGGGTTGATGAATCAATTGTTCATTTGTTCTCCGAGCTTGGCGGTTTTGTCGCAAACGTTTCACTATCATGCGAGGTGGCATCCTCAGTGCAGTGATATGTAGCGTGCAAGCTTACACGTGCAAGCTTGAACCGTACATATCACTGCACTGAGGATGCCACCTCGCATGGTGGTGAAACGTTTGCGACAAAACCGCCAAGCTCGGAGAACAAATGAGCAATTGGCATACAAATGCTGCGGTTGCTTTCCTAGAGATTTGTGGCTTGGAGGGTCAATTTGAAATTCACGTTTTGTGAATGCTTTGCTGTTGCTTTATTTAGTTGATAACGTTTCGCTTTTGACACAAAAACTTCATCAATCCAAGTGAATTGGTACATAGTTGATGTGACATTTTATAGCAGGTGAAGGAGCTAAGAGTCAAGCGACTCTTATAGAAACAGCTAGAAATGTCACATCGAGTGCTCAGTCAGAGTGGCGCTATTCCAAGGTTTTCGCTGCCCGTCATGTTATCAATTCACCTGGATTCAGCATGGCCTACAGCTTTCCAATATTCGAACAGCTGAATAGGTTCTCCTATTCACCCACAAAAGATACGCAAAAGCACCTAGAGTGACAGGGGACAACTGGCTCACCGGTTTTGCTCGAGACAACTGGCGCCCATGATCATCAAGAGGAGGGATTGCGCAGTCTCCCACTGCTTATGCAGTAACGTTGCATTCGCGTAAGTGCAATGTAGCCGGAATATCGTACAGCTCCCTTCCTCCCCTGACTTTGATAACAAACTAGAGCTGTAAACCAATGAAGCTAGACTGCTTTGGGTGGATCCATAACAGCCACCGGTGTTCCAGTGATTGCACTGCATAGGTTGGGGTACACACACACGCGCACACACACACACACAGGAAATGCGCGAAAGTCCATGGAACGACACGGGCCAACGTTGATCGAGGTGAACAATGCCAGTGATCAAGAGGAGGGCTTGCACCATCGCCCACTGCTTACACAGTCCCGTTGCATTCGCGAGAGCACAATGTGGACGAAATATCGTCCAGTCGTTTTGCTCCCCTTTCTTTGATAACCACTTGCAGCAGTAGACCACTAAAGCTATGCTGTGTTCGATGGAGTCATGGTAGCCTGCACTGATCCAATAAGCAGCCGAATAGGTCGGCCCACACAAAATATGCCAAGGCCCATAAGAGTAACAGGGGACAGCTGGATCGATGCCTATCTGATTCATCAGTTACGGTCCAATTGATCGAATTGGCCAAGGTTTAATTCAGTGGGAATCGCGGTCCACATTGTGTTGGCACATCGTAATCCATTCCCAAAACGAGTGCTTCACAATGACCCTCCAATGCAAGGTAACATTTGTTTAAGCCATGATAGACTACGCGATTGGGAAGTCTGACTTTCCACTAATCACACACAGGTGCATGTGTAGAGTCAGAAGCACATAAGCTACGAGAAGACAAATGACGAGATAGGAGGATACTCAATCACCGCGTTTGATCGAGGCGATTGAGGTTCACGATCAAGAGAAGAGTTCGCAGTGGCACCGGCTGATTACACACTTCGGTTGCATTAGCATGATTACAATGTAGTCTGGACATCGTTTAGTTGCCTTACTCCTCATTTCTTGTAGGTGAATTACCGATTCTCTGCTTAAAATTCACTGTGTCCAAAGTGGTTTGCAAAAAGTCCATTTTGTTATGCGAAAAGTCACATTTGTTTTGCAAAACGTCCAAGTGCCAAATGTGGTTTGCAACATGTCCAATTCAAAGGTGAAAATGATATCTATCTCATCAAGTGTAACGTTCAATGCATCCAAAGCATTTTTGAGTCAACGGATTTATTTAACACCCAAATGTGTATTTGCAAATCGACTGAGTCTATTTCTGAAAGCCACTCAGACTGTGAACTACTTTCAAACAAACCTACAGGAGTTAATTTTAAACGAGGACAGGTTTTTAAGGGAACACAAATTCGTAAGTTCGACCGGTTGCTTCCTATGCATCATAAGACCACCGACCTCATTGATAAGCCTGGATCTAGTGGCAACTATTTTAGTGTAGTTAATTTGTCAGCTGAGTTTTATATGAAATGGAGCGTAGATTGTTGGATAAGGGATAACATATATACTGTCAAACCTGTCTAAGGAGACCACTCAAGGGAGCGACAAAAAGTGGTAGCCTCAGACAGGTGGTCGTCATTTGCAGGTTATTGCATAGGGACATTACATATAGGAGCGAATGTTGGGGATGATTTTGGCTGGTCGCCATAGCAGGCTGGGCTGTAGTATAAACAAACCCAAGATATACGCAGAGGACGTAATCCCTAGCATTGAAACTATGGTAACGGTCACCCACGGTAGGGGCGAAGAATATCCCCAGCTAGTGAATAATATTAACTTTCAGGAATCGGGAGTACCTGATCTTACGCCAGCTGAACGTATCGCGTTGAACGCCTTGAAGGACGATCATAATTACAGAGGCTAATAGGGGAAAGCAATGATATTGATGAATAAGTCGAATTATATGGAAAAAATGGAACAGTATTTGGAGACAGGGCCGTATAAGTCAGTTGAGATTAAAACCTTAACCACGGTGACGAATAAGGATAAAACGGAACTTGACAACTATTTGAAAGTTGTAAAGCACTCTTTAGAGTTAGGTAAGTGGTGCAGTCACTATCTGAAATCAACTTTGCCTCCTAGGCTTTGTGGGCTATCAAGGATACATAAGCCTGACGCTCCCATGCGGCTTGGTAGCCAACGGTATAGGCTCTCCGACTCACGAACTTGCGAGATATTTGGCGGGAATATTGCAGTTCATGATAAGACGAACAATTACATTCATGATGATTGCAGGGCTCACCATTGAACCAAATGAACTAATGGTTAGCTTTGATATCACCTCGCTTTTTACCCAAAGAGGAAGCGCTGGAGTTAACAAGATGCTGCCTAAACGAGGACATTACAGTGGATGACAGAACAAAACCTACCGTTGGTCAAATCGTGCAGCGCATGTCATTGTGCCTTAGCATATCCTATTTCTTTTTCCAGTTGAAGCTCCCAACTCAGGAACACTATCTGGCCACGAGATCGCCATTCTCCTCTGTATGATCGAACTTGCACGTGGAGGACTTCGAGGATAAGGCGCTAGTAAGGTCCCGTAGCTCACCGGAAGTTTAGTGGCGCTACATAGACGACACTTTTATAGTAATAAAAAAGAGGACTTGCTAAACCGCCTAAACTCTATTGACGGAAGGATACATTTCACTGTGTCCTCGGTGTCATGCAGTGGTACAATGCCATTCCTTGACTGCAGAGTTCATAGTAATGGAGGAAATTTTAAAACAACAGTCTATCGTAAGCCAACAGATACCCCTGGAATACTTACTTATACTTCAGGTCATCCAAACACGTTTACGTGGGGATGGCCTAATCGCTGTTCCACAAGGCACAGACCCTGTACACAACGGAAGAATATAGAAAGGCTGTACGGAAAGAGACGATGAGCAGACTACTAGACAGCATAGCGAAACGTCAGTTACAAAAAGTACTTAACCTCCTATATGCAGGCTCAACAACGTAATGGTAGGAACGATGAAAATTCCTTACAAGGAAGGAACCTCGGAAGATTTCCTAGGGCATCGAACATGGAAGATAAAATGTGATCTTCCAGCGTGTCCAAGCGTTACATTCAGGGTTGATGCGTCTGCAGGACCCCGTTCCCACAAACAGGATGACTAACTGTGGGTACAAAGTAACAAACAGCGAAAGAGCTACGGACACGGATCCTAGAACATAAAAGACGAATTTCGTGTTCACCGTGGAATGAGCTTGGATACAGAGCTCTGTTAGGAGATTCTTCCGTAACTATACATGCGCTGGACATCAGATTGATTTGGATAATGTCGAAATCATTAGGTAAGTTTTACGGGCGAAGCCCCAAGGATCAAATGCCGAGGCGATCGAACTCGCTATAGATCATAGCTGTGTGAATAGAATGGAAGGGGTAGGACTCTCGCTGCGTGGAGAGCAATCTGACGAGCGTCGATACACGGGTCAACTTGGATGGCGAAACCGACATCATCACCATCACTACTAAGCCGTTAATTGACAACAAGATGGATAGGGAAACCCCTGGAATAGTTCTGCTCTTACTGATCACTTGTGATGACATTCCCACCTTGACTCATATTTCAGTTGTCACGATTGTCTTCCTCACCCACCATAAAATGTCACATAAACTATGTACCAAGTCACCTTGCCTACTTTTGTGCCGAAAGCGAAAGGATGGCAATTAAATAAACCGACCGATTTTCGGGTTTTTTGGAGCACCCGCCGTGTGTCTTGGATTGCGACGCGCAATCTCACTAGTGGCGGCGGTTGACTTGGAAGTCAGCCTCTGCCAATACGGTCACCGAAGTGGAGGTGTTTCAGTGTGTGTATTGGCAGAGGCTGACTTCCAAGTCAACCGCCGCCACTAGTGAGATTGCGCGTCGCAATCCAAGACACACGGCGGGTGCTCCAAAAAACCCGAAAATCTACTTCTAACCGCGGAACTCAATGGCCTAGTGATCATGGCGATAGACGCCAAGCACTATGCCCCGAGTTCCACTCCTAACTCACAAACAGACCGATTGTTCACAAATCTCTCTGAAAGCATGACTTAAAGATTCTTTCCAAATATATTTCCGAGCCGGTTTGTATAGTTTGTTATCAACGTTTCACTTCTGACGCGTAAACTTCCTCTGGCCGAATGAACTACTGGCTGTTTGGTATAACACTTACACAAACTGTTAGGTACTCGCGACGATTGGCATGCAAATATGATTCAAGTGGCGTCATTTGCCAAAATTTCCCTTGAAATGCTACATCGAACTGTCCCAAGTGGTCCGCGTCACAAAATCACACACGTAAGCCCTGTGTGATGAGTGTAGCATTGATTTGATATTTATTCTCCGCCCCGGATCTGTCCACCGACGCTTCTAAGACTGGTCGGGTTAAGACAGCACGCCACACGTTCGAAAGATCCAACCCAACTATTCTGTTCATGGAGCTGTTCTTCTTACCGATCTCGACCGCCTCAGCAGTTAATCTTTAGGATATTTATCCAATCCCCCCTAACGATCTTGACGTTATCCAAGTCGATCTCATGACTTGTATCCGTCGCGTGCGTTGCTACTGCCGAATCCCTTAGGAGAACCCTGTATTCAAGCTCGTCCCTCGGCTGCCATGCCTTGTGTTCTGCTATCCTGGTGCGTAGCTCCCTTGCATTTCCGCCTATGCACAGGAAAAGGAACTGAACCGCTCAGCACCGTTATTTCACGCACCAGGCTCCGATGGCTCAGCCACGTGTTACGCATGCCAGCTCACCGACTTCCGCGACGTGCGTTGTTTGCGCGCCGGGGGTGTGGATGGAAGAAGAGGAGGGGTGGCCAAGCGATGACTTGGTCGAGAGGAATGAAGGCCCTCACTTCTGAGCTGGCCTCGGTTGGAGCGTCTCGGCTCCCTGGTTGGGGTCCCAAAGACGATGGACACGTGTGGTTGGACACACTTGCTGATATGGCAAGGAGCCGACCTCAGTGGCGTTCGTGCTGTGAGTTTCTTTGTCCCACCCCATCCTTCCTAGCCTCCCCCTCCAACCACGATCTCACTATTTAGCCTTATATAATTTTGCATAGCAATTTTTTTGGTGCACAGCAGCCGGCTGGTAGCTTACCGGTACGATGCCCATCCGTTACCGGTAGCTCAGCCAGCTTGCACCAGTTGCTTTTCTTCTACTTTTTTCTATGTATTGCGGCACAGTAGCTGAGGTGTTCCCCACCTCCAGCTAACGTGTAGTATGATGATATGATGACACGTACATGCAGGGTGCAACTACTTTTATGGGCGCAATAAGTTGTTCTCTCTGTGGGGTGTCGGTCCTTCAAGTGCGCCAGTGTCGTACGGAACGTTTGGCCATCTTGGAAAATTGGCCCCTCTCTTTGTTTAGTACCCTCGTGATGGTCTCCAAAGTCCCCTCTTTACAACGAATTCCTACCGTCTTGTTCCGTCTTGAATGCGGATCCAAATTTCCCTATAACTGACGTCTCACTGCCCTTCTGGGATTTATACCATAGATCATCTTGGTTCATTACTTCCTTCCGGATGGTTTTTTATCATCCAGTGGTACGCTCGGTCTGACGGAGCGTTTGTGTCCATTGAAACGTTGCCCACCAACTGTTCTGTTCCCAGTCCTTTCCTAGCATTTTCAAAATGTTGCATGCACTAGTTTTTATTTACTATACATTGCTTTAAATCATCCTCAAAGCTTTCCACTTTTGTTGAGCACCCCATTTCAACGGTATTTGTGTTCACTTTTGCCATTCTTTTAGCGCTACCAACTCTGTTATGTATGGTACTGAGAACACAAGTACTTGGGCGTAAACTAATATACTGAAGTGCTGGTTGGTATTCACATGTTATTCTCTCGATCGTGAGGTTGGCTTCACTTAGGTCCCTTCAAGTTAATGTGATCAGAGTTCACCATGTGGACTGCACCTAGTAATCCACTGCCTTTAGCTAGGTTCCCAAATGGTTCATCGGTCTGGGACGCGCGGTTAATTTGTATTAATCGAGACTACTGATTTGTGAGCAGTACCTACAACTTTCTTACAATTTAGAAGTCATTCGTCTGCACTTTTTACGAACACCCGATGTGGCGGTCACTGCTTGCGAATCAGGTCGCTTTGCCAGAGCACACTACACATTGTCTTATGCACTTCGGCTCGGAGTGTTCTCCTGCGGTATGTCAATTCGTTTTAACATGACTTCAATCGTGAAATTAGCCACACCCTAACATGAATCATTTTCGTTCGTTAATCTCATTTTCCAACACATTGTCTTTTTTGATACCTTATTTTCCATTAAGCATCTGATTTCCGTTGAGTGGGATCTCCGCTATCCGTGCCTTTTCCGTGGCACAGTGCAGCGATTTTGCTTTCACCTCGGTTCAAAGGATACTTGGGCCACCTCTGCGCACCATCTCCCTCTGTCCAATCGATCCCCGGCCGTGACAAATCATGCCATTTTTGTGCTCGGGCTACGTGATGGCAGCCTTTTTAGTTACGCTCTTCCGGTACGTCCTTCTGTGTATCGCTTGTGGACCTCTTTACTCGTTTCTCCATTTTCATTCATCATTTTATGTTCTGCGGTCGTTTCCACTTCGTTTTCCTGATAACTTCTTTCCTTGCGTAGATTGTTCTTAACTGGGTTTTGAATGGGACCTAGCGGGTGTCACTGGAGTAACATTTGCGTTGAATTTTGCGTTACGTCAGTGCAAACAATAGTGTCCATATATGCACGTATATCTTACAGTGCCGGGAGTTGGACACAAAATGTTTGTAGTAGAATATTCAGACCTGCTGGACTTGCGTGTTTTACTATAATATTTCCTTTTTTTCTCCTTTACAACAATCCATGACTTTTAATAGTTGTTTCTTGTTCTTGTTTTAATTCTGGTCTTCTGAAGAGCCAGGTGACTTGATATGGCACAACAGGCCTCATCATGGTTAGTTTTGACTCCTCTTCCATGGATGGTATTGTATACCCTCATACCATCTTCAACTAGCCGCCTGTAAATATCATTAACGTACTATTTGCGTTCACTTGAACTCTGCTAGCCCAAAAGCTCACTGCTGGATGGACTTGATTCGACTCCAGCGTGGTCTTTATGCACGTGTCACGGTCCTGGAGGCTGCTGCTCCATCACAAGTGTGCCAAGAAGTTCACCACCCGTGATCCTCTCCTGTGGCCGCACGTATGGAGAAATACGACAATGGTTGGTTGAAACTGATGGACGATTAACAATGCTTAGTCAACTATCTAATCCTGGTGGGTTGACATGGGTGGAGCGCTTCCATCTAACTTTGGATGGTCGTCTCTTCGCGTTGGGCTTCCAGTCGGTAAGCGTTCTCTCAGTTCCCATTTACCCTTTATGCACAAATTCGTTGCAGCGTTGACTTTTTCTGTCTTTTTACGCACTACTATTTAACCAGTCTTCCTTCGTTCCCCGTTGATGCTCTGACACTGGCACATTTTCTACACGTTACTTCCTTCCTTGGTTGCATTACTAGAAATCCTCCCATTTTACCATTCTTCAGGAACGCACTACGCATCCTAACCTGTGGCTCTTTTACCTTTGAACTGTGAACCGTACTTTTCCACTTTCCCACCACATGCTGTCGCCATCTAGGTGATTGAACTGGTTGAGCATCGTTCGTGCGCCCTTTTCGGACTCCACTAACTATTCCATCCAATTTCTTTCCTCTTTGAACTCGATTCGTGCATCAATTTCACTTCCTTATTCGCTTAATAGTTCGTAGTTACTGTCTTATAGTCAACTCTTCATCTAGCGAAGCAGTTTTCGTAACTCATTACTACTTTCTTGCCCTACTTTGCACTCGTTAACGTGAAACGTGATGTGTTACGTATCACCAATCACTTTTTGCTGTATCTGCTGTGCTGGCACAAAATGCTCCAGCTTGCCGCCGTTTATTGACTTGACCAGTTTTAGTCATGTTCGTCCACCTGAAGATGGCCGCCAGTGCACGCAAATCTATTACCATTTCATCGAATCCGACGGGCATTTACCTTCTCCCTCTCCTCTCTTTATTCCTGTAATAGTAACCATTACGGACTTGAGGCCGGCTAGCGATGTATCCACGTCACTTAAGGTTTGCATATCAGAGATTTTGCGGCATTTTTCTTCGTACAATCCTATCCCGCTTAGGATTCAGAACATAGCCTCTTCTTTAGTGTTTTTGCGCCACGTGGTTCATTTGATTATTTATTGTTCTGCTTGCGCAGGGGTTTCCTGCCTCGTATTCCCACATGCTAGTATCTTGACGTATTCCGGGTCAAAATGTTGAGCTCCTTCATCCTCTTGCATAGAAACTAATGCAAATGGATGATACTATCTTCTCGCCTTTTACAATGTGATCTGTGTGGATGGCATGATTCTTATTCATCGATTTCTATACACGAAGATGAACCAGATTATCATTTTGAGGTGGAATACGAAGCAGATAAACAAATTCTCAGAATCATGGCACCCCACAAACAATTTGATCAATCGACACGTTGAATTGGACACAATCTGCGCAAATCTGGAAGCTGAAAACCACCATCGCAGTTGAATACCCCTCATGGAATCTGACGCCATTCGAACTGCTCAGTCAGATTTTCAGCCTTAAAGGCAAACAAGCCATGATCGCGAAGCATGTGTCCAAGAGGCAATTTTCAAAGGTCATCTGGTCAGATGACCAATGGTTGGCGGCATCCAGTTTCGGATTTGCCTGTCACTGTGGCCAGCCACAGGACGCCTGTGCCTACAGAGGGACCATGGATGGCTTGCGCTGCACCACCCACAGCTCCACCCACACACCCCATATCCAGTGTAAACCCGAAGGAATAAGACCGGAAGGCATGTGGATGGGAGCCACGTTTCATCAACGGAGCCGGCCCAAACTCCTTCACAGGCAAACACAAGCACGCTGTATTTGAGGAATCAAGTGCACTCAAGGCGGTGGTTAACCGTAGTCCGCTCCACACTGAGAGCATGGAACCACTCTTTGAACCTATCACGGCCACAAGGACCGTGCACCCCGTCTCCTGCAGCAACGACCAACTGTCTCCTGGAGCCGGTGTGGACGTGGTAGTGGGTAATAGACAGGTAGGCACCTTGTCAACATGCACATCAAGCGCAGCCACACTGGGGATATCAAGCAACAGCCAATCATTCGAAATGCCGATATCAGATAAAAGATATCGAATAAAGTAAACATATATGTCGCCATAAATACTCACTAAATGAGCATATGGAAGAAATTGGTAATAGGCGAATCCGCGATAATTTCAAGATGTCCGTCCAACGACTGACCTATACAAGGGCATAAGCGCGACTACCCACTTAACACCTACTTATGTATCGCTCCGCTCCTCTGCACACCAATCCATTGATGATGTCCCCTCAACTGGTGATGAAAGGTTTGGGGCCAATTTGCCAACCTATGCGGACAGTTCGTCTTACAACTTTGTCGTTTGTTCGTGCTGCACAAAATGTTATCTGCAACTATCCCGATATTTAATATTATTTCTAGAATCCAACCTCTTCGTCATCATCCAACCAGTGTTTGGAGTTTGACTTGATTTCAGTCATACATAGATCGAATAGCAGACTAATATTCATCATCCTTGTCGGTTATCTTTAACCACATTTACCGAAATTCGCATTCCTGTCTTCGCTACCGATATTTTTGCAGCCCTGACTCTCACGTAAGGTTGTGTCCACACACTCACTGCTAAGGCCGGTTATTTATTTCTGTTGTTTTTTTAACTCGCGACAAACTATAGATCTTTTCAACTCTTCGGGCTTTTAGTGCTTACGCGGAACCTAATCGAGCTTTGGTTGTCCCTTTTGATGGGTATTCATCGCTGCGTCCCTTTTCGAACTGCCTACTCGCGCCCGTACTTACCATCATCTCAAATGATGTCCGTGCGACAGGCCCCATCAGTGGTCAACAAATACTTATCTGATTTGGCCGAGAGATCGGTGTATCCGCTGTCTTTACCCTATTGCCTCCACTCGTTCTCCAGCTTCGGACTGTTCTTTGTACCCTCGTTTTATTGCTTTCATCTACACGGTAACGTGAAACAGCAACTGGATCCACTCTCGTAGGTATGCTGCCCATATCTGACATCGAAGAGTTCAAATGCGACTCCATCTTATACTCCATTTGGTAGACGATCCAAATTTCTCGTCACTGCAAAGTGACTTTTCCCCCTTTTGTTTTACCATATAAGCTACTCATATTTTACTCATTTATATCTATTTTTCTTCCGCAAACAAATTTTTGGTCGTTGTCAACTCCTACCTATTACAGCCACTGAAATATTCATAGAAATAGCATGAAGCTCTAGATTTGCTTTTCATTACGTCATCATTTCTTGCGGGGTTCATTGGGCCTACTTCTGACTGCAACCGGGTGTGTAATGTCATTTGCACACCCTTGCACACAGATGAACACTTTGGACTTCGGAGTACCCCCGTATTTCCGGATTGCATCACATAGTCGTCTAGGCACACTGCGAGTACTCAAAAATCCAACAATTAACTTCTAACCACTCTGTCTAGGACTGCTGGCGGAGCTCAAATGTCTGATGATCATGGTGATAGCCGAGTTCCACTCCCAACTCCAGCTCCGGATACCTACCTAATAAGTGCAGACGATACTGGTCCTGGAGTGCATTGATGGGAGAGAGCGACACCGAAACCTTCCACTTTAAACGAAAACTTTCAGATTTCTTCGTCTCTCACCTGAATTCAATGCGAATTCTTCCTGCGCTACCGTCCCCTATTCTTTGTTGTCCTGTCTTCTCACAGACCCGTTTTACTTTCTGGCCGCGGAACCATTTCTGTTCGTCCATCGGGCTTATGTCCCATTGCCCATGCGATGTTCGCTACTGTTTATACTGCTGTGGTCTTTTCGAGTCCAACAGCCTCACACTGCTGAAGATTTGCATTCTCCATCCCAGAAAGCTTTGCTTTTTACGTGTTTTTCGATTTTAGGTTCATTTCAAAGTGTATCCGCTTCACTCGGCAACGACTGCAGATGGCTGCATACCTCGTTTTTCGCTCGATTGCCTCAACGGCCCCCCCATGTTCCGAGCTGCCTGTGGTGGAGCACATAGACATTGGGAATTTTGGCTGCCTGACTCCAGTTCTGGGGCACAGTTGTCGTGTTCAAAGGTTTCACCTGGTACCGAATCTGTTGCCTGGTCTGATCCAACGCCTGGTCCAGTTTTGGCTTTTGTCAAACGATGCGATGTTGTCGTGCAATTACAGCCTCCTTCCTCTAACGTCTGTTCTACGCTCAAGGGATCGCTCCAGTTGAGAGTACGTGATTTGTGCACGCGCAATTCACACACTAGTCGGCCACCTTGTCACAAGCGTTATCGGTAGTACTCATCGTGTCATAACGAGTACCTTAGTTTTATGGCTTTTTTCGAACTCATCGCACAGTCACCCGTATCGGCTCCCGACTACTCGTCACGTTCGTCGTATTTCTGTCAACCGGTTGTGAATTTACCGTCCTATTTTTGATGCATTGCGACTGCATGCTTCCCACCGAAACTTTACCTGATCTTGGTATTTTCGAGCGAATTTCTCGTAGACGAGTTTGTCATTAGCCTTTACTTTTGCGGTATCTCACTTTTATCTTTGTACCATCGAGCCTAGTCTGTTTTCGGATGGGTTCTCCTTGCGATTGTGCTTAATATTAACAGTGACCAGATGGATACCCATTAAAATAATCCGACATCTTACATGTGAATGTTACTTATTCCGTAATAACCTACTCGTGACCGCATTTCGGGCCTTGTATGACATTCGCAGGCTGATGTTGTTGCGTCATTCGTCACTTGGCGCAACGTATTCGAACAAGTCGTCAACACAACATTGTAGCGGTCCCGGCTACTCGTTATAGCGGGAATGTCCCTCTCTTACAAGGTGTGCACACTGTTTAGGCCTCGTGGTTGTTTTTCTCATGCCGCTGGTTGCAATGGCAACCGCATTTTCTGAAATGCAAGATGCTACTGCTGCCCTAAGTCACAGACAATTTCTTTCAGGTGTAGCGTGCCCATCCACCTGGAGAGATGGCTGCTAAGCACCTGGAACCAATGGTAGTTATCGTAAGCCTCTGGGAGTGCAGGTGCTAAGGTTTATCTATAGCCTGTCTATGTACTCTTTCCGTTTGCTTTGCTTTCTTTGTGGGCACCATTTCGAGTACTATTTGAATTGAGAAGCTCCAACTGTTCCCAGCTTCGAAGGGGGCGACTTCATTCCTCTTGACCAATTTATCGGTTAGCTTCTGCTCTTCGTGGCAAGTTCCCTGATATTCTTTTAGAACTTTGCATTTATAGGGGGCAAAACACAGCCCGTAACGGTTGACAGTCATTGCTAATCTGTCAAATATTTCACACATATGTGAAGTATCGCATTAAGGGGGAGATATCGTCAACATACTCCGAGTCAGCAAACCGTTAACATGGAAGCAACTCCACACGTTTCACGTCGTGTCCAATGAACGCAGTTTCCACGACCTTTTCAATAGCGAACTTAAAAAGAGAAGGTGACATCGAGGAACTTTGTCTCACACAGGTGGAGATGTTAAAGGGCGGAGACAGCTGTCACCCTGTTTAAACTATGTTTCTCGGGTACACCTTCTTGGTGCAGGCAATCAAATAAGCACATTGATTCATCAAATCAAAGGTGCCTTTGATGTCGTGGACCACAACTACTGTGCGTCTCCAATAAGTTGGTCGACGTTCCAACAATTGACGTAATCTGGTGATGTGGTTAATACAGCCTCGATTTCAGCGAAACCCGTCTTGCTCCTCACAAATCTGTCTTTCACGAGTGCCAACCAGTCTTTGAGGAGGCTATGCTGATCAGCTTGATCCCTCTATGATTTCCATATTCCGAAGGTGAGCGTCTTGGAGATCGGGACAATAACGCAGCGGCTGCAATCCGTTAGAACAGTATTTCATCAATAGATCGTGCACGTCGTCCACCAGGACAGGTGCTCACAATTTGGAGTGGGCTAGAATATGTTCATGCGGTTTCATACAACGTCAACTGTTTGATGTGACTTTTGACTTTGTGTGCGAAAGCGAGTCCTAAGAGACAGGCCAGAGAGCAGGACAGTCAATGGCCTGTGTAAATACTGGCCATTCTGGTCTAGTGAATTACTCTTCTAAATGCTCAGCGCAACGCTTCAAGCGTTTCGACAGGTTGCGAATAGACTGTCCCATCTCATCACGTATAGTTTCAATAACACCAGATCTCCTGCTGACAGTTTCCCGTCTCAGACGAAATAACACTATGGTAACCAAGACCAACAGCCATCTCCATCTTCGATGTATTTTGAGACCACCAAGCTTCGCGGTATTTTTTCAAGATAGTACGCAGTTTTGCTCCGTTTTTCCTATGTTTATTTGTGTTTGCGCACATTTAGAACTTCCGTAGACTGCGCAGAGACCCAATCTCTAGGTTTACAATCAGATTTGCCATGTAAAGACATACCTGCTGATAATAAGTCTTGCCGACGTTGTTGCTACTGATCTTCCGCCTTGTTCAGTGAGCATTTAACCCAGTTAACGATTGTCTACCTGCTCACAGCGCAAATTCCTCTGTTAAAGACCACCGAATTTTAGCGTGTTTCTCTCAATTGGCATAACTAGTTTGCTAGGTACATGGATCTTCTGCTGAGTATAGGTATCCTATCCAACTTATTTCTTATCTTCCTTTATTGTTACCATGTTTACTGTCTGTAGTTTCTCTAACCGTTTTTCTAACGTTGAGAATGCGTTCTTTTGTAATCTACATGTAGTCAACCGACCCTTTCTTGTTCACTATAGATATTCACAGGAATTCCAGTGGACAAGTTTTGTAGCCATGATGTCAAGCTCTGTATAGTTATGACTTGCGGATTAATTATTTCGATTAGTCACACAATTGCTATTTTCCGTGGTACGTGCCTAAGCACCCTTTCATTGTGTTCTCGTACCCAGTCCGTTTTCATTAGTCGGGCGCACGTGTGCATCTCTGATTCCCAGTTACATACCATTTCGTGTTTTGTGGATTTGAACTTTAACTTCTTCAGACGGCACTAAAGTAAAGGATCAAATCCATCGATCTCGCGTTGCTATTTGCCTTCGATACTAGCTTCAATCTGAACCACAGGATTAGTGTCTCATTTGCTTTATCAACTTATCGCGAATTTGTGACAACCCGTCGCTCTGTCTTTCTCTAGGATGTGGCCAGTTTCCAGCGGGTGAACCGTCAACACATTAATGACACCTGACACCAGTGAACCACACACCCACACCCGTTAATGCGAGTGCGATTTCTTTTGTTGCTTGCGCGTCAGAATCACTGCGCTTTATTATTTGTTCTCTTCATCCATGCTTTTCAGCCCGGGTTGCACGGGAGGGATCTCAATTGCTGCCTTGTGTTCAGCTATCCATGCACCTCTCCTGTTGATCGCTCTTCTGGTGAGTCGGCTCAATTCCTTGAATACAACGAGTTGTGAATTGATGTACCACACCCGCCGCGTCGATGCGTGTTACAACGCTCGAAACATAAGGTTCCTTGCTTCCAGCCTCTCCATCTCCTCTGCCAAAGCACATTTGTCTACTTGTAAACACCCTTGCAGTGCAGCGCGCTCGCACGTATTGTTGCGTCGTGCGTTCACCGCGGACTGTCTAACGTGATTGCGTTTCACGTGTCTGTTCCTCTTTGCCAGCACCCCAGCTCCTTGCCTATCGTTCGTGCACGCGCCTATCTACCGCGTCCAGCTGCGCGAAGCCGCACGATCCTACACTGTCAGCATTCCATTCCGCACACTTCGTGTTCATACGCGCACGGTGACAGTGCTGTTTTGTGCTGAAACCACAAGCATTCGTTACTGACAGCCTCTGGCGTCACTCTCAACCTCCTCGTGTAGCTATACTGGGTGCACCAAGCCCCCTTAGTTAAACCCGTAAGTCGATACGTTTTAGACAAAAATCCAATTGTACTGGTGTGTTTAAGGGTTCAAGTGAGCAGAAAATTGCACTTTTTTCTTCACTCCATAAAAATTTTCCCCGGACAAAAATGTTGCAGTGCACGTGCTGTTAACCGGATGTGAGTGGTTCACCAATGTGTGTGTGCACTTGGGCAATAAATAAAGCAAACCGTATTTTTTTATCTCACACGCGAAGTTTCATTGCGTCTGGGTAGCCACGTCCTCGCACCGAAACTGTCGCATTAGCCGCATTCAATAGAGGCAACACGAACTCTCAGTGCCGTTCGCCAGATGTGTGTCGCTTCGCGGGTTTTCGCTTTAAAACTGGCCGGTCGCTATTCCCGCTCACCTTTCCGTTGATGTTTCTTTTTGGAATCCAGATTTGGTGGCACTCGTCAAGCATTCTGCATCGGATTGTGTCCCCGCGCTCCACAGATCTCACGGACTCCTTGTGAACATTGCCTTGCAAAAGAGAATGTAGTACTTTTTGTGTGCGCCAACCGACCACTTTCTTGGTAATTTGAGTGCTGTGTACGTGTGCGAAATATTTCAGGTCAAGCGCTTTTCCAACAAATCTGCGGCGTTCTGAGTACGTAAACTAACCGAAACTTCCTTTGTCCTGTAAATGTTTTTGTCTTCCTGTATTTGGAGTGTAGAGCCTTCACTTTATTGATGGTTGTTTGGCTGGGTACACTTGTTGCTACGACTAGGAGGCGACCTCAATGGCGTTTGTGTTGTGGGCTTTTTTTGTCCCTCCCCATCCAACCAGGATCTCGTTTCTGACGCATCATTTCACTTTTTTGCCACACAGTAGGCGGCTGATAGCTCTCCAAGACGATGCCGATCCGTTACTGGTGACTCAGCTGGCGTGCCTTTGTTGCGTCTTTTTTCCCATATATTGCTGAGATGTTTCCCACCTCTCGTTAACATACATACTGATGATGATTGATGATCGTTATATTTGGGGGTCACTGTATTATTGAGCTGCACGGATACGACCACATTTTTTAAATATATAGTCCATGCTGTTATGGGGCAATTAGGTAGCAATGTCTGATACGACGAAAAAGGTTGTATCCTTCCATCGACTATACAAGCATGAAATAAGTGTTCCTGTTGATGCATTTTATGGGCCGAAATGGTTTGCAAATTAAGAAGTTACTCCAATGCAAATGGTTTTCCAGGCTGCTTTCATACCGTCAGCATGCTTGTTACATCTAGGAATACCATTTGGGTAGAGTTACTCGAAATATCGGTAGCTTGAGTTGCCATTTGAAGTGTTGATTTGCTCGCTGAGCTGAGCGAATCACACAATAGTCGTATAACAACCATGCCGCACCGCGACTAGAGACGCGCATCATTATTAAGGGATTTGAGGACTTTTACAGAACACGCTCTCACTATCACCACACAATACCTCATGTGGCAAGAAGCGATGTGCGTTTAAGACTCAAATTTTTGCCTCGGATTTTCCGGCCATTTTTGCCCGATGTTTTTTCATCCTGACATATTAATTTTACTGATCTATGTATTTAGGTATCGGAGCAGGTCCATTGAGAACCAGTATCGATGCAGAAAATGGCACACTCGATCTACTACTCTTCTTTACGATCTCGAAGTCACCTTTTTGTTTTTAGCCATTCTCTTCCTCTTTACCTCACGAATTTGTTTTTTTTTAATCACCGGTAGTATCTTGACGACGTGAGGTAAGTTAACCGGGTTCACCACATTTCCATGCACGGATTAAACTTGATCTGTGCACTGAACTCGTACTGCTCTTCTTCAACCCCTGCGTTGTGGCGTTGTGGCTTCTCGCAGTCTGGTTATGAATCATTGCACAATTTCATGCCCCTGCTATCCCCCGTATGTACCTCCTTGGCATTTCCCCCTCATATCTTTTTCCAACTGTCCTGATAGTAATACGATGCATTGTCTGCCATTGTTCAGGTAATCACTCTCTCCATCATCCGCTAGATTTCTTTTTACTCGTTGTGCGGAAATGCGGCCACGTGGAATTGACTAAAATGCATAAATAACAAGTGGGGATGGCTTTGGCTATGAAAAGAATGTCTTTAGCATGTGTTACTATCTCTGGAATTTTCGTGTTTGTCGCAACGTACGCAAATAGCATATCGGCGGCTTTCATTGTCTGTCGTTACAGCAATAAACATCTACTTTGCACCGCGGTACACCAGCCAATGTCGTATGTACTGCGAATCTAGAACCGTTCCGTTTCACTTTCGCGACCTCGAGCCAGTTGACTTTTTGTTTCAGCTGGGTAGCCGCGTTCGCCACCAAAGTGTAAACTTCTGCTGAAACCTGTAGGGTTTTGGTCACTGGTCCCTTTAGAATTTGACATATTCGGCTCATCAGTGCCCAAGCTGAATCGGTCATGATGTAGAGGGTGTAATGTTCCCTATCATCAGTAGCCTCGCGCAATTCCATCCGACTATAGCAGCCGGAAAGCAGTTAAGTACATTTGTGATGAGGGTCGCTCGCCTTCAGACCAAAGCGAGGCCAGACAATAATGACCAGTGCGAAAGAATGTCTCCCCTCGAGCAACTTCACTAATTTCTTCGTGGTAAAGTTTCCAGTAACGCGCTTAACTGCTGGTGACCGCTATTGTCCATGAACGAGATCTGCTGCATTTTCATATGTCAGTTGCTTCCGGTGGTCATTATTGACGAATTACCTTGATGCCGCGACTCAGTGACCAATAACGTAGCATTTATCGTCCAAGCTTTCATGAACTTTTGGAAACAATTGTCCCCAGCGAACGTTGACCAGACGGTGTCCGATTTTGTACTTTAAGGTATCAGTATCCATTTGTATACTTTAGTTCAGTCGCACCTGCTTATTTCGATTTCTTTAGACTTCGAAGTCAATTTAAGTATGGAATGTCTATTCCTAGTTTCTTTCGGTCATCTTGTGCCATTAGTTAGTGGTTTCTTATGTGGTTGCAATACTTCGCCTTGCGTTCATTCATGGGGGACATGGAGGAGCTATTTTATCTGGTCAGGTTTTATGTAGTTACTGCTTGCTATCTAATCCGCCAGGTTTTTTGTTCTCCGCGTTATCCGCCATCACCTAGTCTTTCTGCCGTCCCAATGAGTGATATACACGCGCTCAAGATTCCAACTATGAACCAACCCGGTCGGCAGACCACTTCGAGCGATTAGTCGCGTTACAACTTGTACATACCTGGAATACGTTTGCTGGAAACATTTCCTGGTTCCTTACTTGCTCCCTACTCTACATGCTCTTATTTACACGGATCGCATCATCTCTACTGCTTTCGATTTACTTTCGTGCATCATTAGTGAGTAATAGGGGGTGTTTATTGGGTTTTTGTCTAAGTTCGTTGCAGACAGCGACCACATGTCCAGGGAAGCGTTAAACGGCCGTTTCGTCCTATTGGGCCTCGTCAATAGCGCACTCCCGCTGAATTCTCTGTCGGATTCGAATCTATACAGCCTTACTCTTATTAGCCGGCGACTTATACCACTGGGCCGTGGGTGACGGCAGCGGTGAGCCGCCATGCTTGATATGTTACTGCGATATAGCGCAGCTCATCCTCAACCGTCATTCACGTTATGAGTGTGCGGATATCAGTCATGGCGGTCCACTGCCGTCACCCATGTCTCAATGGCATATGTCGTGCTGGCTTGTAAGAATAAGGCGCAGATTCGAATCAGGCAGGATTCGGCGGGAGCGCGCTATCGACGAATACCAATAGGACGAAACGGCCGTGTAGCGCTTCCCTGGATGTGTAGTCGCTGTCTTCCTCAGTCTAGCTGCAACGAATTTTCACAAGAATACCTTCCTGCAGTTGAGATGTTTTAACAACGGTGAGATCTGACGATCAACGCCTGTAGGCACCTTTGACATCCGAGGATGTCCCGTGTCTTGTGTGGCAACGCTGAGATAAATTCGCGAAGCTATCACTTTACTTTCAACGTTTACGTTCCACTCGCATCATTCATTTCACCTCATAGATATGTCACCAAGTGCGTACTATAGTACCTATCAATCTGTCCAGTATTTTTATCAGTCACGTATTTCCAAAGTCTCCGCGACCTCCGTTTTTCATTTATTTTTGCTTTCATCTTATTTACCTTTCGCTACTTTTAAAGCTATTATACTTTTGCTTACTTCACTGTTATCGGGGACATAGTGCTTGTGTGACTTCTGAGGTTGTTGATTCGTGTAGCTTTAGCCGGGCTTAGACTTAAATATCTCTTCTTGACGTGTATCCACGAGTGCTACACCAGGTCTAGCTGCAGTTTCTTTTAGGTAGCTATTCGTTTTTAGGGAAACCGGGCGTACATATGTCATATCGCTAATCACCAATCGATTCAATCACGGAACGGGCATCAGCCAGTCACCGCTATGTGTACGTCGGACATCCGCGTCCGCCTCTCCTTATCCACTATCTACGGCAGGGCAGATAAGCGATGGCATGCTACCACTGATGTCTCCCTCTCATATTTTCCTCCTATTTCTCACAGCCCTTTCGATTACCATTACTTACTGATGACAGCTACAGTACAACTGGAGTTCCATTAGAAATCCATCATCAACGTCCCCTAATCAGGCCAAGCTGCTCTTTTTCTCTGACCATGTTCGACATTTTTACATTAAAACAAGTTGGCCAACAAGCTGCACTGGTGCGCACTTTGGACACCATGAGTGTTGACGTGTGCTACGTTTCAGAAACCCGCATCATTGACCTTCATGTGGTTGTGGAACTAACTGCACCTAGATTCTCACCTCGATGTTGTGACGCTTATTCAGCGGCCACAGGTCAGGTTTGATTTTCTAACTTAACTTCAGACCTGATCCGTCTCTAGCCGACTGCATCTCCTTGAGCTACCGTCTGGTACAACCAGCTTGGCAAAATCAACATCGGGTTGTTGAGAATAACTAATTTATTTGTTTATTTAATTGAAGCTAATGCACTGAACAATATTAGTCGTCGTTTGTTCGCGAATATTTCTTATGATTCTGATGCTGCCAACTGCGCCACTTCGTAGTGTCACCATTTCAGAGTTGCGGGGAATGGGAAAGCGTAGTTGGATTGTTTACGGTGTTCTGAAAATCATCTGGGTGGAAATTTTAATGTCAACTTCGGATGCACGGACAGTGGTGACCATTTAATGCAATTCCGCGTCGATCATCGTTTGTTTCCAATCAGCAACAGATTCAGACCCATCGGATGTCAATGTGTTAGTTGACGTGTTCAGACAACTAATCAACAATTCAACCGCAAGTTTCGAATGGCATAGCCACGTTCTGCGCTACTGCTCGTTCTGAGAGTACGGAATACTGTATTGTGGGAATGAGTAGAAATTTAACTGTGCAGCTCCATCGGAATACGATGTCATAAAATGTGTCTGCCACCTCTTGATACTAGTCGGTTATGGAGTTGTTCTGTGATATTTGAAAATATCCAACTTACTCTATCACTAGACTTAAATGTGAGGTGTCATTGTCACTGCTCCGAATCGAATGGCGGTGGAACATAGTTCCAACAAAATATTCAACTGCTGCACATATTTGGCGGACTGTTCCAAACATCCCTCTCCGTTCGAGTCACAACTGGCGGCGAATTCGATTTATATCCAGCACTCCAAGCTTCTACCGGTGTCTGCGTCTGCTGCAGTGCGTTCGCGAGTGAAGCAGCGGCCTCAACTTGGGGAAGTCACCTTGATGAAATATAAGGTAGGTCATGATGAGATCGATTCGCACTCGGCGATAGGACATGTTGTAGTGTCCTAGTTTCTCGCACCGGTCTTACGAAAATTTTCGTAAACTTTGAATTTGCCTTGTAACCACATGTTTGACCTGTTCGATCTTTTGTGCCTCGCCTCAAACATTAGGCAGGTGGGTCGTACTCCAGTATTGGTTTTATGATGGAAGAGAATAAAGCGAGTGACGACCTCTTTCGGTGAGGTACAGAAGGTGCGTTTGAGCTCCAAAGCATGCACAATCCGTTCTGATATAGCCCGTTCGTTTGTCCACTGCCTTCAAATGACGGCGCGAGAATACAACCATGTTTTTATCGAAGTTGTGGGATGTGCCGGTTGGCCGTCGAAGGTGTAAGTTAAGCCGTCGCCAGGCGCACGTATACCGACTTTTCCATGTTGACCTCGGTCAACCCGGCCTTTTGCAGACCACATGGAGTGGCAATTGAGGTCTCGCTGAAATAGGCCGCATTCATCTCAGGTGCTAGGCACCGTCCAAATCTTCAGATCGTCCGCAACCACAGCACTTCATGACCGAAAAATCTGAGTTAAATCGTTGATGTGGATTAGGAACAGAGTGCGTCCTAGCACTGTGCCTAGGGGTATATTACTAGTAGAGGGATACCAGTTGTTTAAATGGCCGTCGAACTGTATCTTCCACTTTCGTCCAATAAAAATGCCATGGATCCACTTGTGTTTCGATCCACCAACACCGCACACTCTCAGCTTATGGAGGAGAAAGCCATGGTTTGCCCTGTCTAAGATTTTGCCCAAGTCTATGTAGATCACGTCGACGGACTTCCTTTGGTCCACTGGTTGTAACCGTTCGTGCCTCACCACGAGCAGCTTGACAATGCATGAGCGGCTTAGCATAAAACCGTGCTGTGCTGGCGTCGGTAGATCTCTTTATTGGTTCAGCGGTAGTAGGCCCTTCACAATCTTCTCAGTAACCTTGACCAAACTGAATGTCAGACAAATTGGCTGCAGTTGTCCACTTTGATGAGGTCACCGCTTCTCGAAATTGGCATCACTACTGAGCATTTCCAATCGCTCGACAAGAAACCTCCGGACAGAGACCTGTTGACCGAGTCTGTCACAGCAGATGAAATAATGGCCGGTCTTGACTTGAGAGTCAGTGGGTGGAGTCCATCCGAGTCAGTAGCGTTGATGCCGTCAAGTCTGGCGAGTAGTTGACGCACATCTTCAACATCGCAATTCAGACTATAGAGTTTGTTAAGGTCGATATACGTCGAACTCGGTACAGACATCTAATTATTCGCGCAGTCTGGTAAGTCTTCAAGTGATAACATGAACGCCGCACAATTGCTATAGACTTCCTGTTGTAGGACATCACTTGTCCGAGGGACCTGTACATCGTTGAGACAACCAGAGGCATTGCAGACGCGTTAGTTTACACTCAAGAATACCCTCTGACCCGTTAAACGGTCAATTTCGCAAACAGTTAAGATATGACACGGACCCTGAACCGCTTCCTTTTAAGTAGTTCAGCTTCTGACATGATTGATTAGTGCAGGGGTCTCACACGAAAATTCGACGCACAATCACGGTCGTCATAGTCTTTAACGTTACTCCTCCGAGTTTTTAAACACGCCGCCCTGGGATTCTTTGTACAGTGTTGATCCGATTGCTCAAGGAAGTTTGGCAAGGGCGGACCATCACAGCAAATCGGGACGAATCTATCATCATAATAATCATCAACAACAGCGTTACATCAACCATTTGTACGGATCCTTCGTTGCCGTGCAACCACGGTGACTTATCGAACAAAGAACGATAAGATGGAGAGAAGCGGGACCTACCGTAAAAACCTAAGGCTTGAAACAAGCACTCAAGTTGTGAGCGCTCATACCTTGTTAACAACAAAACCCCCACAAACGTCTGGCTATCGCGCAAAGATACGACGGCATCCGCGGGACAGCTTCTTTGCGGCTTTCACTACCCCGCGTCATAATCAGCCACCACATCGTAGATAACTCTCCAATAAGCACTCATTAAACAGGCAATCCGACCGGGAGACGACAGCAAACATTCCACTGGTGTCAACTGCGAGCCATGTCATGTAACGGCTCGGGCCAAGCGCAACGAAGGTCTTGTGGACTCCAGTCTGGAAGGCGAGACGGAATCACGGCACCAGGTTCGGTCGTCAGTGACTTCATTTCCAGGTGACAAGTCAACTTTTGTCCACCTCGGACCATCTTACATCTGATAGAAATCAAGGACCTCCTCGGTAAGCGGTGATCAGGCATACGTAGCACGTGCCCAAGCCAACGTAACTTATTCAGTGCTATCTGTTGTTCTAAGGAGCTAGCATGATTATCACAGCTTAGTACTCACACATCATCGTTGCGGACACGCTGGTGCTACCCGACATCAGCAATGCTTCGCGGACAACGATGATCAAAGATTGGAACGCTCTTCAGATTGAAAGGGCCAAATCTCACTTTTACAGAGTAAGACGGCCCTCACTGTTTCTTTGTTTACACGGACTTTTAGACGGAGAGAAACTCATTTCTGTCGCCACAGATGTCGCAGATTAAAGACAGCAGGCCGGGCTTTTGCAATGCGTGAACTGAGCTCAGTGGCCATGCGACCATCGTTGCTGCTGCAGCTGCCAAGGTAGGTGAATTGCCTAACTACCTCCAGTACTCGCAATCAAGGGTCAAGGGGTCATCGAGTCGCTAGTGGTCCTGTAACAGCACATTGAAAGTGCAAAGCGCACACCACCTAATAGGACCATAGTAGAGAGGCTCTTCAGGTTTGATTGTACTGCCTTAACATCGTTGATCAACAAGACAATATCGTCCTCAAAATCAAAATCAACTAGCTTTTCATCCGGCAGCACTTTACGCCTTCATCGCGAGGCTTCGCAGCGGAACACTGCATGATATAGTCCAGGGCTAAGTTGAACAAATATAAATAAATAAATATTTTATTCTCGACAAAGCAAGGCACGCCTTTTGGGTATGATCAGAATTTTGCAATACTGTACATGATAGCATGATTAGCAGGAACAAGCGCAGGTGTAGTAGAGTTAGAGACAGTAGTGTGGACCCATATGGCCCAAACGTTGTACGAAGTCTATGTCCACAGAATGCGAGATATAGAGATAAAAATCACATCACTAATGTGGAGCATGTTAATGAGGAGCTAGTCTGATTAAGTTGTGTACACAGTGCAGGTTAGGTGAGTGAAGCATGAGGAAAAGCTGGAAAAATATGTAAGAATAGTGGCATGTCACTAATCAAATATGTAGGCGTGTTCGTACGGGAGCAGATATATGCACAATAAATGTGGTATCGGTCAACTTGCCAATGTGTGTTAGGGGCGGTGACTTTATTGAGTGGCGAGTCATATCCGCCACGTCGCAGTGCTGTTAAACAGACATTTGTGGCTTTTTGTAGGGAAAATGCTTGCCAGACGAACACCCACCACGTCCTGGAACACTGTCGACAGGACAACCTGGACAACATTGACCGAACGCCCTTGTTTTCCGAAAACTATCCGACAGGCCATCGTAGATCCTGACGCGGCCTGTAGTGTTCGAGTATAGAGCACGAAGGATGTTCACAATTTTTTATGTGAACACCTTTCCGTGCAAGTATCTCGAACAGAATGCATCGATCGACTGGATCGAACGCACTCTTGAAATCGAGGACACAGCCTTTGTCGGTCTGCGGCATACGTCTCGCTGCTATAGCAGCTGCGGCTGAGTGAATATGTGGTCCGCACAGCCTGTCATGGGCGAAAGCCTGCCTGCTCTTCCATAAACCGGGACTCCCGTTCCGCAGTGAGGCGACGAACGAAAATGGAGGCCAGTAATTTTGCTACAACTAGCGTTTGGCTAATACTCCTGTGGTTAGAACAGTCGTTGTGACTTCCTTTCTTCTATATCGCCACAATAATTGTTGCACTCTAATTTCTTGGGATGGCACCTGCATTCCAGAACTGTTCGAACAGGGAGGTAAGTGTTTTGCGAAGGATTTCATCACCAGGCTTAAAGAATGCAGGTGCGATGGAATCCGGCTCAACAGCATGAAAACGATTGTGGGCTGCGAGCGCGTTTCGGACCACTGCCTATTACGGAGCGTCTATACCAACTGGCCATGGCTCAGTCTGCAACATCTGAGTAGGAAGAGGTTCAGAAGCAGGGGAATGACTAAACTGCCCCCGGAAGTGCTCCACCCAACCAGCCAAACTGCGCTCCTCTATGTGAATCTGACACCTACGTCGTCTGATCGCTTCACTGACGCCCGGTTTCCTTTTACCAGTCGTACGGAACAGATGGAAAAGCTTACGATAATTGTCTACTGCTCCTGTTTCCACCATTTCTTGAGCCCGACTGGTCCACCAGACGTCCTTGTCAGCACCCGGCTCCACTTTAGTTCACACCTAATTATCCGCTTGAGAACGTTCTGCACAAATCCAGTCTGGGGTTGCTTTTGGATTTCTTCAGGTTCATCGACCACTTGGATATGCAGTGCGTGATGCGGTGATGATTCATAGTACTGCAGGCAGAGACTCCTGCATGTTGCTTGATGGCCGAGATCCTATTCCATTGAAGCCCACTGTCATTAGGATAAGATCGCTATGGTTCGACCCACAGTACATATTGGTAGGCTTACCTGATCGTGGGCTGAGATATATGCCCATTAGTTATACGGTGACAGTGCTTGGCAAGCCTCCCGGTAAACTTCATGGAAAAAGACAGGCTACCAAGGCATGATCAGAGTCGACGCAAAACACTCCAGGACTAACGAAATCCAGGATGGAACCACGCCACCTGTAACTGATGGCAACGTGATCTATTTGAGTCCGTCGCTGGTCAGCAACGGGAGGAAGCCAAGTGATTCTTCGGCACACAATGTGTCCAAAAACGGCACCACTAAAAAGACAGCTGCTGCTCCGCACACAGCTGTAACAGACGCTCGCCGTTGTCAGTCCGTTCGGAGATAAGTCGATACTTACCACTTAGCAAAGCTTCTGAAGAGCCAGGACGACCTATTTGCGCATTCCTATCCCTGCATGAACTATGCTATGGCTGTGTAGTAACATGTTCAATTCGTGGTAGAAAGAGTACTTCGCATCATCAGAGCTGTAATCAGTGGGAACGTAAGCGGAAATCACGAACGAACAACGTCTGGTGCTCCTACGTGAATCAACCTTAGTTAATGCCGTCAAACGGCTGTTTACGGGAATCCAATCAACCAACGATAATTCAGCTTTTTAGCTGAGACAGTGCGCACTCCAGCTTGACCAGTGGTTGCCGCATCAGCGTCTCCGGATCCGTGTAACCAGTAGCGACAGGACGAATCGGGTGCAGTTAATTCAACAACCCTGTGAGCGTCATTGATTCTATTTCCGGACACGCAACAGACATCAACAACCGGCATGTCTAACGTGCCTGCGAGTGCAGCCTGTTGACATATTTGTCTCAGAGTACGAAAGTTGAACAGAGCCAAGGCCACGGGACAGTGTGGCTTTATAAGGAGCTGTTAGCGATTAGTGTCCATCGGGTGGTGCTGAAACATAACTGCAGGTGGTATGACTCCAGTGATATTGGGGTTGCTGTCAGTTAAACTGGAAATTATAGTAGGAAAGCTAGTAAAGGGCGGTTGGGAGGGGCAGTAAGAGAAACAGTTGGAAAAAAGTACAGAGGCGCCAGCAGTAGCATATTTTCGCTAATCCGTTCTGTTGTGTGCTGCAGATAAGGCGAGCATTAACTAAGGTTGATTCACCGAGTAGCACCAGACGCTTACGTTCCCACTGATTACAGCTCTGATGATGCGAAGTACTCTTTCTATCACGAATTGAACATGTTACACACAGCATAGCATAGTTCATGCAGGGATAGGCATGCGCAAATAGGTCGTCCTGGCTCTTCAGAAGCTTTGCTAAGTGGTAAGTATCGACTTATCTCCGAACGGACTGACAACGGCGAGCGTCTGTTTACAGCTGTGTGCGGAGCAGCAGCTGTCTTTTTAGTGGTGCCGTTTTTGGACACATTGTGTGCCGAAGAATCACTTGGCTTCCTCCCGTTGCTGACCAGCGACGGACTCAAATAGATCACGTTGCCATCAGTTACAGGTGGCGTGGTTCCATCCTGGATTTCGTTAGTCCTGGAGTGTTTGCGTCGACTCTGATCATGCCTTGGTAGCCTGTCTTTTTTCCATGAAGTTTACCGGGAGGCCTTGCCAAGCACTGTCACCGTATAACTAATGGGCATATATCTCAGCCCACGATCAGGTAAGCCTACCAAGATGCACTGTGTATCGAACTTCCGTTCTTTGTCTTACTAACACTGAGCATCCGAGAAATAGGATCTCGACCATCATGCAACATGCAGGAGTCTCCGCTTGCGTCACTGTCAATCGCCCCTGCTCCAATCATTACTGACATGGAAGTCTAGTGGACCAGTCGGGCTCAAGAAATGGTGGAAACAGGAGCAGTAGACAATTATCGTAAGCTTTTCCATCTGTTCCGTACGACTGGTAAAAGGAAACCGGGCGTCAGTGAAGCGATCAGACGACGTAGGTGTCAGATTCACATAGAGGAGCGCAGTTTGGCTGGTTGGGTGGAGCACTTCCGGGGGCAGTTTAGTCATTCCCCTGCTTCTGAACCTCTTCCTACTCAGATGTTGCAGACTGAGCCATGGCCAGTTGGTATAGACGCTCCGTAATAGGCAGTGGTCCGAAACGCGTCGCAGCCCACAATCGTTTTCATGCTGTTGAGCCGGATTCCATCGCACCTGCATTCTTTAAGCCTGGTGATGAAATCCTTCGCAAAACACTTACCTCCCTGTTCGAACAGTTCTGGAATGCAGGTGCCATCCCAAGAAATTAGAGTGCAACAATTATTGTGGCGATATAGAAGAAAGGAAGTCACAACGACTGTTCTAACCACAGGAGTATTAGCCAAACGCTAGTTGTAGCAAAATTACTGGCCTCCATTTTCGTTCGTCGCCTCACTGCGGAACGGGAGTCCCCGGTTTATGGAAGAGCAGGCAGGCTTTCGCCCATGACAGGCTGTGCGGACCACATATTCACTCAGCCGCAGCTGCTATAGCAGCGAGACGTATGCCGCAGACCGACAAAGGCTGTGTCCTCGATTTCAAGAGTGCGTTCGATCCAGTCGATCGATGCATTCTGTTCGGGATACTTGCACGGAAAGGTGTTCACATAAAATTGTGAACATCCTTCGTGCTCTATACTCGAACACTACAGGCCGCGTCAGGATCTACGATGGCCTGTCGGATAGTTTTCGGAAAACAAGTGGCGTTCGTCAAGTTTGTCCATTTTCCCTATATTTTTCAACTTCACCCTGGACTCTATCATGCGGTGTTCCGCTGCGAAGCCTCGCGATGCAGGCGTAAAGTGCTGCCGGATGAAAAGCTAGTTGATTTTGATTTTGAGGACGATATTGTCTTGTTGATCAACGGTGTTAAGGCAGTGCAATCAAACCTGAAGAGCCTCTCTACTATGGTCCTATTAGGTGGTGTGCGCTTTGCACTTCCAATGTGCTGTTACAGGACCACTAGCGACTCGATGACCCCTTGACCCTTGATTGCGAGTACTGGAGGTAGTTAGGCAATTCACCTACCTTGGCAGCTGCAGCAGCAACGATGGTCGCATAGCCACTGAGCTCAGTTCATGCATTGCAAAAGCCCGGCCTGCTGTCTTTAATCTGCGACATCTGTGGCGACAGAAATGAGTTTCTCTCCGTCTAAAAGTCCGTGTAAACAAAGAAACAATGAGGGCCGTCTTACTCTATAAAAGTGAGATTTGGCCCCTTCAATCTGAAGAGCTTTCCAATCTTTGATCATCGTTGTCCGCGAAGCATTGCTGATGTCGGGTAGCACCAGCGTGTCCGCAACGATGATGTGTGAGTACTAAGCTGTGATAATCATGCTAGCTCCTTAGAACAACAGATAGCACTGAATAAGTTACGTTGGCTTGGGCACGTGCTACGTATGCCTGATCACCGCTTACCGAGGAGGTCCTTGATTTCTATCAGATGTAAGATGGTCCGAGGTGGACAAAAGTTGACTTGTCACCTGGAAATGAAGTCACTGACGACCGAACCTGGTGCCGTGATTCCGTCTCGCCTTCCAGACTGGAGTCCACATGACCTTCGTTGCGCTTGGCCCGAGCCGTTTAGTTCATTACAGTTTTATGGTAGGTCCCTCTTTGCTCTCTCTCTTCGTTGTCTCTCTTCGTAACCTAATTCATCGTGGTTGTACTGCAGCGAGGCATCCGTTCAATGGTTGATGAGATGCGGTTGATGATAGTGTTTTAATGGACATGGTCTGTTTGTTTTACTCCTTTGTTGCTAGAATGTTGTTAATTTTGTGCTTTTTATATTTTTTGTCCAGGTCGTTTTTCTGATTGTCCAGTTTGTTTTGCAAAACGTCCATAGTTGTCCGCTTTACATCGGTGGTTGTTTGCTCAATGTCCAAAGTGTTTTCCAAACCGTCTGTTTTCATGTAACTATTGCATATATATACATATATATATATATATATATATATATATATATACCATTTTCTCTTATGTTATACGTTTGCAGCTAATCATTTTTGATTCTGGATGTCGTTCACACCAATCAAGGATGGTGACGCGGTTTTTTCCTGCCTCCATATGCTTTCGCTTGTTCTCTCAATGTCCGGTCGTACTTACGCTACTGCATTTCTGTTGGAACAATCTAGGCTCCACTAAACCCAGATTAGCTTTATTATCCTTATGCTGCACGAAACCATAAAAATCTTTGACGAATGACGAAAGAACGCGTCTATGATGGAGCGACGATACAAGCAAACGTCCTCGGCGCGGAAATAAACCCTTTCTGTGCTTGTATTCGTCGATTGCAATACACCCGCGAAGCAGCTCAGACTGCCGAGGTTAACAGGTGCGCGGCAAGGAACATCATCAAAGCCCTCAAATGACAATGTGCCATTGTGGAGGAAACAGCAAGGAGAAGCTGACTCCTGAAATCCTGCTCCTCGTTGATGGTACTGTTGAACGGCATTCCGGGGACACTGGTGCAGCTGGCCCTGTCGTTTATTTGATCTACTCTGACAATTTCACCATCTAATCCGGAACCGAGCAGCTTTTTTTGCTCATGCTAAAGCTTCTCAAAAAGCTAAACAAAACACAAAGCATTAAGCGAACAATTGTTTTCAATTAATTCTTCGTCAGCCCCATGCAATAATATACATTAGGATAAGGCTTGTTGCAATCGTCAGTATAACAAAGAAACAATTGATCAGAAAATTTAACTAGTGATCATGATGGCAGTCATCTGATCACATGACTGAAGTTAGGTGGAGTTGCGGAGTACCATCACTTCCTTCCCGTCTGATGGTCGGCCACGGAAGTTTTAGTGTTTGTATCGTCTTCTTCTGGATACACAAGTCCGGGTTTGTCAGGCGTATGCATACTGCCTCGGCGGTGGCAAGTAGGCTTGCTCTTAAACGATGGTTATGCCTTGGTGGTATTCTGTAGAGAGTCTGAAAGGATGTTTGTTTGTTTATCTGGTGGCCTGTGTTGATTAGATGGTTTGTAATCGCGCTGTAGTTTGTCCTGTTCTCGCGATTGTAGAGCCAACCTGAGAGGTGTTCCTTAATTCTCTTACCTAAATGCCTGGTCGTCCGTCCAATGTTTCTGGCCCCGCACGGGCAGGTGAACCGGTAGATTAACATTGATTGGAGATAACCAGGTACTCGGTCTTTGAATCTCGGAACTAGTAAAGTACTGCTCGTGGAAACCATATTCAGCTGAGCCGCATTAAAGGTCTTTTTGCATCTTTGCTGTAGTCGACGCGTGCGTGTCTCAGCCGCACTATTTACTTTGAATGGAAGAGTCATGTAAAGCTGTCTCTTTCCAACGGTTTGTTTTGATACTTTTGGTGTGCATCACCTCATATGGGTTTCGATAAATCGCTCCGGATATCCATTTTCGAGAAGCGTTTCTTTACTTCGTACGAGTTCGGCTTTTCTGGTGTCTTCGCTGCAGATTTTTTATGCCAGATCAGTTAGTGTTCGCACCAGCGTTCCTTTTTGGCTGAATGGGGCAATACTATGAAAGTTCATGTATTGTCCCGTTCAATATGTTTTCCTGTATACGCTTATTTGAATTGATCCGTCGGTTCTTCTGATAAGACTTGCACCCAAAAAATTCATTTAGTTGTTGTTTTCTTCCTCAGCTGTAAATGCGGCATTGGGGTGCGCATTGTAGAAACCGTCCATTATATCCTGGGGTTTGGTGGTCCGATCACTTATACAAAATATGTCATCCACATAACGCCGATAGAACTTCAGACCCGATATGACCTGTTTTAATGGACCGCATTCCCATATGAATATCCGCTAACAGTGGACCAAGCGGAGATCCCATTGCAACGCCACCAACCTGTCTATAAAACTCGCTATTCAATTGAAATTGAATGTTGTACGTACATCTAAGTATCAGTTGTTTCAGTTGCTTGGTTCGTATACCGATGTTTATTTCATGTTAGTCAGTGTACGAGCATAAGTAGTTAACGGCTTCCATCAGAAGCAGATTGTGTGAACAATGAAACAACGTCTAAGATAAACATCCGATATTCCTGGACATTGGTATCTCGAATTTCGTTGACAAACTGGAATGTATCTGCCAGTCTATGAGGAGCAATCATTTGCCTGATGGGATTCAGTATTTTTGTCAGCCATTGCGCAATGTTGTGATGAGGCGAATTCCACATATTTATTATGGATCTCAATGGCGTGTCAGATTTATGTATTTTTGGGGGGCCATAAAGGCGAGGAGTAGTGGAGCCTATGGGACGAAGTCAGTCCTACGTTTCTTTGGTGATGGCGCCGTCGCTCACTAGTGATTTCAAACACCTGAACAATTGATTTTCTACGCATTCTGTTTTATTTTTCTGTTGTTCACACTTAACGAAACCTGAAGTATCCGAGTATCATTTTCATTTTCTTTATGTAATCTGCACGATCCATTAGCACAGTCCCAGATCCTTTGTCTGGTTTGATTGTGATGGGACCCTCGTTTTTCTGAAGTTCTCTCACGGCATCAATGTGTGCTTTTGTCAGTACTCGATAGTGTTCTATTGGTTGTCTTTGGTATTGAAAAGAAACGTTGACCGAAGTTGATTTGAACTGTTCGAGTTCCATATCAGAGTTGGCCACCAAGTCGTTCGTCTGCTTGAATAGGTGTTCAAACTGTCTTTCTATTTAAACACGATCGTATTTCTTTTGCGGATAGCTAAATTTTAGACCGAGTGAAGGTGCTTGCAGCTGTAGTCTCCAAATAAACACTGGAAAGATTGGGTACGTATTGTTCTGGAACTGATGGAAACTTGGTTTCACACTTTGTTTCGCTTAACGTTTTCTGCATTTTGCATCGTTTCTTGTCTACCCGTTTAGATGTTACGCCTAGCACATCAGTAAGAAAACGGACAGGTCGTTCATCACGGAGGGTGTTCAGCGCGGCTTCTCTTGGGCAATAAACTGTTTAGTTTCTTCTAGTGTCGCTCTATCCGATTCAATAAAGTTGAATGCGTGCCGTTTCAAAGTAGCAGCACAGAGTCGGATGTGATGTCTCCGCAGGGCTTTCCAAAATGATTTTGGGTAATCTCGCGTTTCGATGCAAAGCCTGTGAAATTCAATGGATGCTTCGGTTTCGGCAAATCTCACGCAGAACTTAATATACCGATTAAGTTCCTTGCGCGTCTGGGTGCATTTGCTGTGTTTCAACTCAAGCAGAATGCCCATTTGTTACATCGTTCATAAAGATAAACAAAGCACGAAGCTTTAGACGAACTATTGTTTTCGATTAATTTATCGTCAGGCTCATAGAGTAATATACATTAGGGTAAGGTTTGTTTCAATCGTCAGTATAACAAAGAAACAATTGATCGGATAGTTTAACTTTGATTATGATGGCACTCATCTGATCACATGACTGAAGTCAGGTGGAGTTGCGGAGTACCATCACTTCCTTCCCGTCTGATGGCTCTACATTCGCGAGAACAGGACAAACTACAGCGCGATTACAAACCATCTAATCAACACAGGCCACCAGATAAACAAACAAACATCCTTTCAGACTCTCTACAGAATACCACCAAGGCATAACCATCGTTTAAGAGCAAGCCTACTTGCCACCGCCGAGGCAGTATGCATACGCCTGACAAACCCGGACTTGTGTATCCAGAAGAAGACGATACAAACACTAAAACTTCCGTGGCCGACCATCAGACGTGAAGGAAGTGATGGTACTCCGCAACTCCACCTAACTTCAGTCATGTGATCAGATGACTGCTATCATGATCACTAGTTAAATTTTCTGATCAATTGTTTCTTTGTTATACTGACGGTTGCAACAAGCCTTATCCTAATGTATATTATTGCATGGGGCTGACGAAGAATTAATTGAAAACAATTGTTCGCTTAATGCTTCATGTTTTGTTTAGCTTTATGAACGACTTAACAAATGGGCATTCAGCTTGAGTTCTCCACAAGACTTTCTTCCCATTGGCTCATCGGTCAGCCTGTTGAAGGCCACAGTTCTGCTCTTTGATTTAGTTCGTCCAGGAAAGACATGTATTTTGTACTCTGTCACTCCTCATGCCCTCTGCTCGCCACATCATCGCTTCAAACTGACGAATCGTTCATTTGTCTCTTTCTTCCACTGTGTTGTGTCGGACTGCTAGAGTAGGCTAACCCCCAATGCGAAAGAATGAGAAGGCAAATGTGCGGCTTGCTAGAGTCTATTGCAGACCAAAGGCTTGAGTCGAATTACAATGAAACAATACATAAATGTTGACCGATGCCTTTCCGGTCTGTTTCGATTTGACCATTGGGTGTTAGCTGTTTTTTGTCACTGCTTGTCCTGACCATTAATGTCGATGGTTATTGGGACTACTGGTCGAAAACTTCGTTAATCTGCGTTCGCTACAGCCCTCCCACTTAACGTATTCCCCCTTAATTTGTTCGGTGTGCCATCTCCGTTTTGGATCAATCTGGTACGGATTCACAGGCTTCCGTGCACGGCTGGATTTGCGTCTGTGCTGGGGTCTGATTTCTGTCGTTGGCGCTAGGTCGCAAGCCTTTCTTACATGAATATACCTCTCCTTTTTGCGCTACTACCAAAATTTAAAACAAAGTAATCCGTCACCATTCTTTTGATCACAACAAATTGTTCGTTGGAATTGGTTAACTTACCTCCTCCACAGCAGCGGTACCACCTGGACATTGTACAGTACATGCCGCATCCGAATTTTCATAATGTTGGCAGCCCATTTGCTGGCCGCAACTGTAGTCTCTGACTAGCACAGGATCTTCTGCTCGCAACGTCGGTTTTTCTTGAGTTACAACCGACTGCGTACTCGAAACTGATCAAATAACGTCATGTGCTAAATGTAATTGCTTGTCCATCAGTACTTCATTGGGGGACTTTGCGGATTTCCTGTTTTTCAACAGTTCCGTAGGAATGTCTCCAGTATTTCAGCTGTCGTTCACTCCTCCTTGGATTTTACTAGGACACGCTTACATATGTTGACAAGTCTTTCGGCCTACTCATTTGATTGTGCATTGAAAGAAAGTGCTCTGATGTGAGTGATCCCGTATCTTGTAAAGTCAGTGAAAAACTGCGAAGTGAACTGCGTGCCGTTTTCAGACAGGATTGTCTCCGGAAACCCGGAAATTGAGAACACATGTCTTAGTTGGGCAATCGTTGCAGTTGTAGTCGTTAAATCTATGCTGAACCTTTACGGCCATTAACCGAAAGCATCCACTGTGATTGGGAAACTGTCCGTTAATCGGCCCGTCACAATCAACTTGAAGGCGTGTAGTCACATCATCTAGTAATTATCACACATGTATGTTTGCTACAAAATGACAACACACCCATGTACTCTGGTTTTGTCCAGGGTTCTGCTAGGGGCCTGTTGGGCAACTTTTTTGCGTAATAGCGCATCTATAACACTTTCGGCATTAGCACTCCAAATGTTCATCCATACCGAGCCAATGGACGTAACTCTTCGCCATAATGTTCATTTTGTTTGTACGCGGATGTCCCGCATGGAACCTCGTCACAATTCTGTTGCGGATTCCGGTGGAACGACGATGTGGTCAGCGAAACGTAGACAGCCATCAACCAAAAGTTTTCGGAGTTATCCATTTGAGCAATGTAATGACCAGGTGGATCGGTGATACATCATCGCCTGTTGGAGTGTGTTGTCCCATTCAGTCGCTGTCGAAAGTCACCTGTATCCAAAACGGTGGCTCTGTCGTCGGGTTCTACGATGAAGTTTGCGATAAAAATTTCATCTGTTTTCCAACTCTGATCATTTATTAGTCGTGATACTGCGTCTGCTCGTTCGATATTACTTTTGGAGATGCATTTGATCTCGAAGTTGTAGCCCATTATTTTTGTGGCCCAATACTGCTGTCGGTTCGCTGTATACACTTGTAGGCTTCTCTTGGAGCCGGAACCGGTGAACTGTCTCATATTAGAGCATTTTATGAAACTTCTTTACTGCAACGGTGATATCCAAAGCCGCTTTCTCAATTCGCCCGTAATTGTGCTCCGCTGGGACTAGAGATCGAGCGACATGAGCTGTTGCCTTTTTCGTTCCATCAGGAAATTCTTTAGCTGTGATTGCTCCAATTACCATTTGATCAGAAGCTTTGGATCAAAATGCGCCCGCAGCAGTTCAGATTTCAAGTACTTTTTCGATTGCTCAAACGCACTTTGACATTTGCTTTGACGTCTATCTACCTCTTTTTGTAAGCGTCTGATTCCGGTAATCCGTGCATACTTATCAAGAACACGCTGTAATAGATGATCAGTTCAAGCAAATTCGGTGATTGGCTCAGTCTTTGCCGAGTTGGATCGGCGGGATCTTTGTCATTGATGAAACCAAGTTACTTTCTTCAATTCAAGAACTCACATTTTCCCTTTATTCGGAAACCGGAATCAAACATTCACTGCAAGACAACTTATACACAGGATCAACATCGAGTCCATATACCAACAACTCAGAAAAAAGATCACTGGCGATTTGGATAGCAGGTTCCGTAGCGAGACAATCAACGAACAACTCGAGCGACTACTTTGGCAGCGTGTGAAACTGGGCACAGGTCACTGGGCGCAAATCGAAGAAGCCACCTTCAAAAGTCACCTGCCCGTCGGTCACGAATAGACAATTTGATCGGTGAGATTGCTCATCGCGCATCACCGCAATGACAATGCCACCTCGCATGGTGGCGAATCGTACGAGACCATTTAGTCAGGCTCGGCAAACCAATCAACAGCTGAACAACCAACCCGGGCTATTAGTGTTTCAGATTATTTCGAGGTCGGATCTCGTTCGTCCTATGCTTATGGTGTCATCGTGTTTCGCAGGCGCTCCTTCTAATACGCTAGTCATGGTATCCATAATTTGTTGGAAGATGGCTGGAGCCATCTTAACGCCAGAAGGTCAACGGGTATATCGAAACAGGCCACGATGAGTGTTGATGTTGAGCGGATTTTTACATTCCTCTGCAACTTCCATTTTTAAGTAAACATCCGATAACTCAGCTATAGCGAAACAATTACTGTGGTGGTAGCTGGCGAACGAGCAACGATGGCTCTAAATCGATTTCTTGCTTTCTCGTGTCTGTAGCCCGACTCGATGACACCGGGTACATACTTGATCTGAAATGGCGAGAACAGAGTTCAAGTGCACACCACTAGAAAAATGATCGGATGGGTTTGCCAATTTGCGAGCGGCTCTAATTGATGCGAAATACAACATGAGCTTGTGTATTTGTAATCAATCTAGTGTTGATCGAGGCCTGTACGTAGTTTTTGATTCACGGAGGGCCGCGGCGACAATAACCCCTTCACATTTCCGCCAACATATCTTCTGGTACATATGGGACTGTTCTCTTTGCGTTGACATTTGGGTGCAAATGTCGTATTGCTTTTGTTTTCGAGCAGCATCAGTAGAACCCGTACTGAATTTATTAGAGCCAAAACATTTTCACTTGTTTCAGATGGATTTGACACTCAGGAACTGCATAAGTGTTGTTGGACACAACTTATTGATCAACATTTGGGAAATTTCCAAACGACCAATCCAGTCAATGGCAAGAAGATTGAGCTCACAAGCAACTATCTAGACCGTACCGTGATCTGGCTTACATGAAATTTCCAGCTCACAGTCGAATTCGTTAAGCAACCGGGTTTTACAGCCGAATGCATTTCTGGCCGTATTATTAGTCTGACGGTAGATTGGTGAAACCAGTTTCTTCCAGGTACTTTTGCATATGATCCTTGTGTCGAATGCCGTACAGAGCCGTAATCGAACCGTCTTGCCGTTTATTCTTGTAGTTACATGCTTGCAGTGGTGCTTAAAATTAGGATCAGTTATCGCAAGCAAGGCATTGAATTTATATTCGGTCCTATGTAATCGACTGCTTGATTGGCGTCTTTGGTTAGACCTCATCATACGTTTCGTTCTTCGCTATGACTCTTTGTGGCCACTGAACCTTACGAAGTACCATACACCACACTTTCAGCACGCGGACGGTGGCCTCGCGTTAACAGGGACTGCTGTTCCGGGGATTACCGGGAGCAAGTCTTTGTGACGTTGAAAGTGAAGTTGGATGATGATCGCTCCAGTATGGCCGCATCGTGCTTGAGGTTTTGCAGATGCACACACTCAATGGTTGTTTACTGTAGTGACTATCGGAACAGCTCAATCTTGCTCAGTAACCTAGTTCTTGTATCACGAACGGGATGTGACTGGGGGTCACCGATGGAAATCAGGCACTTAAACTGATTTCTGTCAAGGTAGACAGATTGAACTGTTCGCATTCAAGACTGCCTACCCGCATAGAAGTTGAAATCGCCTCCCTCCTGTTTGATTGGCTCAGTTATACCAAGCTTCCTTAACAGCACCCTGATTCGATATGCGTCACCCTTGTGCTTCAATTCGATCTTGACAATGTTCTCATATCGTCTGAACCGCCACTCAGAAATGAAACTTAGCCCATATTCATAATCGAACTCCATGAACTGTTTGCAATACCTTCAGCTGCATTTTCTTCCGACACCGGAATTGATGACTTTAGTCTGAATTGTCGTAGTTTGTCGGCTTCGAACTGAGTTCGCTTTTTGTGCAGAATTACTTTTAATTTCTATACAGTTATTTACATGTGTGGGTTTCCGTCGCCTGAGCTATTGTATCGCCAAATCTGTTGTGTCGGAATGCTAGGGAATAACAAAACTGTTAATACACAGTAAGTCGGAATCTATTAGGGACCACCTTCCTAGCCACTAGAAAGTCCGATTGCCATATGCGTCTCAGGAATAAGCATGCTGCTAGCTCCCCAAAAACCATGTCAACATTCTGAAATGCTTCGGACCTTCTTTCTATCTCCCCTCAATCATAGCAGTAGTTCATCGTCGCATCTTCGAGAGTCTGGATAAGTTACTCTCCACCTATGTACTTAATTGTCTACCACTACACAAGGATACACCGGGGGGTTTCTTTCGCCGCGCTATTAACGACTTCACTCGCTTGCACCATGTCTGTGTATTATGTGTCATCTTCGGGAAACTTGCTTGGAACACCATCTATCGAGTTTCCATTCCACGACCTTCATCCAACTCTTTGGTCGATCGAACTCGGCTGCGTGCTCACTTAATCGCAGATGATACCAAGAGCGTCTATAAGCTTCGGCATGACAAACCTCACGGAACCTTACTACTCATTCAAGGTGACATGTTCTCTTGATTCATTGTGCCACACATGGATGTGATGAACCTCCAGGCTAAGAAATCAGGCATCATGTCAAACGGCTGTTCCGTCCCGAAGGATCTGTTACACTAAACAATAAACTTGTCGCCATACAGCTGTCCATGTGTGACTTCCGAATTAGGCACTCATGTACATTCAGTTTCTCCGAACAAGCTAAATACCAATTAGCACGTGCTATACAATTTATGTTTAATATATTCAACACAATCCACACAACTCATGCTAGAGCTAAACTTTTTAAGCTACTTACCTGCCCCATCCTCGAATACTGCAGCATAATATACAGTAATAAAAGAGAGAACGATATAATAGATGCGGAATACCTGCAGAGGTCGTTTAATAAGCATGTGATCGGTAGGCACTTTGCCATGAATTATCGAGAGCGTCTCAACAGACTTCAACTCGAACCACTTTGGATTGGACGATTGAAGCATAACTTGTTGCTTCTTTTGAACCTGTTACGCGCACAACCACCTATTCCGATCTACCTACACCCGAACTGCAACATAGCTCGACTCGAAAGCTTCGCACTGAATATACCAAAGGCTAAAGCAAGCATGCGCCCAAATGTCTCCCCGGTCAGATATAGCCATCTGTGGAATAAACTGCTAAACACGCTCAGATCATGTGACAATGGGGCAACATTTAGTAGCAGACTCTTGCTACCTTGACCTAAACACCATACCGACTATATTCACATGGGCAAGATCCAAGTGGGGCCCAAAAACATCTACGCACATTTCGAAACCCTGCTTACGTCTCAATCATCCACCAAAACCTATTACATGAATCACTTGCCCCAAGATTCATATATACATATCGCCCAAGCAAGAGCATGGATACTTTCGTACAAATTAAGCTGTGCCCCTACAGACACAGTTTCTCAGTTCAGACGTATACGTATCATTTTTTGTTATTGTTCTCCGATGCAAAGCTAATCTCTACAAATTTCTGATGGGGATACCCGTGTCAAAACAGCTCTCGTGTTGGACAATTTTCCGCGATCAGTTATCGTTTCATTTCCGTATTAGGTATCCCATTGGCTTTTTCTCAATTTTCTTTGTCTCTTAAAGCGGCCTGCACCTGCATGTATGTCTCTAGCTACGGTTTTTAGTCTCGACGTCATCGCTTTTGTCGAAAACTCAGTGAGTACATCCAGATGGTATCCGGGTCTCTCCTGACTCATACGGTGCGATGAACTTCACAAAAGATGCACTTTTCTTAATTTTTAGACGTAAAGGCTATTACAGATGAGTTTGTCTTACTGGTCAGACATTGTCTACTTTAGGCTCTCCTTTGCTTCGCTTGGCAAATGCTGGTGATACACTCGGGTGGCTCACGACGAAACACCTGACATAAAACATGTCTCGCCCTTACCTATTGTCCCCTCTCGTTCGAAGTATGGAAATCGATAGCAGTTTATACATCGTCTGGATCTTCATTTTCCGAAGTTTGTCGCTGCGCAGTTGTATAGTGTCGCCGCCTAATTACATGAAATGTAGTTCCTTTTTGTACACTATATCGTTACGAAGACGCCTCACTATTCACGTTTGTCTTCTATCTTTTCCTTAAGACATGCTTCTAGCACTAAGTTTTACCTGTAATGATTAGTGCCAGTCATTTGATCACTACTAAAAGCGCTAAATTACATTGGAGGAACAGGATTATGCAAGTAATCCACTCAGTTGGGCTTGTCTCGGAGCCATTTTTGTTAACTCCTTCGAACCATTTTTAAACTGAGGTTTGCTTATCACCTGGTTTGTCATGTGTCCTTTTGTTTCACGTGTCGACTGACTTTGTGATTCCTGTGGCATCTGCCGACGCCGCCGCATTTGTTGACCGATTATGATCCCAGATCCTTTTTTCGTGCGACATCATTTTGTGACCTGATTTTGTGTGTTGCGGTTCCATGTGGCCACCCCGCAGAAATGTTGTTTCATTACCTTTTTTCTCAGATGCGATCGTCAGAAGTGGCACACTGTTGTATTGCCTTGCCGGGGGAGAAGACACCTGTCTTTCTAGTTGGGCTCTGCAAGTTAACTCTGCTGCACAGGAAAAAGGTAACCACTGCTCTCTGGATTATTTTCTTTCTAGCTTATTTTATTTCCCCAATTCACCTTTTTCCCGTCCATGTTGGTGGTAGTTTCACACAACTCCACGCGTTTGAGTATCAAACGTTTGTGTAACTTTTTGTTCAATCTCGAGTCGTAACTCACATGAACGCGCTTCAATCAGTGCTCCGTATTGCCATTGAATATGCAGCTCCACGGTTTGCATGTGGACCGTTTATTCCAACATTGCCGAATCCCATCTTGCCCAGATTTCGCACCACAATCATTAGTGCTTGGGCGGCCGGTATGTGTGCACAAATCTTGGCGGACTTAAATTCGTTTGTTGCTGAACGATTGTTGGGATAGATGTAGTTGTTCCGCTCACTCGGGCTCTACTCTTTGCAGCTGACCACTTCTCGTGAACTCACGGTTTCCTGTCATTTGCTTACCAGTAACCTGGCTGCAGTCGCTCAAGCGATAATGCTCACTTCTCACAAACGAACGGTAAAAATCATTCGATAGTTGTCCGCTCCTTCTAATGAGTTCTTTACGAACACTTCTGGTGTCTCCCGACTGTTTAGACATTTCATGTCCTACCATTAAATTACTTTAATTTCTTTTACGACTAGTATCTCTAACATCGTATATTTGGTATCTTTATACGACAAATTCACATAATATTCATGTGCGTTACTGCAGTTCTCGATCATTCGGTTCTCCTAAACTTCATGCATGATGACCTCACACCACAGACCTCAAATTCCCACTTGGACTCATTGCATGACGCGATCCCATGGAGATGGTGTTGACAGTTAGATCAGGAAGTCCTCAACCACAGTCAATGCCTCGTTTTCACATTGATCCCCTAAGATGTTATCACCAGCGTTTACCGATCTCTGTACCGTGACATTGTTTCCGTCGGTGATTTTCCATATTCCATTGTGTAGCCCATCAAACGGGTTCCAATTGTGCCGACACATCGTGTCTTTTGTTCTCACGTTTGTGGTTGGCGTCTGTTTCTATTCGTTCATCAAATGCGCTAGGTCATGCATTTTCCCAGACTTGACCTCTCCGATTATCATGTGATGCACACACGCACACACATGTGTGTGTGGCGTTTGGCTACTGTTTCTCACTCCACTGACTTCTTCCGTCTTTGCATGTACCCAAGTTTTCTCATGGTTGTACATTGATGCTGTCACACTGTCGTGGCCAACCTGTCGCATTTTCCTATGCGCCGTCATTTCGCCTTTGAAACTCTTCTGTTCCCGAGCACACAATGTAGCAGGACATGAACAAACACATGTTTGGCAAGAAACACATCATTTGGCGCAGTCAACTAGTTACAAGAAACAGCAATACGTCGATCACATGTCGATCGGTATCACACACGAAATTGTGTATGCCAGTAACGTCCTGATAACTAGTTGTGACAATGTGTTGGCTTCCAACTTAGTAGTGATCTATGGATACTGCTGATATGTTTAAAAAATTTTCCTATCACTCGTGTTCGGATGAGTCTGAATGGTTTTTCATGATGAGGAGTCGAACTGGGCAATTGAATTCCTATGGAATGTACACTACTCACGAAGATTACTTCGTTAACCAGGAGATGTAGTTGATTTTTTCTCACGAATAATGTCAAAATTGGTTCTTCGTTTTTCATGTATCATTCACTTGTTTACCTTTGGTAGCACTTGCACATTTATTTTCACGTCACCGTGGAACTTACAGATGATGAAATCCAGGGGCCAAACTTTCGCTTGGTTTGCAGCATAGTCTGTCACTGCCGCGGGACTGGAGACAACTGAATGAAGAGTGAGCAATTACACTGAGGGCAGTTTGAACTGGAACGATTTATTTGTTTTCGTCATGTATAGTGGAAAGTTACCGATCTGCCAACTGTGCTCGAGGTGCGTTTTCGCCGTATTTGCACGAACATTTCCAGGGAGAATTGGACTAAAAAATTTAAAACCTAACGGCTGTTTGACATGCATATGAATAAGATAGGTGTGGTGGTGTCAGTTCTGCAATACCGGGTGATTTGCTCTGTCGCGTTCAATGCGAGACTTATGTAGGGGACGAGAAAGCATGTTCGATGGGGTGCGCGGCTAGATTTGACCAAGCTCATGTTCCCATAGCTTATCCTCTAGAATGGGTTGCTTTTCAAGAATTCCAACGCCGAGGCTGTGATCGTTATTTTGGGTAGAACGATGCCAAACTGTGCCGTGTGTCACCCAGTGCTCAAATGTTCGCTGTTCATGCGTCTCAGTAAAGGCAACATCTGTAGCAAACGTTGGAACCAGTTTTCGGCAGAGTGCTTGAATATGGACCGGTCTCTTAAAACATAGCAATAACGCAGTCTGTGTGGACCGAACAGTCGCTATTTCCAATGCGATTAATCGTGGTTTGGAATGAGAATGTGATGTCAATTTTTATGCTGTGGAACCATGACAATTGAACTCAGAACAGTCCACGAACGCTTCACTTTCTCCTCTCGCATTACTGAAAACTAGTGAGCAGTATTCTACAAGCCGTCGAGCACAGATATTACAGTGTCTAGCTCCCATAAACATCACAGATCTGTCAATAGAACCGATTAAAGGTCATACTGTTTTGTCCAGCCATGTCGAAGGCGTTCGAGTAGTTCTCACCTAGACCCGGTACTGTATTAAAGTTGGCAAGTAGTGCACGTCTAGTCTCAATGGATTGAAGGGCTACAGTACAATGAGAATAAGTGACGCTGCATTTAACAAGCTTGCTTTCCATCTTCCATGCGTCACACCAGCGTTCCAAAGCTTTCCAGTCACTTCCCACATTAATATTACTTTCATATAGTTACGTTCTATCTAAGCAGACGACTTTCAGTGGAACAGAAATGGTTTCCCTTGGGTGAAGACGTGTAACCCATCATTCCCATGGAATGGGGAATGTAGTGAGCCCAGCGGAGCCCAGCGCCCTACACAGAGAAACATCAATAGTCACTTTGATTTCATATTATCTAACAGCAAGAATTTAGTGCGGTTGGTAAGATCAAACTTGAACCGTACCAGCAACAGGTGAAATACCAAAAAGTGTGAGCTCGGTACTTACAGTCAAGATGAGGAACTCGGCCCAACGTATTTTTCTTGTTGAGGATAACGGTTACCAAAGCATACTCCGAGTCTACTGCTACGTGATCCAGGAACTCGAACTGGCATGTTTAGCAGAATTTAGTCCTGGGGATCTTTTGTTGCAATTTGTGGATAAGAGCACGCGACAAGGGCCGCTTCCAAGAATGCCTCGGGGGAGCTCTTCGGAGCTAGCTGAGAACGGATCGAGAAGGACGGCTAGCGACGAGCCTGGGACCGGAACTACGGAGCGGGAATATGTGGACAGCGCAATAAATCAAACATATACGCCGCTAGCGCAGCCCACAGGACCGACGCCGAGCCGATTGACACAGCCCAGAACAAGCAAGTCGAGAGCTCTCGAACGACTCCTGGCCGATCCAAATCAAGTACAGAGAAGTGGGGATCGAGGCGAAAACAGGAAGGCGGATCTTCCAAGTCAGAGCTCCCGAGGCGAAAGGACTGGCTCGTCTCTAACATCCGTACCTGTGTTGCGTTGTGGGACGGAAATCTAGTCGATATTCGATGGCGCGCGCCAGACCCTCATGTGCCCATTTTCGGTGTGCAATAAACGTCTACCTCCCTGTCGTGTCGATTTTCGCTACACTGGTGCCGTGACCAATCGCGATGGAGTTGACCCGGTTGGAGCAATTTGCGGCCGGTGACGTGGAGGCTTGGCTCGATGAGCTCGACGGAATTGCGGCTTGTGCGGGTGTGAGGGGGATGCAAATTTGCTAATTGCTTTGGGCACACGGTTGAGTGGACGAGCCAAGGCGGTGTATCTGCTCACTCGAAAAGCCAAACCCAGCTGTTCGTTCGCTGAGATGAGGGCCGCCTTGTGTGCAGAATTTGGGAAGGATCTGGAGACAGAACGAGCACTGCAACGATTTCACGCAGCCAGATGGGACGAACAGGAGGATTTGATGGTGTTTTTCCAGCAGCTGGACAGACATCTAACGATTGGGCTCCCCGAGTTAGAAAGCAACGCAAGAGAGCGCCTACTGAAAAAGCAGTTTATCCGAAGTCTGCCCGATCCACTCCGTGATCAGGTGAAATTGGCGTCGATGGTGGGAGACAGCAAAGCGTTGGATCTGGTAACGGGCGCCCAAGATTTGTCGGAACGAGTGACAGTGAGAAGCATCCAGCATGCTGAGTTGGAACAGAAAGTAAATCACCTATCCGAAATGGTGGAGCAGCTGTTGTCGATAGAGTCTTCAAGCACCACTTCACAACACAATGTACGGGTCATCCGGAACGGTCGCCGCTGTTTCCGATGCAACCAGAGTGGTCATGTGGCGAGATTCTGCACTAACGTCAATGTGCCCCATTGTTTCTCTCTATCCATGCCGAGTCAGTGGCGAGTACCAGTCCTCCAGGTAACTATAGAAGGTGTGTCTGTCCGAGCCATAGTAGACACAGGAGCGGCAGTGTCAATTACGAAGAGGTTCAACAGGGTTCCAGTAAACCCATCTTCAAGCACGATGCAGACGGTCGGCGGGCATTCTTTGAAAGTGACGGGCACGCAGCGGTTACGAATCAGGATAGGAGAAACGCTCATCCGCCATGACATGTTCATCGTGGAGGAGACGACCGAAACCATCATCGGAACCGACATCCTGAAACGGCTCGGTGTCACAATTGACCTGAAAAACGATGTGGTGATCGTGGCTAACGATTCGATCGAGATAAACAAGGGGGAACCGACCGGGTGGGTGCCCTCAAAGCTGTGCCTGATTGTCAGAACCGGGCAATACGCAACGTACTGAGCAGGTATGCCCACTTATTCACAGACGCGGAAGATGATTACGGGTTTTGCAATTGGGTTGAACACCGAATACCGTTGATCCCAGGAGGACAATGCAAGCCAATCTTTAGACGAATTCCACAGAACACCCTGGTTGAGATACAGAAGCAGATGGCCGAGATGGAATCGAAAGGAATCATCAGGCGAACGCACAGCCCGTATTCATCACCCGTGTTATTGACGAAGAAGGACGACGGAACCTCTAGATTTTGCATCGATTTCAGAGAACTAAACAGGGTGACTGTGAAGGATGCATTCCCGATGCCTTAGATGGAAGAAATTTGCCCAAGCCTCCACAGTGCCAAGCAGATATCTCTGATTGATCTCCGCTCGGGATATTGGCAACTGCCGATCGCAGAAGAAGATCGCCACAAGACGGCTTTCAGTGTCAATGGCCAGCAGTATGAGTTTTTGAGAATGCCGTTTGGATTGTGCAACGCCCCGGCTACATTCAGGCGTTTGTTGCTGATGGTCCTCGCGAACCTGCAAGGCGTGGTTGTCTATGGTGATGACATCATCGTCTTCTCTGGGACGGAACAGGAACATGTGACCAGACTTGGAGCAGTACTGCAGAGGCTGGACGAAGCTGGTCTGAAACTCAGTCGTAAAAAGTCGCAGATTGCCCAAAAGTCAATTGTATGCTTGGACCACATCGTGGGCAATGGTCAAGTCCATCCACTTCCGGAGAAACGCGAGACGATCAAGTGCTTCGCAAAACCAAAATCCAAGCGTCAGCTCCGTTCGTTCTTAGGAGTGGTGGCATACGATTCAAAGTTTGTGCCCCAGTTCGCAGAGAAGGTCAGCCCGTTGTTAAAGCTGCTTCGCAAGGACGTGCCGTTCGTGTGGACAGCTGAAGCGGATCAGGACTTTTACCATCTAAAGGCAGGCATAGCAGAAGCCCCGACATGTCTACGGCTACCCAATCCTGGTGAGAGGTTCACTGTGGCTGTCGACGCAAGCAACGTGGCCATCGGTGCGGTTTTGTCTCAACCGGCTGGGGTGGTGGAGTACGCGAGCAGAGTTGCTGACGGGGGCGGAACAGAAGTATTCAACAACGGAGAAAGAATGCTTGGCCATCGTGTGGGCGTTAGAGAAGTGGAGAAATTACTTACTGGCGAATGAATTCCGGGTCGTCACTGACCACAAACCGCTCTCGTGGTTGATGACGGCGAAAGACCCGCGGGGACGGCTTGCGCAATGGGCCTACCGATTGCAGGAATTCAACTTCACCATTGAGCACGTGGATGGAACGCAAAATGTATTGCCAGATATGTTGTCACGCCCGTGTTTGGACGACATCATGCCAGACAATGCCATACCGGTGCGTGCGATCGCGATGGGGGAGAGGAACCTGCTGGGAGATCAAACGACAGATGAATTCGTGAATGTGTTGTGCTCTCACTTACAGGCTGGCACCAAACCGGAGGCCACATCGGAAGAGGTGGAGGAACTCCTCAGGATCTGGGACAGGTTGAAGGTCGAAAACGATAACGTGGTGGTGGCGATAGACGGACGGAAAGTGCCTTTTGTTCCACCAAATCAGCGAGAACGTGTGATGCGTATAACTCATGATGGCGCCCATATGGGATTCGAGCGGGTATTTGAATTGCTGCGGAGGCGAGTGTTTTGGCCAACCATGAGGAAGGACGTCGCGGCATACATTCGGGGGTGCCCAAACTGCCAAACGAGTCGGGAGGTGGAGTCCCCGAGACCGCCGATGCGATCGATCGAGGTTGGTGAGCCACTTCAGTGTTGGGGACTGGACGTCTTTGGGCCCTTACCAGTGAGTCGAACAGGAAACAGATACATTCTAGTGATGATTGACCACTTCACTCGATGGGTGGAAGCCATACCAATCAAGGACCAAACAGGCGAGACAGTGTCACAAGTATTCGAATTCAATGTGCCTGCAAGGTACGGGATCCCACAGTGTATCATCACGGACCAAGGGCCCTGCTTCGAGTCAAAAGCGTTTCAGGCAGTGTTGGACAAGTGGGGCATCCAGAGACGGCGAACTTCTCCGTACCACCCACAAACCAACGGCATGACCGAGCGGTTCAACCGAACATTGAAGACGTGGATAAACTGCACGAAGTTGGCATGGGAAGACGCTTTGCCTCAGGTTCTGATGTCGTATCGGACCAGCATGCAATCAACCACCAAGGTCGCGCCATTTGAATTATTGTTCGGCAGAGAACCACGGATTGCGCTCGATACTTGCCTACCGAACCAGGGAGAGCGGGAACATCCAGCTGGGCATCAAGAGCGACTGCGAGGGAAAGCTAGAAGTGAAACCAAAGCTCGACAAGCGCGGAATAAGCGAAATTACAACGCCAGGCATGAGGCTCACAAGTGGAGGCCATTCAGGATTGGAGAACAAGTCAGGTTACGGAACAACGATAGGACGGATCATGACGGGCCGGGCGCAAGCAAGTTCAGAGAAAGCTGGAAAGGCCCCTACACCATTATCCACCAGAAAGCTGGCAACTTCTTAATCGACTGCGGAGGAATGAAACGTTGGGTGAATGCTGCTCTCCTGCGACCATGGTACGAGAGGAAGAAAGGTCCTGGAGGAGGGGCGGGTGTAGAGGGGCCGCTTCCAAGAATGCCTCGGGGGAGCTCTTCGGAGCTAGCTGAGAACGGATCGAGAAGGACGGCTAGCGACGAGCCTGGGCCCGGAACTACGGAGCGGGAATATGTGGACAGCGCAATAAATCAAACATATACGCCGCTAGCGCAGCCCACAGGACCGACGCCGAGCCGATTGACACAGCCCAGAACAAGCAAGTCGAGAGCTCTCGAACGACTCCTGGCCGATCCAAATCAAGTACAGAGAAGTGGGGATCGAGGCGAAAACAGGAAGGCGGATCTTCCAAGTCAGAGCTCCCGAGGCGAAAGGACTGGCTCGTCTCTAACATCCGTACCTGTGTTGCGTTGTGGGACGGAAATCTAGTCGATATTCGATGGCGCGCGCGAGACCCTCATGTGACCATTTTCGGTGTGCAATAAATGTCTACCCTCCTGTCGTGTCGTTTTTCGCTACACTATGGCCATAAAGATAACACACACACAGAATCAATGTTGTATAACACAAGCATAAGTAAGGCCAGCGTTTAGATGTAAAAGAATTACAAAACGCACCCATAACATTAAATTCCTCAAATATCTAGAAATGTATTTTCGAGTTCAACAGGTCTTCTTTGATAGTGGAACATACTCGTCATTACAATCAGTAAAGATTTATAGTCGATTGCCATTTACATCGAGAAGGGAGAACAAGTAATCGGCTTCTCTGAGATAAAGATTGGAAGCCGAGTCACTTTCTGGTTCAACCCATGACTCGGTCGCGGTAACCAGCTCCTCGGTTGGACCCAAGACACTTCTCCCGGGTTGGAGGTTCAGAGTCTTTTTCTTGCTTTGTGGTAAATTTTCTTCACCAGTGGCAAAGCACATTTCGTTCAGTTGTTGCTTGAATACCTCTGAAACGAAGGGGCTGATGACATCTGCGCCTTCTTCATAGTCCTCTGGACTTCTGCTGAGGACAGACTGGGTTTATTGAGTACATGCCAGCTTTTCTGAACCCCGACTGTAAGTTTTCTGCAATATCTTCACCCATGGTATGTAGAAGTTGCTTGAACAGCCCCGGAAATCTACCCTTCTGGATGGTTTGGGCTTTTTGCAACGGGAATTTTTATATTTTATCAGCATGATCCTCCACTGTGTCTTCGTAAGCCGAAAGGATGCTACATGTAGAGGCTGGCAGAGATGGGTTGAGTTGGGTGGAAGGCAACAAAAAGCAATATTGTTTTCATTGCAGAGTCTGACGATGTTAAGAGAGAAATGTAAGCTGAGATCGTCACCCAAAAGGACACAACGATTAGTTCCCCTGCGACAAAGGTAATGCTACTTGCTGAAACCAGTCCAAAAAGCAGGCGTAGTCAAACCAGCCTGAACTTGTGCAGAAATATCGTGTACCTGGTGAACCATTCTCTATCCCAGTGTCCCAAAACATTTCGGCTTCGTACCCTACTTATGGCGCCAGTAAATCTCCAGCATCGGTGCCAGCAAATATCCGTCTAATTGCTGACTTTGACGAGTTCATAATCGGCTCGGGATATTTGGTGATTCTTTTAAAGGTTACTTTTGTCCACTCAGGATCGTCAGACAAATTGGTTTCGTCGAAGTTAATTAAGCTAGACGGTGGAACATCCTTCACTGTTTCTGTTGATTTGTCGAAACACTCCGAGACTGCTTTTCTTGACAAATTTGCTCTTTTCTTTGTGATATTTTGTTACAACCTTAGTCTTAGTGTGTCGCTGTGCCTGTTCAGAAAAGACTCAAGCCACTCTTTTCCAGGCTTATTGTTTTTAAACCTATCAGCTACTCACAATTAACGATCTAGGTACACTTCAATAAGCATCTTGGCGTTATGCGGTTCATAGGGGAAGCCCCATTGTGATGTGATAATCATATGGTCAGCAATGGACTTTCCCTACTGCCTTTTAAGAACTGGTGGCCATCATGGTTTCTTCGAATGTTTGTTTCTAATTTGTGCTGTAGCGTACTCCTTGTGATGCCGAGTAGTTCACAAAAATCACGCTGCCCACGGCCACTTTATATCAATGTTGTATCGTCACATGTATCTCCTACATCCAGGCTTGGATTTGTAGGCTCTAGGCATGGTGGAAATGCGTTGTGTCAAAGGAAAAGAAAAAAGAAATTAAGTTAACTTCGTTGACGTCCAAGAACTCAGTAAGAGTTGTTTTCGATTTATTAATCATCAGGCTTGGTACAGAAATATACAGTGAGAAGAGTTCATCCCGGAAACAGAGAGCAACTATTGATGGAACAAAAATTTTAAGTGGTTAACGTAACGTGTCGTGTTGTCAAGTGACTGAATGCATGTGAGAAAACGGAGTGAGGACCGATCCATCTTTGTTAGTGGCTGGCCAGGGTAGTTGTAATGCTTGGATTTAAAGACAAGATGCCTGATCAACGCCAATCAATGGTAATCTACTGGTTCACCTGCTACTGTGGAGCTAGGTACATTGGGTGCACGACCAGTAACTTGGAAAAGCGAATCAAAGTACATCTACCAACTTCGCTCGTCACCCAACTGGACAAAACTAGGTTGAGTGCAAGAACTAGCTATCTGATCTGCACCGGTCATCTGATTGATAAGCGCAAGTCATTTGAGACGTAGACATGTTTATTAATGTCTGGCATTCAACAATCCGTTGATATTCCGGTTGTTGGAGTGAGAAGGCAAAAAATAAAAATTTATTACTAATTTTGGTCGTACATATTACACAGGTAACACTAATGACACTTTAACCGAACATGCAAATATCAAAGTTTGTATTCTGGCTGTGTTTACTTAACGGGGTTACTTTGGCCACCTGGCCAAAGTTATACAAAAATAACAAAGCTTAGCGGGATAACAATGGCCACCAAGATAGTTACATAATGTATGATACAAAGGTTTTGATAACATCAAATATGCTTACTAGTACTTACTGACAAAGCGACAACACATGTGATTGTACTTACACCCGTTTGGAAACTTGATCCACAGTTGAAAGTATACCGTATGTTAAACACGTCATAAAACAGGCCATCTTCACGAGTATTCCCAAAACTGAATGTGCCAGTTAAACACAAATGATTTCAAATTAATGCAAAATAAATTCTCAACACATAGAACCGATTTCACCACACACAAAATAATAATAATAACTAATGTCAGCTAAGTTTTAAACTTTTCTGGTGGCCCAAAGTTACCCTATGAGGTTAAAGTTATTCCATTTTATGGTATATTGATTTTATGATCAGCAAAGGTTATCTCCAGATGCAGCGGATTGTCTAGAGAGCCCCTTGTGGATGTTATTACCAAAAAGTACCTATACGCTTGCACCAGTTTCTTCAACAAAAGGCTAAAGAATCCTCTTCATCCTCTACATTATGACCTTTCAAAACATCTATTTCATTTAACAGCTTCAAATATAAACTTTTATTTTCCCGTACTACATCTTACCACAATTCGATGCTACCATACCTGCGCCGCTCACTTGTTGACTCAACCAAAGCCTTCAGAGAGTTTGTTAAAGTTACTTGATCAGTTGAACTGTCGTTAGATTTCGTGATCAAAATATCCGCACATGTTCGTAACAGACAAGCTGAGGTTAGATCTGTTGGGTCTCGACTGGATGCATGAGTTGAATTTGCTAGATAAGTCAGTGAACAGCATATGTCAGCAACCGCAAGTCAATCAATCATCATTCCCAAGCCGATGGGTTCAGATTCATAGTCCAGAGATTAAACGATGGCATGCGGAGAAAAAGCGAGCAGACCGATTAAATCATCTCAAGATGGTGAGTGAAGTACATGAGAGATTTGCGTCGATCTAGGAGGTAGTCGATAGGATCGATGATGGGCAGAAATGGCGGAGTCAACAGTGAAATAACGGTTGGAATCAAGAAATGGATGAGGCAAGCAAATCAGCGGAGGCTGAACCACGGCAAGACTCAATGGAACAATGGAACAATGGTATATGACGGGTAAAAAAGCATACACTTAACGAGTCCCGCAGGTTGGCAATAGAAATACTAACAAATTGGCAAACCACATAAGTGGTTGAAGTAAGGAGTATCAGTGAGATAAAAGGTAGAAGTATAACAGTTTTAGGGGGATAAAGTGGTACGACGCAAAACTGGCTAAGAAATTGTTATCGTTGGTGATGGTAGCAAATAAAAATGGAGTACTCACCGGTTCGCACAGATTTAGGACCGTGAATTTGGGGTAAAAATCCAAAGAGGCTGGTCAGCCTAAATATATACAAGCGTTTTCGTTCATAAAACAAAGCGCAGGGCGCTCAGTGCGACGTCCAATCGTTTTTTAAACGTATCTAATGTGGGGGCACAAACAATTGAGTTTGGAAGGGCGTTCCAGGGCCCGCAGACCCGGAGGGAGAAATAGGTTTTCCGACAGTCTAGACGACTGTACTGTTGGCTCAGCTTTAAACTGTTACCGCGAAGGTTAGTGTTCGGGCTGAGCTTCAAGAGGTGGCGGCATATGTGACTGGGATCGCTCAATATCTGGTACACTAGTATGAGGTCTCCACGAAGTCGCCGGTACCGTCCGCTGAACACTCCGAGTATTTTCAGTCGTTCCTGGTAAGGAGTGTGGCGCAAGCCCTTGACGATTTTCGTTGCTCGACGCTGTGGGGTCTCAAGCGCTGCAAGGTCACGTTTTAGCCAGGGTTGCCAGGCCTGGATTGCATATTCGACGTGAGGACGCACGTAGGCATTCAGCATCAAAGAGAAGATGGATGGATCCAAAATTCCGAATGCTCTTCGCAGGAGTCCAACGTGCTGGTTGCCCCTTTTAGAAACGGAATCTGACTGTTTGGAACACCCGAGGTCTTCCTGTACCAGCACACCCAAGTCGCGTTCCTAAGTGGTGGTCTTCAGATCGTGTGCCCCAAGCTTGTAGACGTGGACTTGTCAATGGCGGATATGAACAACGCGACATTTGTCCACATTAAACGGCAGGGCGTTTCTCACCGACCAATTCCAGGCCTCATTCAAGTCACGCTGTAGGACTTCATGGTCGTCCGATCGTTTTAGCGCCCGCCAAACCTTGAGGTCGTCCGCGAAGAGTAAGAATTTAGACGTAATAACTCTTACTAGATCGTTAATGAAAAGCAGGAACAAACGAGGCCCAAGTACCGAACCCTGCGGTACGCCGCATCCCACTCGAATCGGATCGGAAAAGGATGATCGAACTCTAACTACTAACTGCCGTTCAGAGAGAAAGTTACCGATCCATCCTAACAACTGGTCTCCGATACCGTACTGTTGGAGTTTAATGAGCAGGGGCCCGCAGACAACATACAACGAAGACAGACCAGGAGAAAACCAGCAAAGCAACTGATTGATGGCAAGACAAAAAGGGTTGAATCGAAACAAGTATGTGTGGTGGGGAAGCAGCTTCAATTCGGAAGAGGTGTCACGGAGACGAAACGGCAGTCTACGATGGTGCACCAGCAGGGCGAGACTGGCCAGTCCACTTGAGCGGCTGACAGACTCGTTTCCATGACCAAATCGGAAGCCGATGAAATCGGGCATCAGCTGTCACGTGCGTTGCTATGCTCTCAACCGGAAGCTGACGAAATCGAAGGTTGTTGTCCCAGGCGAGTAATGCTAGGTTTGGCCAAATGGGCAGACAGTCAAGGGCCAATCAGCCAGGCGGTTGAAAAAGGATTGGGGTGTCCACTAAATATCAATCCGTCTTGTACCCAATAGACACGTGTCCGTCGAGTTCGTATTCTGTTTTCACCCGGGATGAGTTGGAAGGTTGCGCACTTAGAGTGGGGTAAGGCGTATGCGTTAAGGAATGAGGACAAAAGGCGCGCACACGTCAGTATTCGCGAGCCACGTACTGTGGGAAGGCAGATGAACGTCTTAGCAGTAGCAGAGTACAAATCACAGAACAGGGGCGAGGCCTAGTGGTTACAACAGAGGCAACACAAACCAACAAAGCGAGTTACAACACCTCAGTATGATGCGAAGGCATTGGCCCGAGTGATATGTGCAGACATGTTTACGCGTTTTATTTTGTCTTGAACAATAATTTCATAGACATTACCAGCCGCGGTGATAGAGTAACATACAGGGTGCATAGAGCCTAATTGGGCTTGACTTAAAAATACCAGTCATAATTCTATCAGCTACAGAATCAGACATAATGGTCAATTCAATGGAGAATTAATTTGGACATCTATCCCGCTCCTATGTGTCCAATAACACTCGATATCAGGTCCCGCTCATTGCCGAGCGGCGTAGACGTCTGGGGTGAAACACAAATCGCCGGTTCGATTCTGCATAAGCTCGGGCGATCTCGAAGTTTATACAACCTATATGCGACTAGTGGTGAATGTATAGTGTTAGGTCCGTTTACCACTATCAAAAAACACATGTTTGGTGAAATGCACTTCTCACCTAACCTGCATGACAAAATCTAACCACACACCACTCGATATACACGTGATCCACGCCGGCGTCAACACAGCATTTGACCTCTAAACAATGCATACTGGCACATCACAGCATGCGACAATCATAGACATTTTGAAATGCAGTTTAGCTTGCATGCACTCTGATATACCTGTCGCATCAAGACACCACACAACTGGAACAGCCGGCTGACGGACATGCACGCTTCCGTTCACGTGCCCAAGCCTTGACTTAGCCATCGTCGTAATCGCAATGCAATCTGAATTGGACTCACAGCCATCGCACAAGCACACGCGATAAGTTTCTCATTTATGTATCATTATTGTCTGTACACTAGTATCATTTGTATTAGCGCCTAGTCTTTTGATTTGGTAACTAGTCTCTACTATGGCGCTAATAATACGTGGTAAAAGAGCGTCAGTACTACGTGTTGGCGTTCTGCACAGGTCTTCTTCCACTCGATAGCCCTGTCTCAATGAGACACCTAACTGCAGGACTATTCACCCAGCATACGAAATCACAGCCAGAATGAACGAAGGACGGATTCGAGCACTGGACGCTGATTGGCTGATGTTCGTGTGCGTGCGGTGGGTTCTTCATCGTTTATCGTTAGATCTTGTGGTGAGTACCCGCCGTGTGTCTGGATTGCGACACGCAACCTCAATTGGGACTGCATCAGCAGTGGGGTTTCTCATAGTATGTTTAAATTTGGAACCGCATAGACTCGTACGGGTGGTTGTTCATGGAGGTGCATAGAGTAATGCGTCAAAAACGTGCTTCATTTTTCGCTGAGTCGACTTTGCCGTATAAACACTTGCTCCAGAAGGAGTGAGTTCTGTGACACCGACAAATATGAAAATAAAGTCAAATGCATAAGCAACTGTCGATGATAAAAGGGGCGAATAGGCTGAATGATGTGGTCATTGTGCTGAGAGTGTCAGATCAGAGTGAACGGATGGACCAACCGAGCAAGCCAGACAGCCAATGGGAGACGGGCGTAACGGATTTGATTAATGCACACGGATTGGTCGACATTCGTGCGAATCATTCAGTGTTTGTTTAACTCAGTCAAAGGAGGAACCTCATTGACTTATAAGGGCCATTAATTATGGATGTAAACGTACAACTATTATCCAGGAGTTTGGTGTGCCAAACACAGCAATTTTCGCTGAACTGACTGCCGAATAAACATTTGTCCCTGAAGGACTGAGTTCTGCAACAGGGTGTCGCAGAAAACCAATAAGAAGTTCACCGGCCGCACTCAGTTGCTGATTGGATCACCATCGGTTTTCAAATGTCTGCCCCACTGAACATGGATGAACGGAACTTGGCATGTTTCGACACGCAGTCGGGTATGACGCGCGCCGTGTGCTACAGACATTGCACTATAACAAAGATCTCAATGATTTGGAGACAGTTATTGAAAAGTTCAGTGAATTTCACGACGGCCAAACCAACGAGACCTACCGGTACCATCTTTTCTTTACGCGAAGAAGAGGCCCAAATGAATCCGTCGAGGCGCACATCATTAAGCCGAAGATTTTAGCCCGGTTCTGAAGTTTCTGTAAACGCACAGGCAGCAGTCTCATTTACGATCGCATTGAATTAGGAATCAATGGCGAAAATATGATAAAGCGGCTATTGTGACAACGCAACTTATCGCTCGAGAAGTTCATCGATATCTGCAACAGTGAGTCCTCGACCACCTATCAATACTAACAAATGAAACTGGAGACTGACGCAGGATTGTGTGCCGTTTCCGGAGGCGAAAAAGCGAACGCTACCGGGGTAAGAAAGGAAAGCTGCAAATTTCGCTCCGCGCCACACCTGAGCACCCGGCATGGGGGCGCAAATGCGCCAAATGTGGAAAAAGAAATCATTTTGCCCATTGCTGCCAATCAACCAATGTGAGTGCGCTCGTTCGCGACATGTCACCCACAGACGTATAGCTTTTAAAAGAGGGTATCGCAAAATGCGTGTACGCAAATCTTTTGATCAAAGGCGAAGCCGCACGATTCTAGTCAGACATAGGTACTACTGGCAACATGCTACTAAGGGAGCACTGTCCTGGAGTGTGCATCCGACCCGATCAAGGTTAACTGCGCGTGTGGAATGCTTCCAGACTTCATCCGAAGGGCTCGGCCTCAAATTCACTGGAGTTTGTGGTCGTGGAGCACGAGCACATGCTGACTTGCGGCATTTATTCGAACCAGCACCTCGGTTATGTTGTTTTCAGTCATGATCGTTCGTGCATGTTTGCCAGGAAGAAACCGATATTAATAATCAGCACCCGTCTGTGTTTAGACCGAGTTTGACAAAATGAGGGGACCGCTCACTTGTCTTTAGATCATTTGATACGACCGACTGCACTATCGGCTAGGAAAGTTTCATTTACTCTCCATGGCGAGTTCTCTAGTGAATTGAGCAAATTAGTGAGAGAGGAGGTGATTGCCAAAGTTAACGATAAAACCGACTGAGTAAACCAGATCACAATTATAACAAAGTACACGGGCGAAGCGCGCGTGTGTATTGACCCGAAACCGTTGAATGAGGCCCTGCGTAGGCAGCAGTATGCGCTACCTACCATAGAAGACATTTTTCTGCGTTTGGCCAAATCTTCCGAATTCTGGCACGTGGTTCTAAATGAAGAATCCAGTTTTCTTACAACCTATGCCTCACCGTTCAGTCGTTATCGTTGGATGCTTTTGCCGTTTGGTGTGAAAGTTTCGAGTGAAATTGTTCATAAGCGATTGGTGCAAGCGGTAGACAATTTAGATGGTGTTACATGTAAGGCAGATTATATTTTGATCAATGGATCGACGAAAAAAGTATATACTGACCTCCACCGTTTCTTGCAGTGTTATGTGCAAAAGAACATCAAGCTTAAAGGTGAAAAATTGAACTTAAGAAAGACAAGGTGATTTTCCGTGGGCATGTGCTAACAACTCAAGGGATCAGGGTCAAGGTATGAAAAATTAAGGTAATTCGAGAGATGCCGCCCATCAACGACGCGAAGGGAATCCATCGCTTAAATAGCAAGGTGAATTATTTGAGCTGTTTTATGCTGAGACTCGCTGTTATCATGATGCGATCAGGAAGCAAACTCACAAAGGAGTCGTGGAATTGGGGAAAGAAACAGGAAATCGCATTCAAAGCTACTAAGCACATCATCAGCAACGCGACTGTAATCGGATATTACGGTCCAGCGCAGCCCATCGCCGTAAGGATCACAAGCCTGCCTTGTAATCCGATGGCATGTGTTCGGGCCAGCGTATAGACCGGGAGACGCTCGCAGTATCCCTAGCCCACGCGCGACTTGTGGTGGTTGCGCGGCACCGACGCGTTGGTAGAGAGTACCGAGGTACTGCCAGTGTCTTCTTCGTTACCTGCTTCTCCGGAGGTACAGTTTGATAGCAGCCAGGACGGAATAGGTGCTGTTCTCTTACAGAATGGAAAATCTCTGGATTTCCACAGTCGAGTACTCACCGAGACCGAGCAGCGCTATACGCGGATTGAGAACATGCTCGCGGTAGTGTATGCCACGCAGCGTTTTAAGGAGTATACGTTGGGAAGAAAGATAACTGTGTATAGTGAGCAAAAACCGCTTGTGCTGGTAGCCAGTAAACCTCTGCATATCGTTCCTCATGGCCTTCAGCGTTTACTTATTTGGCTTCAAAAGTATGAGGTGGATATTATGCACATGCCTGGTGAAAAGATGATCATCGCGGATACGTTGACAACAGCTCATTTGTCGGCAGCCGAACATAATCCTAAAGAGTTCGAAGCAGTAAACGTAGTACAGCATCTGGCAGTCACGACAGATCGCCTAAAAGAAATAAGGTGTCACGCAGAGGAAGATGCAACGTTTTCACCTTTGCGAGATGTTATTCTAAAATGGGTAGCCAGGGAAAAAGAAGCAGCTGCCGAAGAAACTAACGCCCTCCTTCAATTTTCAGAATGCGCGTTCTGTCTTTGATGATTTGTTGTTCAAGGGAAGCTGTATTCTGATCCCGTCATCGCTCCGAGGAGAAATGCTGAAATATGTTCATCCCGCTCACCTGGGTGCCAACTATACTATTCACCGAGCATAAGAATGGATCATCTGGCCAGGAATGATGGGTCTACTCAGGGATCATGTGTCGAGATCCGGCAGACGAAAAACAATGATGTTGAGTAATGACACTGACCGATCGCGGCAGGTGGCGATGGATTTGTTCAGTGACAATGGGAAAGACTACCTACTCACGGTGGACTACTATAGCGAGTACTTTGAAATCGATGTACTCCGCACCACAATCACGGTAGCAGAAATCAACAAGCTCAGATGTCAGTTCCTGCGGCGTGATGTACCGGAGGAGCTGGTCTCCGATAAGGGGCCCTAGTTTACCAGCGCTGTTTCAGACATTCGCAACCAAGTGGGAATTCGCGCATCAGCAAATCAGTCCTTATCAAAGTCAATCAAATGGAAAGGCAGAGTCGGTAGTGAAGCAAGCCAAGCGACTGCTATCAGAGACTAGAGCTACTGGCGAAGACTCGTACGTCATGTTACTAGAGAATCGCAACACTCCCTCAACGGATATCGGTTTGATCATAATGCAGCGCCTATACAGCCGGCAAATACCAAAATTTGGCGTCCAGTTTCGCCACAGTATGAGATTACAGAAAAAGCTGAGAAGACGAATGACCACCCCTAATGGGACCGCAACCGCGGTGCACAGGCACTATCTGTGCTAACAAGGAGGAGAAAATGTGGGTTCAACCAACACCAGATAGTCAAGAGCGGTGGAAGAAGGGGGTGGGGCCTGCAAGGGTCAGTGCCAGGTCATACGAAGTAAAGGTTGGGCGGAAAACGTTCAGAAAATGTCGTGTGTATTTGAGGCGACGCCGGAGAAAACAATGTGGAATGGGAGAGAAGGCGCCTTGGCAGCACCTCAGCCCACATACAACCATGACAATTTCCACAAACTTTATCCTGCATCGGTCGTCGCGTAGATTATCAAGGGTCGCCTTATCTGCTGCAAACAGCAGGGCGAATAAGCGAAAACATGCTACTGCTGGTACCCCGTCTTTCTTTTCCACATGTTTCTCTTACTCCCACCCCGACCCCATTACCAACCATCCTTCTATAATTTCCAGCTTAATTGACAGCAACCGAAGTGCCACTGGAGTAGAATCATCTGCAGACACCTTCCCGCACCACTAACTGGACACCCTATCGGCAACAGTCCCTTATTAGGCCACGCCGTTCCCTTTCCCTGGCGGCGTCCAAGCTTCGCATTCTAAGACAAATAGGTCAACAGAAGGCACTCGCACGCACGTTAGACACACTGCGTATTGACTTGTGTTGTGTGTCCGAAACTTGGATCAATGACCCTCAAGCGAATGTTGGACTAACTGAGCGAGGCTTGCCCCTTGCTATTAGCTGCACGCATCCTGAGACTCTGACGCGGCAGCCTCTGGTCAAGCTGCAGTAGGTGACGTTCTCAAGTCAAAGGCTGAGTTATCTCCAGTTGATTGGATTCCCCTTAGCAGCCGTATGTGTGTAGCCGGCTTGACGACAGCAACTAAGACCGATTCAAGAAGTCGTAAACACTCATTGTTTGTGGTTTCTGAGTCCACAGATTGCAGTTTTGATGCTGCCAGGGACGCCCTCTACCACGAACTGAACACGCTATTACGCAGTGCTACCAGTTCAGGTGTGACAGTACTTGCAGGGGATATGAATGCGCAGGTAGGTTACCTGAGCGCCTCAGAATATTAGTCAGGTGGTAATTAAGGGCTTACCACCGAACAAACGGAAAACGGCGAGCGTATTTTGCAAGTGTATGCGGAGCGCTAGTTGTTTCTATGTAGCAATGCTTTCAGACAAAATGGGCGTCCTCCTGTAGGTGACCAGCGAATGACTCAAATTGACCACATAGCCATAAGTTACAGGTGACGTGGTTCCATCTAGTATTGGCGCTCATGCTGGAGCACTTGCGTCGACTCTGATCATGCGTTGGTAACTGAGAACTTACCCCAGCCCTAAATCACGCAAGCAAACCAAGATGCCCTCTATACAGAACTTCCGCTCTCTCGTCATAGTGACACTGAGTTTCAATGGAATCATATTTCGGTTGCCATGCACATCGCAGAAGTGTCCGCTTTGGTGCAATCAATCGTCACCGTATAAGTCACTGGATATCCGAAAGCTAGGTGAGCTTGTGTGAATCAGGAAAACTCCGGCTGGCTCTGAACACAATGTAACCAGATGGGCTATTAGATGCGACCCAAAGCGGAGTCTGCGCGCTGTCAAGGAACCCTGTTGCACCAGCAGGACTCAAGAAATGGAGGAAGCAGAAGTAGACAATTAGCGCAAGCTCTTCCAGCAGATCCACCCCACTGGTCGCAGGAAACCAGGCGTCAGTGAGACAATCAGATACAGTGCGGGTGCATTGATACACAACAAGGAGCGCCGAATAGCTCGTTGGGCGGAACACTCAAGATCAGTTCAGCTGGATCAGCGCACTCGGACCTCTTCCTACTCAGGTGATGCAGGACGAGCTATGGACGGTTAGTTTAGAGTCTGCAATGGAGACTGAGGTTAGAAACATCATCACAGCCCTCAGCTGTTTTCATGCTGCTGGCCCGGATTCCCTCCCACCTGCATAATTTAAGGATGGATGTGACGTTCTCTGCATAGCACTGACCTTCCTGTTCGAACATGACCGGAAGGATGAGACCATCCCGGCCAACTGGAGTGAATTGATTATGTTGGCAATATACAGGAAGGGCAGTCGCACCGACTGTGCTAACTGCAGAGGTATTAGCCAAATGCCAGTTGTGGCAAATTAAGGGCTTCAATTCTCGTTCGTCGCCTCACTGCGGAACGGGAATCCAGGAGTAGGGAAGAGCAGGCAGGTTTGCGCCCAGGATGGGGCTGCATAGACCATGTATACACTCTACGGCAGATGCTTGGGCAGCGCCATGCATATCGCAGACCGACGGTAGCTGTGTACCTCGACTTTAAAAGCAAGTTCGATTCAGTCGATCGATGCCTGCTGTACGAAATACTTGCACAGAAATGTGTCCCCATGAAATATGTGAACTATCTACCTGTTCTCTAGTCAAATAATACAGATCGCGTCAGTGACGGCGGTGACCTGTCGGATAGCGTTCCGATCATAAATGCCGTTCGTCAGGGTTGTCCGATTTCCCCATTTTTGTCGTGTACTGCATCATGGAGTGTTTGCTTGCGAAGCCTCACAACAGAGGTGCTGTCTGTTGAAAGGCTAATTGAGCTTGATTATGCAAACGATACCCTCTTGCTTTTCGACGATGTTGAGGCGGCGCAATCCACCCTGCATAGCCTCTCTAAAGTGATCCCATTATTTGGTATGCGCTCCGCAGCTTCAAACTGCAAAGTGTTCCTGCAGGGCCACTAGCCACTTGACGCTGGATAGCGAGAACTCGAGGTGGTTGAGCAATTCACTTACCTTGGCAGCTAGATCAGCAACGATGGGCGCATAGCAACTGAATTCAGTTCACGCATTGCAAAAGCCCGAACTGACGTCCTTAATCTGCGACATCTGTGGCGACAGAAAATAGATTCTTTCCGTCTAAAAGGTAGTGTTTACAAGGCCACAGTGAGGGCTGTCCTACTCAAATAGTGTGGGACTTGGCCACTTCGGTCTGAAGATCTAAAGCGCACTTAAGTGTTTGATCATCACTGTCTGCGGAACATTGCTGGTGTCGGGATGCACCAGCGTGCCCGCAAAAATGCTGTGCATAGGCGAGTGCTAGGTAATGACACCCAAGCTACTTCCCTAGAACAACGGCTAGCACTGAATAAGATGCGCTAGCTTGGACACGTACTACGTGCGTCCGGTCACCGCTTATCGAGCAGGACCTTGTTTTGTCTGTCAGATGTAGGGTGGCGCAAGGTTCGAGGTGGATAAAAGTTGACTTGGAAGCGGGAAATGAAGTCACTAACGACCAAACTTGATGTCGTCGGTCCGTCTCGCCTTCCAGGCTAAAGTCCACGTAACTCGCATAGTGCTTGGCTCGAGACTTAACAGGATATGTCTCGCAGTAGGCACCAGTGGCGTGTCTGCTGCCGTCTCCTAGTCGGACGGCCTGTTTAAAGTGATAAGGCAAAGAGAAGACAGAGGTTGCGATATGTTAACATTTCGATTGTTCTCTTCAGTCGCAAACACAATATGAGCAGAAACACACAAACGATTATATACACAGAAAAATAAGCAACGCCAGTCAAAATGTCACAGTCAAGACTATGACAACCGAACTGATTGCCTCAAATTTCTGTTGATGGGCCTTAATTAACAACGCCTCACTAATTGCCAGCGTTATCGGGTTTTTGTTATGTAACAAGATTTTGAACGTAGTCTCATGGTTCACGCGATGACGAGTTGTCATGAGCTGTTTGGTGATAGACGATGCCGGGCTCCGATTAATCCTCAGATCCGTCCCATTTTGTTGCGTAATCAGTTGTCACAAAACACCCTGGCAAATGTTCAGCTACCCTCTGAGCTAACTGACAGTTTGTTCTGCCTATGTAAATGTCACCGCAACCGCAGGTGAACTGATAAACAACGTGAGAGGCCGAACTACCCGATGAGATGCTCTGACGGTTATGAAGAACAAGTCCTCGCGTGATATGCCCGAGTCGAAACTCGGCTGTCGTGTAGGTGCGCGTTAGGGCGGACCGGAGCTTGCGTTTGATATCATTTGCCACATGGTCCTCCTTGAACGGCAAGAACAAATTAACATCCTTTTTCTCAGCCGTCAACACCGGTGTTTTTACGCTGGAAGGTCTGCTGTACACTTGTATAAACTTCTCAGGATATCCATTAGAAATTAAGGTCTTGCGTAGAATATGTTCTTCGGCTTTTAAAGTTTTAGAGCAGCAAATACGTTTAGCCCGGTAGAAGAGAGCTTTCACTAAGACGCGTTTGTATGCGATCGGGAAGGAGCTTGAAAAATGAAGGTACTGTCCACTCCAAAAGGATTTGCGGTGATCAGTGCACTGCAATGTACCTTCAGCCCGTCTCCTAATGAGTAGATCCAAAAACGGCAGGCAACCGTGTTGTTCCACTTCATGGGATACCGATAGATTAGGGTGAATCGAATTCAGGATGGTCAGCAGCCGGGTAAAATGTTCTTCGCTGGTGAAGACTAGAATGTCATCCACATATCGTTTCACCAATGCTGGCAGCAACTTGCCTTTCAATCAAGCCGAGGAAGATGTCGGCTAAAACTGGTCTCAGAGGGCTGCCCAAAGCGACACCGTCGACGTGTTTGTATGCGGTCCCCTCAAACTCAAAGCGTAGGTTATCGATGCACAATAGAATCATATCCTTTAAATACTCCACTGGCTGAGTTAGTTGCGGAGTAATGGCTGATTATGACGCCAGACAGTCCCTTTCTTCTACCACTTGTTATCAATCTTTTCATAGACCGTTGTGGTTGAACGGCCTTGAAGCATCAGTTCAAGTGGCTGATGTACTGTGTTGATGAAGATGATGATTGAGAATGGAGTGCCCTATGGCGTAGGGCAACGAGACCATGACTGAAGATACACCGAAGACGACGCGGAATGGCAAGGCGTACGAGGCGCATAGCAATATGAAAGCCCAAAGATACGAAAAGCGTGTCAGATCAGGGTGAACGGATGGACAAACCGAATGAGCCAAACGGTCAATGGGAAACGGGTGTAAGGGATCCGATTACTGGACACGGATCGGCCGACATGTCTGTGGGTCATTAAGCGTATGTTTAACTGAGTCAAAGGAGAAACCTCATCAACCCGGAAGAATCGTTAGTTATGGACGTGAACGTGCAACTATGGAGGAATTTGGTTTGCCAAACATACTGTAATTTTCGCTGAGTTGACTGTCGAATAAAGGTTTGACCCTGAAGGACCGAGTAGTGCAAAAGTCATGAAACGAACATTGGGAGATTTGCATCCCCATATTTCGAGTTAGCCCAATGGTGGAATGTTGGAGTATCCGCCAAAAAATATTTCGAGTGTCCGCAATACTCTGAAGTGGAGTCTACCAGGTTAGTCAGTAGCGTTGGCGAACAGAGGACCAAGAGGCGAAAAAGCCAAATAAGCAGGAGACTAGTAAGCATCTACCGAGGCGAAGATGGCTTACGCAAGCAACTGTGGTGCTCGATTCACTTCAGATGTGGCGAACTGCTCCTGGGTGTAGCCTATCGCAGCCCGCAAATTCACTATTTGGACTAGTTGTCACATGTTCGAACTTAAATGAGTCGTAGCCGCTGGTGAATCATGGGTGATTTTAAATTCCCTCGAATACGCTGGCATGAGGTTCAGTTTCTCCCCAGGCATTGTGAAGTCGAGATGATATTTGAGACGGGTAGCACAGCACAGCTGCCAGCCAACGCGCACTACACCGAATTCAACTGTGTCGTGACAGGACCTGAACGGAAATTACGCAACAGCGCAAAAACATCCGCAGTTCGAAGAGTAGCTTCCATCCGCAGCGGAGATTGCCCCCTAAAGGATCTTTACTTATTCGAAGCGGTGCCTGAGACTTGAAGGGCTCAGACAGGCAACCCCTAAATGCAGGCGCTGAGCGTGTGTCGGCATTGACGCATTCCTTTTCCGTATTTGTAAACGGCCGTGCGTCTGTACCGCGTTCAAACTATAGTGACTTCAGTAAAAGGTCGAACAAGGTGAACCAGCAGGTCCTCTGACACAAGCTGAGGATATGCGATGTTGGTGGACCAGTGAATTCTTGTCTTTTAGATACATTTTGGCTGAAGGTGAGAAATACCTCAGTTAATGTGTCGTAGCGACTTATTTGTTAGGCGAAAGTAGAGGGTACAGGTGGATGATCATTTAGCTGACTGGTATTAGTGACAAACGTCAAGACACAGTGCTGGGGCCCACTCTGTTACTAATCTACATCAACGGTTTATCTCAGCTCCCTCGGTCGCCGAGTGCTTTTTTTCGGACGACCTGAAATGTAAATGATGTACCAGACGACTGTGGTGTACTTCGGCATGGCATCTACCATTTATCCACTCGATCTGCCGGCCAACCGAGTCAGTACACTTCAGCCGGTCAACCGCTCATCCCACACCTTACCTGAAAAACTCAAGCGTACTATCAACATAAATATATTAACCGGTCGTCTACCAAGTTCTCTGAAATGATGACTTCCCGATCGGTTCCAAGTATGTTCCAAGATATGTCACGCTGACGTGGACAACACAAACAAGCTATACGGCAACGGACTATGCACACTTTGGGTACTCAAACGTAGCTTCTGCACTTGACTCGAAGATATTGCTATTCGCCTCTTCTCTTCCAGCTTAAGAGGAATGCTCGAGTACGGCTCAGCATATCAGCACCAGACTCAGACAATTTACGGGGTATGACGTATGACCGACGCAGGAGCCTGGAGATGCACATCCTGTCGTATTGTGCATTTCGAATGAACTTCATAATGACGTAGCGGCAATTACAACTGGTGACTTTCCTACGCTGAGGTTCCTTCCGTAGGTACGCGCACTAATCAACACTCGCGGGCACTGGTACAAGTTTGCAGTATTGGATCAGGAGAAACACCTAACCCTCTATGCTTCGAGTTGTGAAATATTGGAAACATTTACCTGAAACAATAGTCAAAGCGAAGTCGATGTCCGAATTCAAGGAATTCCTGCACGACCACTTTGCCGAGTACAGATTTTCAGAGCACACCGTATCTAAACAGGACCCTGCACAACCCAACTGTAACAATAATGCGCGGTAATAAAAGACGTTATTCCACCTGCGTGCCCGATATTGTATCGATGGAGCAACGGACGTGTATGTCATGGCTCCCTATCTCAAATATGCCATTTTAATTAACCATATGATTTGGCACTCTGTCAAGTGCACTGTTATTGGTAAAGTGTTAGATATGTATATATCACCTCAAAGTTCTGTCCTTGCTAGACTTTGTTTTCCCACTTTAGTTGCTCCAATTATTTCTGATAATCATATTCAAAGTGACGTAAGCAGCCGTAACCGAATCTTGGGAACGGAATCAAATAGGAAAGTCCGATTAATAAAATTTATTTCATCATTTACAGCCGGGGAAATGTGTGAAACACTAGAACACCCTTAAGGGTCCATTGAGCGGCTTACAGAAAGCAGCAAGGGGCATTCCAAACTCTGCGTCAAAATTTTCAAGACTGACCATCAAGTTCCAGTAAGCAAAGTCCAGTTCCGACAGTTAACGCCCACGTCGACGAATGTCCCACTGTTCCAGCCTGTGATAGAAGTAACCAGTCAAGTGCAAGGCCGTGGGGATCTCCCAATCCAGGTAGTAATGAGCAGCACAGCGGTAGTAGTTTTGTTCCGGACCAGCTCCAAACAATCAATCGCTGATCCGCTGCTAGAGTTAGCAGACGTTGAACACCAGACGCGTCATAGATATCCCGTTTTACTACTCGCAGCTGGATGACACTCGCGTAATGGTGGGTTGCCGCGGTGATCCATGAAGGAGAGGACGGACGCGATGCTGAGAACAAGAAGCTGCCAATCCGCACACTTCCGTCATCACCACCAACAGCCAAATGCCAGTCGAAGGGAGTGAGTGTGAACGTGTCCACACAGTTGATTGCGGGAGCAGTGAGCACATAGAATGGAGCAATGGGTTCAGCGAATAGGGACCAATTTTCCGACACGATCCAAGTGGTCGGATCGGCATCCACAAGGCACACAGACCAACATTCAACGCAGCCACGGGTGTTCGTGGCGAGCACATTCAAACGATCGGGTACCCCGCATTCAACCCATTGTAAATCCAAGTAACAAGCAGCCGGATGACGCCAACGTGACCCGGGGCACAGCTGCCGTAGAGAACCAAGCTCAACAAATTTGCAGCTCTTTGGATGCGTGTGATTCGGTGGGTAGATAACGAGGAGACTGTGTGGAGAAAAAAAGTTATAAGTGTGTAAGCTAAGCGTTCCCACCTTCACGTCAACATTGATGATACACTGAAAAAGGAGATTACGGCGGAAAGGATATATTAGGGCAAAACTGTTTGCGAGGGTGTATTCACTATGAAATGTTCCCAGGAAGATAATGGTGGACAAGATTGATGTGCTGAATTGCCGGGAGGTGAAAGAAAAACATCGACATGCAACAAAGCGCCCAGATTGAATTAGGATATAAAAAGGGAATAATTTGAATGCAACCAACTGCAAACTTGAGCGACAGCATACACTGCTACGCGAACATGCAGCGTGGCGGGTGCAGATTTGTGACATATAATCAACAAGTTTATAAGTATGAAAAAGAGGGTGAAGTACGAAGTCTTACGCGCACAAAGAAAGTGGCGGCAGTAGTGGGGCCAACTGTACTCTCAGTGTAGTGAAGGGGAATAGCTATGGAGCAGTTCGGACAAAAAGGAGTCAATTCAAAGATGAGAACACAGCGAGGAAAGGTGGATGGTAGCACGAACCATCACTACTTACCGAATGGAACCATCTGAGCATGCTGCCAACGACAACAACCGTGTGTCGCAGTTAGAGACCTCTGGCGTTTCCGAGCACAGGAGTGCCATTATTCGTAAGTCGGCGGACAATGATGGGTTGACGGAAGAAGATACACCCTTAGCACGCCTATGGTGCTGTGTGCGTGGATCGGTGGATTCAGTCAACCGAAGCAACGTGTAACCTAACCAACCAGGACGCCAGAGGTCTCCTGAGCCAAGGTCTGGGACATTAAAACGCCAGAGACCGATTTGGCCACGGCCACCACCTGTGAGTAGAAAGCGACTAGATGGCTTCGTTTGGTACTCAGATCCGATGGTGCGAGGCACAGCTAAACAGCGTATGTTGGATATGTGTCCACGATGGTGCTCTGGTGCACACACGAAGACAACATCTGAGAAATGGAAAATCAGTGAGAGTTTAATACCAAAAGTGAATGTAAAACTAAACTAATCTTAACAGTGCTCATTTTTCGGGTAACAAGTGACCACTTAGTGTCAATTGACAGTGGGGCAAACACATGGATATACCAAAAGTTTAGAACGAAATACAACGGGCTCACGGGCGATGAGTAAAAGAATCAATCTGACTGACATAGTGAGGGACTTTGAGTTACCAGTTGCGAGTGAGTGATTCGGAACAACTTCATGAGACACCTGAGAGATGCGTGACTTCAGTATAAAGCCACTCAAAAAGAAGTGGCCAAATACAATTATAGCTTCAGTGAAACAGGCTTCAAGCAGCCAATTTCCGCACAAATGTGCATTTTTCAAAGTGCAGTAGAACAGCAAGCACCAAGCATCTCACGTATTATTCAATGGTACGGTAACACAATTTCTCATGGCAAGCTTGGAGACATCGGACAGAACATAGTAATCAACAGAAATACGTGTCTAATCGGATAATTGTTAAGCATGCATACGTGATCACTACCCACCAAGGCAGTGTGCACTGTGAATGGGCCCAGCTGGTTGAAGCATCAACATAGCCTGAAAATGACACCGGTGATCCAACGAAGCCCATCTGAGGCATGACTCCAGTAGGACAATGTCGCTTTCAGGGGCGGTGAAGCACTTGTGTGACATGGCGGCGCTTCGATCAGTGACATTTTCTTATAAATCCATATGCAGTTACTACTGGCCCCAGACACACACATCCACTAGGCTCGATATCCCCTCATTCAACATTAAATTGGTTTTCACGCTCTTCTTCCCATTCCATGATCCACACTGCGACATGTGGTGGTGAATACAGAGCATGAGAGAACGAAACGAATAAAGCTTATCTACGTGATCAAAAAGCACGCAAAACCACAGAGGAGTGACAAGATGAAAGCGAAATACTTCACCACCACATTTGTGCGCGATTGTCGAAACTGTGAAGTGAGGGCAGTGCTATGACAGAAAAACACAACTCCGTTGAGCCAACAGTCAATACCAGATAACTCGAATAATGCAAAGATTTCCGCATCCGGGAAAAATGAGAAATGGTAGAGGATGGAAAATGCTGAGCAACTTTATCAGAATGAAATCTTGAGCAACTTGAAACAGCACCAGTAGCTGCCCCGTAACCGGGTTGTTACATCCAGCTGTCAGTAGTCCGCCTCGTATTTCTCTGACCATGTGTTGCTTACCTTCTCTATTTTGCATCTGCTCTCTGTGTTTTGCCTCATTTGGTTCCCCACTGTTCTCTATTGATATTCTAGTGACGCGATTCGTGGCAACCGATCCATCGCACTTCAGTGCCCGAATGATAGTAGATTAACTGAACTGGAGTTTGCAAATTAGGAAAGATAAAGTTGATGTAGTGAGTCGTTGCTGCGGGAGTGTTTCGACAGTGAATCTCAGCCTGTTTGTCAGGCCTCGCTACCCCATCAAAGTGAAACTAAAGTAGCGGATGGACGGTTCTGTATGACCCCGTTAGCAGGACAAAAATTCCGTCGATAGAATTAACCGTGCGAATTCGGAGGGTGCAAGTTCAGTTTCCCTGGAATGGGGCCTCTGAGAGTGGTATAGCAATGCAAACTAACTGCTCTATTAGCCTGTAAAGCGAGACCACAGAATGACGGTCAAACGAAGAGCGTCATCGCACTGGTCACTTGGACGCGTAATGTGAATCGTAACCAGTGTGAACGCCGGTGTTCAGTCACAAGTAAGCTCTAATCGCACTGCTAAGCTCTTTGACAAAGTCAATGCGTTTCTGCAATCGAGATCCAAGAGGTTCGCTTCAGGCTCGTAGCCTGGGAATGTGACCTGGGCAATTCCAAATCGTCATCCGAAGAGAGAAGTTATCGAATATGCATGAAATGTGTGAAAAGGTGAAGTTCGTCATCGCGCTTCACAATGATGGGGCACGCACCGAGCATAAGTATAGGGAATAGCCGCCACCCTGTAAGCAACATGACTTGCTCGTGGAAAACGAACGACGCGACGCTGGGCTGTTCAACGTGCTCGTCTTGCGTGACAGGAGTAGGCAAACTAAAGGATAGTAGAATAAAAACCGAGGGACATGCAAATTAAAGACAAAAAGTGAGTGGACAATGTTGCGTTGCATAATTCAACTCAAACTTGACGATGTGCTCTTCAAACTAGCTGGAGTACAAGGGTAGGACCTGTAAATGCCGTCCAGGACGACCGGTGAAAGTCATTGGGACCGTTCGAACGCGATTTATCCTGTGTATCAAACCAGCGAGAGTACAGGTGAAGTTGAAACGAGATCTGCCACATGAATTCATCGCGAACAAATATCACTTGTCTAAGATGGTAGCAACCATATGCACGAAGAGAGCAACAGTCGTCCTTAAAAGTTGACAACGTGATGTTCGATTCTGCCATACTATCGCACCAATATTAAAGTATCTCAAGTATGACGTGGAGTAACCAAAAGGCAAATTTCCAGGATCAGATAAGGAGAAATGAGTATAATAAGGAGGGAGAGTGGGACTTCAACTGATAAACAAAATATCGGCTATCTAGTGTTTTCACAAACTGTTTTTTTAAAAACAGAGGTGACTTGGTACGCGGACGAAGGTACTGAACACATGGCTGCTAAAACGAATGCCGCATAACCGGGCTTGACCGACGAAAATGCCTGCAATGAAGTCATGAGAGCACTCGTAAACGACTGGAACCGCAAGTATACACAAATTAGAGCAGGCAGTTTGATCAAGGTGAACTGCGGTAAGCCCCCCTGGTGGGATTTTGATACTACGAAGGGGCAAGATGTGCGAACTGCGAAAGAGATCCAAAGACAGCAACTGCATACTAAAATTAGCAATGGGTTGGAAGAGTATCGGTATCCGTGATCGATATATGTGTGCAAAATGGCTTACATTTCATCGACCAAAAGGTAACGAAGTATTGAACATGGCTCAAGCGAGTAGTGACAATTCAAAAAGTAAGCGAGTTCGTGAAAAACCTTAAAATTTTAGGGACCACCTCAACGATTGCTGAGTGTCAAATACGGATTAGAAATTCGAAACAAGAAATTCTCTGTATGATTCTAAACAGGAAAACCAAAAGACCTAACATGTGAGATGATGCAGTTTTTCGTGAACATTTATCAATCGCGAAGTTGCAACTAATGACTTATAAAAACGGAGTCATATGTGACCGATAGCAAACCAATCATTGGCTAGTAGGCGCACCTCGTTCTTGCATGGAAATTTCAGAATTACAGTCAGTCATTCCTGTACGCATAGCAATGGCCGTGCTTGAGAGGTTATAGTTGTTTCCACTAGACTGAGAATGCGGGGCAGATGTTGTGCATCAGATGGCACATTCATCGAAGTTGACTTGGCGGAAGGGGCTTAGTAAATGCCATGTGATTGCTGAAGCAACTCGATGTCTCGTATCACCCGATTTCCATCCCACTAGGTAACCACTTCGGAATGCGTTCGTGGACGCGGAGAGCTAAATTCCGGTCAATGTGTCCGACATAGCTGTGTCCATGGCTTCAGGTTAATTTGTATACACCATGGAACATACATTACGTCGTTGTCAGTGCCTTAATCGAACGCATAAACAAAATTATGCCGATGTAAACAAGCGCATTTCAACTGCATTATACGCCATGATTCGTTTCGAGCTGATTTGAACGGAAGCTATACGGAGGCTAGGTTCCTTTGGGCTGTTGGTGCACGATCTCAATTGGTACTCTTACTGAGGGGCCTTACAAACCGCGATGGATAATTATAGTATTGTAATGTTTTGGATGGCAGATTTTCTCTGCCTCTAGTGTGTGCGGGTCAATCAAGTGAAATCGATAACAAATGTCTGGACGAGTAAGCATTTGTGTTATGTCAGGAAAAACTATTAAGATGCAAAAACGAACTTATTTAAGTTACTTCTCACTAGACTAACTTTCTGGTAAAACTATCTAACTACCGTATGATCAGTGTCTAGGTAAGGGAGACAATAGTTCAGCGTAATGTCATACGTCACTGTAAGACACTAGTCCGTACCGTTGAGTATTTCAACCGTATGCACGATGTCCTCGTCAGAATTCATGATAAGCAGTACAGCATCAACACAACGTTTATATCGAGTCGCGGAAATCATGATATCAACTGTTTTCTCTTCAAGCAAGCTCATGAACATACCCGCCAACAAGGGGCTTAGCGGAGTGCTCATGGCAACACTGTTTATCTATCGATATACACAAATGGAACAATATAAGACTAGAAAGATTAGTGTAAATTTGATGACAAAAAGATGTGATCGAAGAATCGGGTAAGAGAGGAAGTGAAGCGGAAAAATAGAAAGGCACATCAACATACCCCAAGGACGGATGGAAACACCAATGGAGAGCTTAAGTGAATCGTTAATCACAACCAATTGGATTGAGTCGCGATGGAGATGACCACTATCGTTCGGTACTACCGATTAGGCGTCTATATTTGCAAACGTGTGTCCATATACCGCTCAAACACTAATCGATGTACCTAATCTAATATGGATAACCGAGTCATTGTTCAAAATGCCTGTCGGAAGGTAGTTTGACATCCAATTGTTTGACGTATTTTGCTTTGCGCTACTTCAGCAACGATCCAACTATTGAGCGTTAGTTCCGCATTTGATAGACCGAAAATCTCGAGCCGGCGAAGCTTGATACTCACTGATCACTCATGATAATGTAATGCCGCATCAAGTAAGGCATAATCCTCATCAAGATTATGAAAAAAATCGTCACCAGATCAGTAAACAGAACAATCTTAAGGGTTGTGAGTAAAACGATAGCGGTAGTGGCTGGAGGGAAGCACCCAATTCATGCGGCCACCGCAGTTGGAGCAATACAAACATAAGAAAGTGCAACAATTGCAGTTTCAAGACAAGTGCTTGTCGTTCAAGTCTGACATCAATGAATTGAGAGCATGAGATCGCCAGACGACCGAGCAATCTCGCGGAACGTATAGACAAGCCAGTAAGCTGAAGGTTACATTCTAGCCTGACTCTGCTTCAACTCGAACAGTACAATTCCAATCCCCGAGTACCAGTTCTCTCTGGAGAATGGCGAATTATGGCCTTTCCTAGCATTAATCGTCATATTCCCTAACGTAATACCATCTGCCCCAGCTTTTCATAAAACTAGTAGAATCGTGTCCACGAATACTCGGTAGGTTAAGGCCAGTTCTCGCCACCACAGTTCGAGTGAGACTACATCACATCACCGTAAATGATCATTTCAAATGGGACTCATCTTTGTATCATGTCAGTTCACCAAACGAGTTTTGTGCGACGTCCACGATATCAAAAGTTGTGTCCTACTCCGGTGATATCAACCTCGATGTAGATCAGGTGAGTGATCTCACTCGCTGTTACAAGTCATCCCCGGTCAAGTAAGAAGCTGTGCAGATCAAGGTACAACAGAAGCACTCTACTGCTCGGCGGGTCACATCCCATGTGCCAGTTCCGCACATGCATGTGAGGCGGCTAGTGCAGGTCTGCCATATGGGTAAAAATACAAACAACAGCCATGTCCACTCAGGGGCAGCTAAAAAAATGTCTCGATCCGTGAGATAAGATAAGCTGGCCGTTAGAGCAGCAACCAAATCGAACTAGCATTTGCTTCTCATCAATGCGCGTTCTGGTGACCAAGTGACATCATTTTGGACACTTCATTAACTGAAACAAATCCCCCATGGTACTCAGCACAGAAACGTGGCACTATGTTAGTAACCTGGAAACGTTCCTGCACAGTTCTGGATACCGGCAGTGGGCACAAAGAGGCCAGGTTTACATGTGACTGGGCAAAGAAATATGTGCCAAGTTCACATGCTGCGTTACAGCAAATAAAACGCAGCAACTGGGACATTTATTACACGCTGTTATGACCGGTCGGCGGAGACAATTTTTTTCCTGGCATCGAACGTTGACACTGCCATACAATTGTTCGAATAGTGTCTTAGACGACCGCATAAATGTGCCTGCACTAATCCAATGCATTAGTCCAGTGACCTTCTCATTAACCATGACGCTCCCGAATCCAACGACTCAGGAGGGGCATTACTTGCTGACACACACAAGCCTTTAGTATTGTAAATAAAGATTAATAAAGATAGACACAAAAGGTGGTTAAGAAAGGGAATATACAGTAATGAAGCTACAAGGTGAAATGTATAGTACCTTACAGAACGACTGAAGTTTGGTCGCCCAAAAACAATATAAATATGAATAGTAAATGTGTGCGTGAGCACAAATCGACGTATAGCTTGGTTTGGTAGATGAAGTGGACATAGAACAAGACAGTTCACCACGAGGAGGATGGCTTGCATTGTTGAGAATTTTTCAAGTAAGCTTCTATATGAACTTGTTTGAATCGACTTAAGAATGTCAACAAATGTGGGTTTTGAAACTCCGCAACATCTAGACAGTTGATACAATGACATGTCCAGTACCTACAAATGCTTCCTTAATAAACCAGGAAATATCAACGGTGAGCAGCGGGGCAGCGCACAGATAGTGGGGTAAATAACAATGTCAAGCAGCGGAGTGGGGGGGGGTGGGGGCAGAGGAGAAATTCGGACGAGCAGCGTAGGAAGAAAGCCTCTTGACTATTGCGAATGTTTCATACACATAGAGTGACCAGGACAGATTGTTTCTGAGCGCAACATCTACCTAGTTCAATGATGCGGGGGAGTGCAACCCATCATACTATATTTGAAATTCAGGGCATACTGGGAGAAGTTGCCGATAACAAGGGTAGACAAAAGGGCATTGCATTTTATTACATTAAGCGATAAAAAGTGGGCTCTAGACCATAATGTAACGTTGCCTAGATAGGATTGTAGTTTGATAGATGAGGCCAAAGTCAAATGTCCTCCAGGAATTTCAGCAATATCGCTTCATGAAGGGTAGGTAATCAGTCAACGTAAAAAGAAAGGTATGGGTCAATAAGGTTCCCTGAAGAACACCAGTGGTTGTTGTGAGCGTTAAGAAGTTTTCCCGAAAGTTGGCAAAACTGAGCACGCAAGGCGGAATAGTCCCTCAGCAAGTTGGCTGTAGAAGGTTGAAAACCAGCATCGTGTAGATTTGCCAACAGAAGTTCCCGGTTTGTACAGCATGAACTTGATCTTGTTACCTAGCGATGTCAACAAGGAATGTATCAGATAGAGCAATGTGCCATGTCCATACTCCGAACTACCATAGGCACATTAGAAGAGATCATCTGAATAAGTTTGAGTCAGCATCAGTACAAGAATAATCTTCTTGAATACTTCAAAGGTTACTGTAAGCAATTGGCCAGTATTTACTTGAAACTTTCTTCGGCAGTACCACTTGTCCATCTAGTCAGAAAGTTTATGTCATTCATGAACAATGCAAACAAATCAGGAGGCTGAGACAAATAATCGGTATAATCCTTGAGGATGAGGGAAGCTAATCCGTCGGGGCCACTTGCCTTTTCGCAATATAACCGGAGCCGTTTAATGAGCAAAATATTTCTGTTGGTGGCAAATAATGAGATTGTGGATGAGTCAAATTGTGAAAAGTAAGGGTAAGAGGTAGAGGTAGTATTAAGGCAACAAAGGCATCGGTGAAATTCTTCAAGACCCACGTCTGGATTCGACACTAGGTGAGAGACTCCACTAAGCCGTTACAGTATCCGCCAGACCTAAAGACAACTATTCCTTCCGAGTATGGTCTGAAGAGCGCAAATCTTCCTTGAAAGAAACAGGAAGAGATTTCAATGAAGCGTAGTCTTTTAAACGCTATTATTTTGAGTCTAGGCAACCGTTTTAAGTATGAAGATGAGAATGGATTAGTAGAGATGAAAATAGCATCACGAGGACAATATGTATCCAAACCGAAACTGAGATAGCTCGTTAACTGACCACAGTCACCGATACATTAGTGTCAAAACGTGTGTGGATACAACCAATTGTCGTGATTAATTTATGAGGTTCACTTTGTTTCCCCATGAATCTGCGATCGCTGTTGCGAGTAAGCTGCAGAGAACAGATAACGCGAATTTCTAGTGGTCAGAGCTATCAATCGGTGTCCGCTGCACGCAAAGCACAACTTCGCATTAGTCACAAGTCTGTGGGGGGAATTCACAACATTCTATAGTCTGGGGTGTGTAAAAAACGGGCTGTCAAGCTGTTGAAATCTCGAGTAAAGAGAAAATAATCAAGGTGATCGTAAAGATTTTCTGCTGCAGTGGTTGGAAAACTGGGTGAAATGTTGATTTTAGTCGATCAGCAGCCGCTTAAATTTCTTGACTTACACTTCAATATTAAGCAGCAAACACGCTTCCGAAGGTTTGAGAACACAAATTGCCCCTGTATCACAGCTACGTTTCGCTCTTGTGACATGATTGGATTAGCTTATCATAACAACTTGTGACAATGATTGCAATAAATAACCCGAGCCAGCGGATATAGTTGTGGTTACTGTTTTAATTGATCAAATGTTCATTCTAGTGGTACAATGAGAATAGAACGTTCCTAATTGATTCGCGTCACATGACATTCACACATAAGACCCTATTTTTCTTATTGCTGCTGATGCCAGTGATGGTAGTTCGATATTTTTGCTCTAACTTAAGTCTGTCCGTAGACGCTGTTCCGCCTGGCCGGTTAGGACAGCCCGCCAAGCGTTTGTTAACTCCACCCTGTCTATTTTGTTCGCGCAGTGATTGACCTTGGCGATTTCTACCACCTAGGCAATTAATCCCAGACTTGTAGCTCGTACTCCCCTCCTAATGAACTCTACGGTGTCCCAGACAATTTTGTGTCCTGAGTCGAGCGCGAGTTCCGCTACCGCTCAATCTTTTAGCAAGGTTTTGTATTCAGGATTGTTCCTCGACGAATGCGAAACGCTGTGAAGAAAAGTGAAACACGCTTTTCGCTAATGTGCACGGGGAATTAGTGCGAAAGGTGTAGTTCTCGCCACAGTCCACGTCCGCATGGATTATCATAGTCACGCCTAGCTTCGAGTATTCGCTGCAGCGGTTAGTGCCTGTAATCTCATAAATTGTGCTTATGAAGGATCGGATATTGGTCCAAACAGAATTTTCCCGTTTTTCTTTTGAACAGTAATCCTCTATTCAGCATGATGTTTTAATGAGGAAAACCTATGCTTGATGTGAATTCTCTTCAGTCCATTGCTTACAGTTTGACCATGGAAAAGTAGACAGTGGTGCAGAAACACACTGATTTGAAATACTGCGAGTGAAAACTACCATGTCCGTGATAGTACAGAGGTTTGGTGTAAATTTGTCGAAAGCATAAGTTAGTAGTGCGCATTCCATCGGACCCTGGTAGGGCTCGAACCCACAACTCGACTGTTGCCAGTCCGTGGTTGAGACCACTGAGCTACGGGGGACGACAACGGCCATTGCGAATAAGTTACTAGATGTGATATAGCGCCGCTCACTATCCACTGACTTACACGTTACTGCCGTGCAGAGGACAGGGTAGCCCCCCCACCAAGCGACGAGCTTACCAAACTTAAGCCGCCAATTAAGTTATTGCATTATAAGCAGTTTGGTCTGCGTATTGCTTACCGAATAGTAGTAGGGGGAGTTGAATACTATAAGTATAAATTCGTCACATCTAGACTGACTCAGACAACCGCCACAAGCCCAGAAAAGCACTGTACGCGCATTTCATCCTTTCGGGAATCATCAGCAGTGCGCATTCCATCACACCCTGGTAGGGCTCGAACACGCAACTCGACTGTTGCCAGTCCGTGGTTGAGACCACTGAGCTACGGGTGACGGCAACGGCCATTGCGAATAAGTTACTATGACAGGGTAGCCCCCACACCAAACGACGAAACTGACCAAGCTTAAGCTGCCAATTAACCTATGGCATTATAAGCAGTCTGGTCTGCGTACTGATTACAGAGGAGTAGTAGGACAAGTGAGTGGGTAATGAGCGGCGCTATATCACATCTAGTGTCTTATTCACAATGGTCGTTACCGTCCCCCGTAGCTCAGTGGTCTCAACCACGGACTGGCAACAGTCGAGTTGCGGGTTCGAGCCCTACCAGGGTCCGATGGAATGCGCACTGCTGATGATTTCTGAAAGGATGAAATGCGCGTACAGTGCTTTTTCGGGCATGTGGCGGTTGTCTGAGTGAGTCTAGATGTAACGAATTACTACCTATACTATTCAACGCCCCTCCTATGTAAAGCGTAAGTGTTAGTAATCCCGGCGATGGGATAGAAGCGATCGGCGTGGTTTGAAAACTACATTTCTAGATAACCACTAGATAACCACTTCTAGATAACTTCTAGATAACCAAAGGCCTCCACACATCTTACAAACGAAGTCCTGGTTAATGTACGTAACAAGAACGGTGCACCAAGTCTGTTAGAGCAAAGAAAAGCGCACAGCTCAAACAACAAAATCATGGCCACAGTACAATTGATGAAGCATAGAGGGAAGGAAAAGCAGAGTACATTGCTGTCAGAGTATTCCGGAAATGAACATTAGTAGACGACCCAGTAGTGTTCTGTGATATTGTTAACAAGAATTTCGGTGAAGCCTTTACCGATGTGGACGTACCAGTTCCAAATATGTTCTAGAGTTAAGGAAGACAAGTTGCGTACCACTGACTTTGGCCTACACACGACCACCCGGATAATACCGTCACCCAGGATAGCACATTATTGGGGACCCGATAGTCTCGTTCAAGTCCAGCACAGATGGTACGGTCTTTGAATAACACGTATCCCATTAAGTAATTACACTGAATTTATGGAGCATAGCATATTCCCTACGATCGGGACATGGACAAATGTTACCCTTTCAGCCATATGCCAATTACTTCACGATTAATCAGGAGGCATGGTATAGGAATGATTTTCCTGTTGTCGCGTGCTCTTATCCACAAATTGCAACAAAAGATCCCCAGGACTAAATTCTGCTAAACATGCCAGTTCGAGTTCCTGGATCACGTAGCAGTAGACTCGGAGTATGCTTTGGTAACCGTTATCCTCAACAAGAAAAATACGTTGGGCCGAGTTCCTCATCTTGACTGTAAGTACCGAGCTCACACTTTTTGGTATTTCACCTGTTGCTGGTACGGTTCAAGTTTGATCTTACCAACCGCACTAAATTCTTGCTGTTAGATAATATGAAATCAAAGTGACTATTGATGTTTCTCTGTGTAGGGCGCTGGGCTCCGCTGGGCTCACTACATTCCCCATTCCATGGGAATGATGGGTTACACGTCTTCACCCAAGGGAAACCATTTCTGTTCCACTGAAAGTCGTCTGCTTAGATAGAACGTAACTATATGAAAGTAATATTAATGTGGGAAGTGACTGGAAAGCTTTGGAACGCTGGTGTGACGCATGGAAGATGGAAAGCAAGCTTGTTAAATGCAGCGTCACTTATTCTCATTGTACTGTAGCCCTTCAATCCATTGAGACTAGACGTGCACTACTTGCTAACTTTAATACAGCACCGGGTCTAGGTGAGAACTACTCGAACGCCTTCGACATGGCTGAACAAAACAGTATGACCTTTAATCGGTTCTATTGACAGATCTGTGATGTTTATGGGAGCTAGACACTGTAATATCTGTGCTCGACGGCTTGTAGAATACTGCTCACTAGTATTCAGTAATGCGAGAGGAAAGACAATAGAACGCCCATGGAGAAAGTGAAGCGTTCGTGGACTGTTCTGAGTTCAATTGTCATGGTCCCACAGCATAAAAATTGACTTCACATTCTCATTCCAAACCACGATTAATCACATTGGAAATAGCGACTGTTCGGTCCACACAGACTGCGTTGTTGCTATGTTTTAAGAGACGGCCCATATTCAAGCACTCTGTCGAACACTGGTTCCAACGTTTGCTACAGATGTTGCCTATACTGAGACGCATGAACAGCGAACATTTGAGCACTGGGTGACACACGGCGCAGTTTGGCATCGCTCTACCCAAAATAACGATCACAGCCTCGGCGTTGGAATTCTTGAAAAGCAACCCATTCTAGAGGATAAGCTATGGGAACATGAGCTTGGTCAAATCTAGCCGCGCACCCCATCGAACATGCTTCCTCGTCCCCTACATAAGTCTCGCATTGAACGCGACAGAGCAAATCCCCCGGTATTCCAGAACTGACACCACCACACCTATCTTATTCATATGCATGTCAATCAGCCGTTAGCTTTTTAATTTTTTTAGTCCAATCCTCCCTGGAAATGTTCGTGCAGATACGGCGAAAACGCACCTCGAGCACAGTTGGCAGATCGGTAACTTTCCACCATACACGACGAAAACAAATAAATCGTTCCAGTTCAAACTGCCCTCAGTGTAATAGCTCACTCTCCATTCAGTTGTCTCCAGCCCCACGGCAGTGACAGACTATACTGCAAACCAAGCGAAAGTTTGGCCCCTGGATTTCATCATCGGTAAGTTCCACGGTGACGTGAAAATAAATGTGCAAGTGCTACCAAAGGTAAACAAGTGAATGATACATGAAAAACGAAGAAGCAATTTTGACATTATTCGTGAGAAAAATCAACCACATCTCCTGGTTAACGAAGTAATCTTCGTGAGTAGTGTACATTCCATAGGAATTCAATTGCCCAGTTCGACTCCTCATCATGAAAAACCGTTCAGGCTCATCCGAAGACGAGTGATAGGAAAAATTTTAAACATATCAGCAGTATCCATAGATCACTACTAAGTTGGAAGCCAACACATTGTCACAACTAGTTATCAGGACGTTACTGGCATACACAATTTCGTGAGTGATACCGATCGACATGTGATCGACGTATTGCTGTTTCTTGTAACTAGTTGACTGCGCCAAATGATGTGTTTCTTGCCAAACATGTGTTTGTTCATGTCCTGCTACATTGTGTGCTCGGGAACAGAAGAGTTTCAAAGACGAAATGACGGCGCACAGGAAAATGCGACAGGTTGGCCACGACAGTGTGACAGCATCAATGTACAACCATGAGAAAAGTTGGGTACATGCAAAGACGGAAGAAGTCAGTGGAGTGAGAAACAGTAGCCAAACGCCACACACATGTGTGTGTGCGTGCGTGCATCACATGATAATCGGAGAGGTCAAGTCTGGGAAAATGCATGACCTAGCGCATTTGATGAACGAATAGAAACAGACGACAACCACAAACGTGAGAACAAGAGACACGATGTGTCGGCACAATTGGAACCCGTTTGATGGGCTACACAATGGAATAAGGAAAATCACCGACGGAAACAATGTCACGGTACAGAGATCGGTAAACTCTGGTGATAACATCTTAGGGGATCAATGTGAAAACGAGGCATTGACTGTGGTTGAGGACTTCCTGATCTAACTGTCAACACCATCCCCATGGGATCGCGTCATGCAATGAGTCCAAGTGGGAATTCGAGGTCTGTGGTGTGAGGTCATCATGCATGAAGTTTAGGAGAACCGAATGATCGAGAACTGCAGTAACGCACATGAATATTATGTGAATTTGTCGTATAAAGAAAGATACCAAATATACGATGTTAGAGATACTAGCCGTAAAAGAAATTAAAGTAATTTAATTGTAGGACATGAAATGTCTAAACAGTCGGGAGACACCAGAAGTGTCCGTAAAGAACTCATTAGAAGGAGCGGACAACTATCGACTGATTTTTACCGTTCGTTTGTGAGAAGTGAGCATTATCGCTTGAGCGACTGCAGCCAGGTTACTGGTAAGCAAATGACAGGAAACCGTGAGTTCACGAGGAGTGGTCAGCTGCAAAGAGTAGAGCCCGAGTGAGCGGAACAACTACATCTATCCCAACAATCGTTCAGCAACAAACGAATTTAAGTCCGCCAAGATTTGTGCACACATACCGGCCGCCCAAGCACTAATGATTGTGGTGCGAAATCTGGGCAAGATGGGATTCGGCAATGTCGGAATAAACGGTCCACATGCAAACCGTGGAGCTGCATATTCAATGGCAATACGGAACACTGATTGAAGCGCGTTCATGTGAGTTACGACTCGAGATTGAACAAAAAGTTACACAAACGTTTGATACTCAAACGCGTGGAGTTGTGTGAAACTACCACCAACATGGACGGGAAAAAGGTGAATTGGGGAAATAAAATAAGCTAGAAAGAAAGTAATCCAGAGAGCAGTGGTTACCTTTTTCCTGTACAGCAGAGTTAACTTGCAGAGCCCAACTAGAAAGACAGGTGTCTTCTCCCCCGGCAAGGCAATACAACAGTGTGCCACTTCTGACGATCGCATCTGAGAAAAAAGGTAATGAAACAACATTTCTGCGGGGTGGCTGCATGGAACCGCAACACACAAAATCAGGTCACAAACTGATGTCGAACGAACAAGGATCCGGGATCATAATCGGTCAGCAAATGCGGCGGCGTCCGCAGATGTCACAGGAATCACAAAGTCAGTCGACACGTGAAACGAAAGGACACATGACAAACCAGGTGATAAGCAAACAGTTTAAAAATGGTTCGAAGGAGTTAACAAAAATGGCTCCGAGACAAGCCCAACTGAGTGCATCACTTGCATAATCCTGTTCCTCCAATGTAATTTAGTCCTTTTAATAGTGATCAAATGACTAGCACAAATCATTACAGGTAAAAATTAGTGCTAGAATCATAGGGAAAAGATAGAAGAAAAGTCTGAATAGTGAGACGTCTTCGTAACGACATAGTGCACAAAAAGGAACCGCATTTCATGTAATTAGGCGGGGACACTACACAACTGCGCAGCGACAAACTTCGGAAAATGAAGATCCAGACGATGTATAAACTGCTATCGATTTCCATACTTCGAACGAGAGGGGACAAAAAGTAAGGGCGAGACATGTTCTATGTCAGGTGTTTCGTCGTGAGCCACCGGAGTGTATCACCAGCAACCGACATATGCCAAGCCAAGCAAAGGAGAGCCTAAAGTAGACAATGTCTGGCCAGTAAGACAAGCTCATCTGTAATAGCTTTAGCGTCTAAAAATTTAGAAAAATGCATCTTTTGTGAACTTCATCGCACCGTATGAGTCAGGAGAGACCCGGATACCTTCTGGATGTACTCACTGAGTTTTCGACAAAGGTGATGACGTCGAGACTAAAAACCGTAGCTAGAGACATACATGCAGGTGCAGGGCGCTTTAAGAGACAAATAAAATTGAGAAAAAGCCAATGGGATACCTAATACGGAAATGAAACGATAACTGATCGCGGGAAAGGGTCCAACATGAAGGCTGTTTCGACACGGGTGTCCCCATCAGAAATTTGTAAAGAGATTAGCTTTGCATTGGAGAACAATAACAAAAAATAATACGTATACGTCTGATCTGAGAAACTCTCTGTAGGGGCACAGCTTAATTTGTACGAAAGTATCCATGCTCTTGCTTGGGCGATATGCATATATGAATCTTGGGGCAAGTGATTCATGTAATAGGTTTTGGTAGATGATTGAGACGTAAGCAGGGTTTCGAAATGTGTGTAGATGTTTTTGGACCCCACTTGGATCTTGCCCATGCGAATATAGTCAGTATGGTGTTTAGATCAAGGTAACAAGAGTCTGCTACTAAATGTTGCCCCATTGTCACATGAGCTGAGCGTGTTTAGCAGTTTATTCCACAGATGGCTATATCTGACCGGGGAGACATTTGGGCGCATGTTTGCTTTAGCCGTTGGCATGTTCAGTGCGAAGCTTTCGAGTCGAGCTATGTTGAAGTTCGGGTGTAGGTAGATCGGAATAGGTGATTGTGTGCGTAACAGGTTCTAAAGAAGCAACAAGTTATGCTTCAATCGTCCAATCCAAAGTGGTTCGAGTTGGAGTTCGTTGCGACGCTCTCGATAATTCATAGCAGAGTGCCTACCGATCACATGCTTACTAAACGATCTCTGCAGGTATTCCGCATCTATTCTATCGTTCTCTCTTTTATTACTGTATATTATGCTGCAGTATTCGAGGATGGGGCAGGTAAGTAGCTTAAAAGGTTCAGCTCTAGCACGAGTTGTGTGGATTGTGTTGAATATATTAAACATAGAATGTCTAGCACGTGCTACTTGGTATTTAGCTTGTTCGGAGAAACTGAATGTACATGAGTGCCTAATTCGGAAGTCACGCATGGACAGCTGTATGGCGACATGTTTATTGTTTAGTGCAACAGGTCCTTCGGGACGGAACAGCCGTATGACATGATGCTTGATTTCTTAGCCTGGAGGTTCATCACATCCATGTGTGGCACAATGACTCAAGGGAACATGTCACCTTGAATGAGTAATAAAGTTCCGTGATGTTTGTCATGCCGAAGCTTATAGACGCTCTTGGTATCCTCTGCGATTAAGTAAGCACACAGCCGAGTTCGATCGACCAAAGAGATGGATGAAGATCGTGGAATGGAAACTCGATAGATGGTGTTCCAAACAAGTTTTCCGAAGATGATACATAATACACAGACATGGTGCATAGCGAGTAAAGTCGTTAATAGCGCGGTGGAAGAAAGCCCCCGGTATATCTTTGTGTAGTGGTAGATAATTAAGTACATAGGTGGGGAGTAACTTATCCAGACTCTCGAAGATGCGACGATGAACTACTGCTGTGATTGCGGTGAGGTAGCAAGAAGGTCCGAAGCATTTCAGAATGTTGACATGGTTTCTGGGGAGCTAGCAGCATACCTATTCTGGAAACGCACATGGCAATCGGACTTTCCAGTGGCTAGGAAGGTGGTCCCTAATAGACTCCGGCTTACCGTGTACTAACAGTTTTGTTAGTTCCTAGCATTCCGACACAACAGATTTGGCGATACAATAGCTCAGGCGACGGAAACCCACACAACATGCAAATAACTGTATAAAATTAAAAGTAATTCTGCACAAACAGCGAACTCAGTTCGAAGCCGACAAAATACGACAATTCAGCCTAAAGTCATTAATTCCGGCGTCGGAAGAAAATGCAGCTGGAGGTATTGCAAACAGTTCATGGAGTTCGATTATGAATATGGAGCTAAGTTTCATTTCTGAGTCGTGATTCAGACGATATGAGAACATTGTCAAGATCGGATTGAAGCACAAGGGTGACGCATACCGAATCAGGGTGCTGTTAAGGAAGCTTGGTATAACTGAGCCAATCAAACAGGAGTGAGGCGATTTCAACATCTATGCGGATAGTCAGTCTTGAGTGCGAACAGTTCAATCTGTCTACCTTGACAGAAATCAGTTTAAGTGCCTGATTTCCATCGGTGACCCCCAGTCACATCCCGTTCGTCATACAAGAACTAGGTTACTGAGCAAGATTGAGCTGTTCCGATAGTACACTACAGTAAACAACCATTAAGTGTGTGCATCTGCAAAACCTCAAGCACGATGCGGCCATACTGGAGCGATCATCATCCAACTTCACCTTCAACGTCACAAAGACTTGCTCCCGGTAATCCCCGGAACAGCAGTCCCTGTTAACGCGAGACCACCGTCCGCGTGCTGAAAGTGTGGTGTATGGTACTTCGTAAGGTTCAGTGGCCACAAAGAGTCATAGCGAAGAACGAAACGTATGATGAGGTCTAACCAAAGACGCCAATCAAGCAGTCGATTACATAGGACCGGATATAAATGCAATGCCTTGCTTGCGATAACTGATCCTAATTTTAAGCACCACTGCAAGCATGTCACTAGAAGAATAAACGGCAAGACGGTTCGATTACGGCTCTGTACGGCATTCGGCATAAGGATCGTATCCAAAAGTATCTGGAAGAAACTGGGTTCACCGATCTACCGTCAGACTAATAATACGGCCAGAAATGCATTCGGCTGTAAAACCCGGTTGCTTAACGAATTCGACTGTGAGCTGGAAATTTCATGTAAGCCAGATCATGGTACGGTCTAGATAGTTGCTTGTGAGCTCAACCTTCTTGCCATTGACTGGATTGGTCGTTTGGAAATTTCCCAAATGTTGATCAATAAGTTGTGTCCAACAACACTTATGCAGTTCCTGAGTGTCAAATCCATCTGAAACAAGTGAAAATGTTTTGGCTCTAATAAATTCAGTACGGGTTCTACGGATATCCTTGGATGCTGCTCGAAAACAAAAGCAATACGACATTTGCAGCCAAATGTCAACGCAAAGAGAACAGTCCCATATGTACAAGAAGATATGTTGGCGGAAATGTGAGGGGGTTATTGTCGCCGCGGCCCTCCGTGAATCAAAAACTACGTACAGG
>OX104063.1:64224703-64382630 GCA_944474145.2 Dicrocoelium dendriticum
GAGTTGTCCGCTTGCGCTTCATCACGGATGACATTAAAAACAGTTAGTGATGGCAGGAACTTGAATCATAGAAGATAATTCCACGTATGGTGGATCACTGTGTAGGGCTGGTAAATCCGGTTCGAAGGAGCGTACAGTGACAACGCTGCGAGCAGATGGAGAGTGGGTAGAGAGGAATAATCCAAATGAACCAGGAGCACGCACAGCAAGCGTGTGTGTGGGCAGCAAGGTGGTTATAAATTATGATGCTGATGATGATGATGAGGAGGAGGAGGAGGAGGAAGTGGAGGAGGAGGAGGAGGAGAGTGAGCATGATGGTGATATGCTTGATAACCATTGCAAATAACAAGCCGACTGCTCACCTACCTGCACAGATTTTTCTGCTTCACTGTGGGTCATGCTTCCAACGAGGCCAGTTAGCCTGAACCTATCCAGAACATCTGTACACGTAACAAAGTGCACAACCTTCAATTCCTTTTTCAATCTTTTTTCAAATAGATAACATGGGGCACAAACAACAAACTTTGGAAGGCCGTTCCGATGTTGGCAGACTTGGAGGGATTAATACGTTCGTGGGTAATCTCTCCGACTGTATTGCTGATTCAGTTTCAGACCACCGCCTCTCAGGTTTGTGTTCGCGCTGTTTCAGAAAGTGGAGGCATACGTGCCTGCTTTCTCTCAGTATTAGAAAAACTAATATAAGGTCTTCCCGTAACCTTCGTTAGCTTTCACTGAACACTCTGATTCGCTTCAGTCGTTGCTTGTACGGAAGCTGCCGCAAACCCTCGACATGTTTTATTGCTCGACGTGTTGGGTCTTGAGCGCTGCAAGGTCATGCTTTAGCCAAGATTGCCGAACCTGGATTGCGTATCCGACGGTAGGATGCAGATAGGCGTTAAGCATCTGAGGGAAGATGGATGGATTCAAACTCCCAATTGCCCTCCGCAAGTGATCAAAATGTTGGTTACCTCTTTATGAGGCGGAGTATAAGTGCTTGGAACAATGGACGGCTTCCTGTATCAGCACATTAGGGTCACGTTCCTGGGGGCTTGTCTGCAGATCGTACACCTCCAGTATTTGGATGTAGGCGCGTAGATAGAGGATGTGGAGAACGCGGCACTTGTTCTCATTGAATTGCATTGCGTTCCTCACTGACCAATGCCACCCCTCATCAAGGTAGCACTGGAGAATCCCGTGATCTTCCGTTAAATTGGTCTACAACCAAAGCCTAACTTCGTCCGCGAAGAGTAACTATTCTGAAGTGATAATCCTTATTGGATTGCTAATGAAAACTAATAGTAGGCCAGGCCCAAGTACCGTACCCTGTGGTACACCACCTTCCATTCGAATCGGATCGGGCAGATATGTTTTAACTCTAACCGCTGGTTGCCGTTCGCGGAGAAAAGTATTGGTCTATCCTAATACTACATCACTGATGACGTATTGCCGAAGTTCCTGAAGCAGGGTATGAGGATCCAAGCGATCGAACGCTTTGGTAAAGTCCATGTAGATAACATCGGTTCCTGTCCCATGGTCGAATGCTTCAGTACCTTTGTTACGTGCAATCAGCAGCTTCCTGCTACCTGATCCATTCTGACGAAACCCGTGCTGTTACAGCGCAGTGATGCCGTAGCGTGTGTGATGATCGCTTCCATGACTTTGGCGAACACATGGAGTAGCGTTACCTGACATTAATTGGTAGGATCAGGTCGACTTCTTCTCTTGTGTATGGAGATTATAATACCCCGTTTCCACATTGTCGGAACTAAGTTTTCGTCTGTACAACGCTGTAAGATTTCGGCAAGTGATTGAGCTAGATGCATGGATGATACCCGCAGTTGTTTTAGTGTGATGTTGTCCATTCCAGGAGAGCTGCGTGTGTGCAAAGATAGTACCTTTATTGACACTATTTCTGCTATGACTCTGATATTGGATAAAACTCATGATGTACTGACAGAAGCAAGAATAGTGTTCGTCGCTTGTAACCCTTGGAAATCAGGTGAGTATTGGGCTGCATTTTCACTGTGCGTGTATACCCACCAACAGTAGTAAGTGGTGGGATTCCACGCTGCACCTTACGAAGTCCATACACGCGTCTGTAAAGAAATTTGTGGGTCGAAGTGAATCGTCTCGCCAACTTCTGTTGGTGCGTTATCTAGTCCTCACGAACCAACTGCACAGAGTAGTTGTGTTGAGCCACATACGCTGGGATTGTTCTGTAATCTCGCTAAGTCCGATGCCTCAACATCATAAATCTTCGTGTTGGGCGTCTCAGAAGGGTTTTAGTTTGACGGGTGATGGAAAGGTTTCGGTTATGATGCTTTCGCGACTAGTGACCGGAATGTTTCCACGAATGTTTCCCAGGCTATTTCTGGGGTGCACTTAGTCATTTCACCCAATGGACATCGCAGGATGCTATTGATGGTCCGGGTCATCATGACCTGTAGTGTTTTATGCAGCGATTTATACAAATTACACCTCGAGAGCCACTGACTAAACGTAAAAAATGAGTAGCAGCCGACCTCAGGGGAGTCGGTCAAGTTTCAAACCCGCTGTCTACAACTTACACCACTCTTTTAACATGTAAGACACTTTTTTATACAAACGCACAGGGTCATTTCAGCAAACTGAAAGAACTTCAGCCACATCATGATAACCGAGACATAGTTGAGCAAGGTGATCACTGGCGGCGAAATCGTACTACCCGGAATATTCATTCTGCGCAATTATAGACCGAATAGAAAAGGGGGTGTGCTACTCTATTACCGCAGTGTGCTAAATGCTGATCTCATCGTCAACCCACATGTCTAGATTGTCAACGCGCTTTGGTGTCGTCTTCGCCTAATAGGTGGTAACACATGTTTAGTGGGCATCGTGTACCGTCCTCGGACATCCACTTCAGAAATGGGCAGTCGCCTAGCCTCCAATATGAAAACTATCCTCGTACCGTCACACAGTCACATTCTCCCGGTCGGTGACTTCATTCTTCACACGCTAAAATACCCGGTCTGTCTCGATGAGAACTTCAAAATGGAATTGTAGGCACTAATCATTCGGATTACCACGTTACCTCCTCCACAAGATTCAGGACGGGGAATAAACTAAGTATCCTCGATTTCATGTTCACCACCGAGAAGCTTATGATCGAAACAGTGTCGATAGCCAGTCCGTTGGGCCGCAGCAATATTGCAACGTTCTTATTCAATTACATCTGTCATGCAGAGTATTCCGCAGTAAACGCCAACGACTCTCATCTCATGACCGGTAACGGTTTTCTAACCACGCTCATTAATGCAACCAACAGGTCATTTCTAACTGAACTATCCCATGATGTCACCTGATTGGATTTTGTTCACCAATTCAACATGTTAGTAACCATTACTTTGATGAACATCCCCTCCAGCGCAGTAAGGCCATTCATGCGCAAATGGACGCATAAGTGTATGCACACAGGTGATTCACTCTGGTGAAAATACAAGGAGTCACCAAATACCGAAACATGGGAAGCCTACACTATACAGAGAAATCATTGCGTGAACCTGGTACGCAAGGATAAGCTAAAACATCAACATGATCTTATCGAGAACTTTTCCTTAAACCCCGAGATTCTTTATAGACATCTTAACAAACTCCGTAAAGTGCAGCGAAGGATTCCTGCCATCAGCACGTCAAGTGGACCAGCGGAAACGGCAGCAGGAGGGGCCAACGCGCTACGTCAGCAATTCTTCCCTGAAACTTCCAGAGCACGATTCCTTTGCCTGGGCTGCTCACATAAGTTGTAACACTGCATGAACTTAGCCTTATCTCGTTTACGGCTACAGATGCTTTGGAAAGGCTAAATTCCCTACTCGAGCATATCTCTCCTAGTGATGATAATATCCGACCACAAACACTGAATTTAGCTGCAATGACTTTCGCGGATCCATTCTCCTTAGTGTTTCCAACGATAACTCGACGAGATGTGGGTTACTACAATGTGGTAGCACGAAAGCGACACCCATTCACAAGGGAAAAACGCACGGTTCCGACCAGCTACTGCCCGATAATACTTCTTCCGGTGCTATCCAAAGTCATGGAGTCTATCATTTCCGAAGCGCTAATGAATCACTTGGAAGGATGTAAAACAATAGCACCTGAACAGCAAGAATTCTGCCGGAACCGGTCTTGCACCACAACCTGCCACTTACCCGCCCTAGATGGACTGAAGTCGTCGACAGGGCTGTGTATGTTGACGCAGTTTATCTTGGTTTCTCAAAGACGTTCGACCTTCTAAACCACCACGTCCTCATCCACAAGCCTCGGAGCCGTAGAATTGGTAAGCCAATTCTGGGGTGGATAGGTAACTTCTTTATTCAACGACATCTGGATGTGAGAGTTCGCAACGTCTTCTGCGACCCTATCGACGTTTAGTGCGGAGTGTCACAGGGCTCAGTACTTGGTCCACACCTAATCCTGATTTACATAAACGATCTCGGGAAAGTGATCACTTCCAGTTTCTTACTCTTCAATGATAATCTCAAGATATGTCGCGGCTTTAAAACCACGAAGGACCACCTAGCGTTTCCGGATGGTCTTGACAGTGTATACGAATGGGCGACTGAGAACCTACTTCATTTCAACGCCACTAAGTGTAAGACATCGAGCATACGTCATCAATCCACTTGCGAGTAAAGACTGGGGAACCAAGCTTTACAGCGTGCCACCACTGAATGCGATCTAGGTGTGATAGTACAAGAGGATTTCGACTAATCACGTCAGGCCAAGAACGCGTCTGAGAAAGCTAACCAACACCTTGATCGTTTGTGTAGTGTTCAGGTGTTTTGACCTTTCAATAATCTTTCAGATGCCTCATGCATATATCAAACCCAGTTCGGAATACGCCATCCACGCCTGGCAGCGATTGCGCAAGGAGGACTTCATCGCACTTGGGCTGCCACAACGAAAGGTAACCATGAAGCTAAAGAGTCTGTTTCACCTTTTACCAACTGTGGTTGAAAACCCTCGGGATTTACAGTGGACCATGTCAATTCAAGTCAAGATAAGCTTTATGCACCCGTGTGACAATTTGTTAATGATATACTTGCTCCTGAGAAATCCAAACCGTGCTTGTATTCACCTTCTGAAGCTGAATCACAATACCACTCACTGAGAAGTCAGCAGTAAAAGCTGACCACTCAGTACAGCCGGTTGGAAAGCAGCAGGAATTGTTTTCCACTTCGTGTGTGTCAAGTATAGAATACCCACTCCATCAACGTTGTTTCTCTCCCCACGCTAACGGTATTCGAAACAGATTTCGATGATGCACTCATTCATTTACGTCACGCCATATAACCCTCTATGCCTAGGCGTCAATCTAACACTACTAATCAACGCGCTTATTTTCACTTCCTGCGCGTCATTTATTAGACGCTGCTACCGTGGCAACTGAATATATCTATCCCATCTGCCCAAGGAAGCTGCGCACGACTGAGCGCTGTCATTTTCATTAATTTTTCCCACGGATAACTACTCCACATATTGCTTTGTATGCGCATATTCAATACTGATTTCAAGCTTTAGTTATGCAGCAGCTCAGTTAAATGGTTAGACACTTAAATAGACGGTTCATTTATTCTATGCTCCTTTTAGATTTCACTTCAACTATCCTACGGAACTTGTCAAGCACCTGCTTCTTTACCCATACTAAATCGTCATTCAATGAATGTCCAACTAGCGTTTTTAAGCAACACGGACAACACATGATAATACGCAATAGATTGCATCCTTTTTGGCTTTGCATCGGGGTATCTGGCGCAGAAGTGTAAGCAAACAGTAGGGTCACAGCATTGCTTCGACTCAAAGGACTGCATACATTTGCCCTATCAAGCATCCTGTCTTTCCTTGTAACCACTAGATCTAATAGTATTGGCTTATTCGTTGTTCTTAACCTGGTGGGAATAGTGATGTAGTATTATAAGGGTGTGCCAGAAGTTAGCTCTTGCAAATAGGCTTTGAGCTGCTCCCCCGGTGGCTGGAGTATCCAGATCATAGGTGTTGAACTCTCCTGTAATGAGGATATGGGTGTATGTCTGATTTATCAAAATGCGAAATGTAGATATTAGCCTGTGTCTATCTCCGGAGTGGATTTGGGTGGTCGGTAAACTATGGACACGTGGCTTGAATTTTCGTCAGTTAACCACAGTTTGCACCAAGCGACTGCAGTGATACAAGTTTGCGGATCACTTATGAGCTCACAGTGAGGGTTTGTTTTGTAATATGTGATCACTTCCCAAACCATACCATTTCTGTCGTCCCCGTGAAGTAACATATCGGATATAGTGATCACAGCGTCAATTATTCGGCAGCTCATCTACGATTGGGTGATCACTATAATATATGTGGCCTACAAATCTGACACTGACAGATTTCGACCAACCTACTAATAAGGCCTTGTGCGCTAAAAGTCAAGGAGTTCATCATGAAAAGAGTAAAACGATGTCAGTTACGACGAGAAACTCCTCTTATACTCTGACCATCCATCAGCTGTTGTTCCTTCTGAATGTTTGGAAATTGCATCTTCATTTGTGCAGCGTCTCTGTTGTTGTAAATGCTCTCCGGTGATGGCGAGTTGCTGTGTCGCGTGCACCGTGTCGAGGTCCTCTTGTACCTAGCCTGCACCCGAATGTTGAGCTCTCCGCAACGTGTCTTTGACGTACATTTGTGCTCCAGACTAGTAAATGATCAGTAAATGTTATATAAGAAGTCGGATGATCGTCTTTTGGAGACGACAATGCACAACATGGAGCGACTGTTTGACGTTTGAAACCAATGGCTTGTGATCCATCTATACAGTGGTCTTTTGCTCAGAAGTTTAACCGTTGAAGCGTTCGACCGCAACGTGATTGCGAGCATCTCCTTCTCGATGTTTGCGTAAGGACGTTCAGCCGGTGTCAGACTCTGACTTCGAAAATCCAGAGGTTTTCCGTTTTGTATTAACACTACTCCAATTCTATGCTGACTGCTATCGCACTGTATCTCGAGAGGCAGAGATGGATCAAAGTAAGCGAGTACTGGAGCAGCCGCAATCAGATAATTGAATCAATTGAAGGCTTTCTCTTCTTCGAAGTCCTAGTGCCAGTTTTTTCCGCGTCAGTTTGCGTATGGAAGTTATTATTTCTGCCTGTCTTGGTAAAATGCGACTTAGGTAGTTTCTCATTCTGTTCAACCGAACGACTCTTTTCGCGTCAAGAGGAGGTGGCAGTTATTTTATTGCCCTGACCTTTTCTGGATCAAGTATTAATCCATCGGATTTTAACTCGTGTCCGCGAAATATTACCTCTGGTTTACGAAGTTCCACTTTGTCACGTTTCAATTTGGTTCTGTCAGCGCATCATTGGAGAAATCGATTGAGAATGCGATCGTGCTCTTCTACAATGGAGCCGCATATCAGCACGTCATCAGTCATACAAACGGCCCTTAGCAAATCTTCTAGAGCTTGTACTAGACGTTTCTGGCGTACCTCATTGGAGACTTTCAAACGGTATGGCAGTCGTAGCCGCTGAAAGCTCCCGAATGGTGTGCCGAACGTCGTCAGATAGGTTAATTCGTCATCCAAAACGACATGCCAAAATTCGGAAGTAAGATCAACGTTTGTGTAAAACCCTACCGTTAGTAGAACTGGCACTATATCGCCTAATGTGGGTAGGCTGTAGTGCTCTATTCCAAGGGCGATGTTGAATGGTTTTGGATCGATGCGCACTTGTAAATCCCCAGAATTCTTAGTAACATTTGTCGCTTGCCTGACCCAATCTATGGGTTCGTCAACCTTGTTTATAAAGCCGAGTGCAGCTTGGTGCTCCAACTCTTGGGAAAATCTTACACGCGGCACAACTGGCACCTTTCTAGTAGGCAAAGCCACTTGAACAGCAGACCCATTTAGGGATAGATGAACGTAGCCATCGAATCTCCCCAATCCTTCGTCAACAACTTTAGGATAATGACGAACGACATCCAGAGCTAACTGGCATGGATGCACAAAACACTCTTGATTGAAAGAAATGAAACCAAATCTCTGGCTAGGATCAACACTTACTGTACGACGACAAACGTGAGTTGATGGGTATTTTCGTCTTCGGACTGATGACATTCAGCGTGACACTAACTTTTGGATGGATTTTTATACCGTCGCACACTTTAAGACAGTGATATGGTTCGTCATACTGCACTCCGGGACAGGGTCCCTCCTGCGAAATGTTGACTGTGACCTCTGTACCTAACCTGAAACGTACGGGACGATTCTCATCCATCAGCGTTGCATGTAGGCTTCTATTATCTCCTCGACGCTCCATGTTACTAATGGCAAGTTCCTGGGTTGTTGGCGCATCGCCGCAATCAACTGAATGCACCTTCTTTGAACTGCACCGTCTCGCGAAGTGATGCTTCCTGGAGTATTTTATCCAGGTCTATCACCAGCCGAGGCAGCTTCCCTTTCGACAATCATGACTACGATCACAGTACTGGCATATTGGCTCACGTGTCGCAGCATTCTGCAAACATCGCATACTCCGGCTGGGAAATCGCACATAATTCCGTGATTGCGTGCCGCTTTATCTGGCGAAATTGGAACGCTGTTACCTTTCCAACATTACAAATCTCGATGAATTGGTTTGGCGTTAGGTTTCCCTGTTGCAATAATTTTCGAGTAATGTTCTCATGATGAATGCTCAGTAGAATTCGATCACGCAGCAGGGATTTGCGTAGGCATTCGAAAAAATTGCAGTGCAATTTTAGCTCAGTTACGTAGTTGTTGATTGATTCACCCGGGAGTCGGTTTCGGTCAAAAAACAAGTAGCAGTGATAAATTTCATTAATCCTGCCTTCACAGAACGCACCAAAACTATGGAGCTCATCGCTCAAACTGGGCTTTTTGATGCTGGCTTTCCAAAGCGCTTGTCTCCAGCACACGTCTTGGCCCATCGCCAACAACATGTCGAAACATCACCAACTGGTAACCAGCCGGATGATCGTACAAATGAGTCAGTTGGGCGAAACCGCTCCACTTAGCTTAATACAGGTGCCAGTTTTCCGGAGGCGAACCATCCCTCATCTGCAATGGAGTCCGTTTCGCGATAAACGGCTGCCAGCCAGCTTTTCCCGTCATGACCCTGTGGTTTGGGTGAGCGGTCTCAAATAGCATCCCAATGATTCAGAGTGCGACGCCTGCTATCACCCTCTGACGAGAGGAAATAATCTTGAAACGCGTCACGGAGTGCAGTTTTTCCAGGCGGGCAACACCCAATCTGCTTCCGCTTCAACAGCTGCTCCTTGTTCATCGGTTCTTTCTTTTCCTGTCACCATGTTGTGTAACGCCCTCCGAGAATCAAAATCAAAGACTGGGTTGCGATCTAGTTAGATCAGATTGCAACGTATTATTTCTAGGGTAACCAACGCTCTGTTCTGTGAGTCCGATTTGCTCTTCCTTGATTGGCTGCATCTGGTAGAAACAAACCATATTCATCGAACGATGCACTTTGTCATGCGGGCTTACCAAGCGACACTGGCTCACGCGTGTCGGCTTTGTTGCTGTACTATCTGCGGACAATCGAGCGCGCGGCCTCATGTCTGTTCGTTCCGAGAGCTGTCAATACCGTGCTTAGCCCGTGTGTGTTTTCTTCTGTTATACCGAATTCACCTTTAGTGCGAAGCCGTGGATAATCCTTTTTCCCTGCCCGTAGACTAGCGCTGATTCCTTCTGTAACTGAGACGTAACGATAACTGCCTTTGGCGGTTGTTTGTCGTCCCATATTTTCCATCCCGCAGCTGGACTATCATCAGACCTTAAGCTTTGGAAGAGTTCCGAGACAACGATTCTGGCACTATCTCATCACAGAGGACCAATGTTTTTGATTATGCTTTACACCATTTGCATGAAGTGACATGAGGCCCATTCATCCGGTGCTGACTGAACGCAAACAAACATCGTGCTCGCCATCCCCCACAAATTCAGGGTAGACGGGTTCACATGTTTGTTAATATGACCATTGTGATGACTCCAAAAATGCGCGTTTTGCTGTGCCGTCAAATATTTTCCCCTTTAGTTTTTACTGACCACACAGTACATCCTACCGGACTTATCATTTTTTTTGCATTTCACGGTATTATACTCTCGTTCCATGTCAAACTGCATTCCCTACAGCTATGGGTTTTAGTAGTTTTACTTCTGACGAATGACCTTAGCTTGGTTGAAGCAGCTCGCTAAGTTTCAGAAACAGTTACGATTGCTTGTTGCCGAAATTTCCAATAAACCGTGAGGTGCACCATCTAAGCGTGTTACCCGTGGCAGAAATAAAATCTCGCTGCTCTCGAGACTTCTCAATTGGCGGCAACCAAGAACTTTAGGAGCCTCTTCCATCTGTCACACTGGCTTAGATTGAAATTCATACGAATGTACCGCGGTCGATGTCGGCGCTTACGGTGGTACCTCATAATGGTTAACCAGATGCTAAATAACAGAAACAACATTTGCCGCCCTGATACTGTAACCGAACCATAACACCAAAATAAGAGGTCATCCTTTGGAGCTGATAATGCAGTATAACCAACTGGAGCACCTTAGCAATTTCTCTTATCTCCGTGTTTGTCAGTCGTGCAACGCTCTCCCAAGTATGTATAATTCATTTGGGAAATCTGGTGGTTCTTGGTGCAGCGAGCTTTGGTTCATTATCTGCTCAACAGCTTTTGCCAGCCTTTCATACTTTTGGGATTGTACAAATACACTCTTAACTATTGGGACTGTTTTACACTTCACACAGAAATAAAGGAATCTGGCTTGCTGTTTTGTAGCCTCACCCAGCTTTGCGTCGCATTTGCCCGAGGTTGCTCGAAACTGGTGGAGCAGCTAAAACATTTAGGTCCTATTTCGACTATCTTATTTTGCGTTCCACAAGCGTCACAGTTACAGCGAATGGTTAAGTTGCGGGGTACAGGTGGCTGTCACACTCTTTAGGGTTACGCGCAGTTTGTTGCATATCGTAGTCATTTGTGTAATTTTTGGTAGAGGGAGACCAAATAGAAAGCGCGCTAAAAAACCAGGCAGAACGATGCCAAGAGCCCGCTTCACAGCGATGTCTAATGGAGACCTGACACATACCATCCCTTACATTTTTATGTTGCAGCCTATATAGTTGATAGTAGAACCGTTTGAGAACCCATAGCTATTTCTTCCGCATGAGGCAAAAGTTATTCCCGAACAGCTAGGGAGTGATGTAATTGCAAGTGTGCGTATGGTACGCAGTATGATGCAGCCAATGGTCCGCTGAGGCTGGTGGTGGCTAGATCCTGACAGATTGTCTACCCACTACTGCTGCTGTTGTGCCATGAGATCAATCCTGGACACCTCCTCGTGTCGAACGCAGGGTTGAAGTGCGGTTACGCCCTTCTCCCTGCTAAGATGCAGGACACCAATCCGCATGAGTCAGTGAACTGAGACCCACTGCATTTCGGGTGCACATCTAATCGAAAGCTTTGGCTGATGACCCGAGTCATTCTCCTATCAGGTGTGGGCGCCCTGTCAGTATCCTAGTCCATCCTCTTCAGAGGTTAGGAAGTGGTCGATGGTCCTCTTCCCATAAAACCTAGCCATGGGAGACAACAGGTCTACGGGTTATAAGCTCACAGCTCGATTGGCGTAGAGCACGAGCGCCACGCATTGTCGCTGACGATGGGAGGGCACCACCGGTTGCTTAATGGTAAGCTATTGTCCGCCTCAAGCCAGACAGTTCCTGGTCAAATTGGTGCAAACCCGTCAAATCTCACATGCGTCTGGAAGTGGTCGCAGGTGCATATATTACTACAGTAGAAAAACATATATGAATCGTTCCAGTACCTCAAACGCTCCATGTTACAGCCGTCAAGCAGATCCCAATCTGTCTCTGCAATCACATTCCCGAGCTTGATCTACTCCACATTGCCTTGTGCGTCAGGCTGTTAAGCCAAATGCTCTGGATAGAGTCCCTCAAGCAAACCTTCAAAGCACCTACTGCCTTGAGCGTCAGGCTATTGAGCCGAAAGCTCCGGGTGGAGCCCCTTAAGCAAACCTCCAAAGCACAACGACCACATCGAGTACCATTGACACCAATACAATCGTATACCTTCGCACAAGTAACTCAACATCGGGTGCTGGAACGTGCGCACACTACTGGACCGGAATTCCAGTGAGCGCCCCGAGCGACCCACTGCACTGGTCACAATAGAACTGGCGCGTTACCACATCGATGTTGCGGCGCTCAGTGAAACGCGGCTCGCTGAGCAAGGTAAGTTGCATGAAGCAGGTGCTGGCTACACATTCTACTGGATGGGCAACGCCGCCACAGAATAAGGTAAACATGGGGTCGGATTTGCAATATCCGATCGACTCCATGGCCAGCTGGTGGGTGAACCAACAGGCATCAACGCGCGACTGATGACTTTTCGCCTAGAACTCGGAAGAGGTAAGTTTGCCACTTTTAGGAGCACGTACGGTCCGACCATGTGTTATCCTGATGACAAGCGTGGTCAATTCTACACTCAGCTATCCTCCGTGATGCGGTCTGTGCCGTGGAGCGACCGACTATTTCTGCTGGGTGATTTCAACGCGCGCGTTGGGCGTGATGCGTCGGTATGGACAGATGTTGTCGCTCTGCAAAGCATTAGTTAGGTGATGTGAATGGTGACAGGCTGCTCTCACGGTGTGCCACTCACGGCCTGACGATCACGAACACTCGGTTTGCACTGAGTGCGAGTGATATAGCAACTTGGACGCACCCACGGAGTGGTCACGCTCGCCTGCTCGACTATATCACCGTACGTCAGCTTGATATGCGTGAGGTGCCCATGACACTTGTAATGCGTGGATCTGAGTGTGGCACTGATCATAAATTGGTGCGGACCAAACCGTACATATAAATTCGTAAATCAATGTATTGCACTCCCGTCTAGAATGGGCGTAAATTTAAAATTCTCTCCATCGGCACTGTGGAGAAATGTGTTGAACTGGAGACGGAGATGGCTGCGCGCCTGTGTGATGTGAAATGCATAACCGTAGTGGGCGACGTGTGACACCACATTCGCGACCAGGTGACAGCTGCTGCCGAGGAGACCATCGGGCCCAAACTGTAAACTGCCTGATTGGTTTACTGAGAGCAGTGTGACGATTGGTGCATTGGTGTCGGAGATGAATGCAACGTTTGCTGCACATTTAGCAGACCCCAGTGACTTGGGAAAGAATGGAAAGTTTCGAAAACTTCGACAGCGAATGATTTGGGAGCTCCGTCGCAACAAAAATGCATGTCGGATGAAGAAGGCGCAGCAGATTGAATTTTACGCCGAACGGCGCCAACACAAGAAATTCCTTGACTTCTCGCAAACGCTTTTTAGGCTGCGGTTGGAGTCGCTGAGGACGCTAATCGATGATAGTTCAAGCGTTACCTGCACACAGACTGCAGACATAATGTGGACCTCGCAAAAGCATTTTGACAGTCTGTTGAATAACCGTTCATAGATCGGCTGGCTTACTTTGAACTGCCTGAAGCAGCACTTTGTGAAGGCAAGTCTGGCAGACCGCCGCCTCTGGATTAGACGCAGAGAGCACTTGCTCAGCTGTGAAACGGCAAGTGTTCCGTGGCCGACGGGATCCCGCCTGAAGTATTGAAACGCGGCGGAACAGCGTTGTTTACTACGCTGCACCTATTGGTGCAACGCTTGTGGATTGAGGAGGAAGTGCCTCCTGAGCTGTAAGATGTCATTTGCTACCACTGTACAAGGGCAAAGGGAGCTGAGTTGTGTGGGCAAGGTGATTACCCGAATCCTGCTCAACCTCCTCGTCAGTCAGGTTGTGGAACCTAACGTGGCGGAAGAGCAGTTTGGATTCCGTCCGGGTCGCAGCACTATAGGTATGGTGTTTACAGCTCGTCAGTTGCAGGAGAAGTGCAGAGAACGACACCAGCCACTGTACTCACTTTTTGTTGATTGCACCAAGGCATTTGATACGGTGAACCGCGAGGCATTGTGGCTGGTTTTGGGTAAGTTTGTAAGTTTACTTGAATGTCTACACAGTGGTTTGTGAGCGAGGGTTCAGCTGAATGGAGAGACCTCGGATGACTTTGCAGTTATCTCTGGTGTGAAGCAAGGCTGTGTCTTAGCTCCTGACCTGTGTAATATATATCTTCATATTATGATGTCTTGTGATTTTGATGCCGCTTGTGCCTACGGTGTTCGTCTGGAGCACCGTATTGGTAGTAGATTGCTGAACATCCGTCGTTTCGGTGCGAGAACCCTAGTCTGTGAGACAACTATCCGTATGCTGCTATTTCCTGATGACTGTGCGCTGTTTGCACCCAGCGCGGATGAGTTTCAGCACATGACTAGTGTACTGGCTCCGACAGCGACCTAATTCAGGCTCACCATCAGCACAAGTAAAACTGTCTGTCTCTTTCAGCCTTCACCGGAGGTGCAATGTTCAATATTGCCGCGAATCAGCATTGGTGCTGAAGTATTGGATACCACCGCTTGCTTCGGCTATCTTGGGAGTGTGATTTCGACTGACCAGCAGATACACATTGAGCTGCGTAATCGCGTGTGGAAGGCAGAGGCGGCATTCGGGAAGCTAGAGAACCGAGTGTGGAACAACCATCAGCTTACCGTTGGCACGAAGCTAATGGTGTACAAATCCATGGTGCTGTCCGTTCTTCTATATGACAGTGAAACTTGGACAATGTACCTGGGGGATGTGTGATATCTAGAGCGGTTCCATCAACTGTGTTTGTAACGGATTCGAAGCATCGGTTGGTATGACAGAAATAGGGACACGGAAGCTTTGCGCAGAAGTGGAATGTATGCAGTGGACTGCATACTTTTGCTGAGACACCTGAGATGGCTATGTTTTGTGAGCCGTGTTGATTAAACGCGGATACCGATGCAGCTATTATATGGTCAGCTGAGTATTGGGAAGCGGCATGGGGAGAAACCGAAGCTTCGTTACCAGGATATAATCAAAGTGAGTCTTTCACGTTCTACTGTTGATTTCAGACGTTGGAAATCGAAGGCGGTTGATCGGCCTGCATGGCGCGGTCTGATCACTAAGGCAGTTTCTGACTTGCAGGATAAACACCTCATGCATGCAGAGAAGCGACAAGTGCGGAAGCGGCAAGCGCCGATGCGTTGTACTCCGTCGATATCACACGTATGGTGCTCTAGCACATGTGGTCGCGAGTGCCTGAGTCAGGCGGGCTTAGTAAATCATGAGCGAGACCCTTCGGGGCCACCACCGAAGCGACGACGGGTCCTGCATAGAACGTAGGCAGAACCGGCGCAGCGCTTGTCGGTACGATGCTTTTGATTTATTAACTGCGTTCTTGCATGCTAACTCTTCTTATTTCATGTGGTGGGTTTGCTATATCGTTCTAATGGCATTTTATTAATGTCTACCTGAACTATCTTCTACAAACTTGCAAACGTCGCTTAAGCTAATTTAGTTAGCTTCCATAACCTTTTTGCGTTTGTGACATTTTCTTAAAATAGAATTGCAGACGCATTGAATTTAACGCGGATTTGTTCGTAACTGATTTATTTTATATGCTTATTTGGTGAAGAGTTATGTCAACGTATTTGTATGCATTACACGACTGCTTGTATTTGATATTGTCATTTAAAGTGAATGGTCGTTGCTTCATATCTATCTTGTGGCTGCGCTTGATGTGCATGTTGACAAGTTGCTTCCCTGTCTATTACCCACTACCTCGTCCATACTGACTCCAGGACCCAGTTGGTCGTTGCTAGAGGGGACGGGGTGCAGGGTTCTTGTGGCCATGCTAGGCTCGAAGAGCGGTTCCATGCACTCAGTGTGGAGCGGACTACGGTCCAACCACCGCCTTGTGTGCGCTTGATTCCCCAAATACAGCGTGCTTGTGTTTGCCTGTGAAGGAGTGTGGGCCAGCTCGGTTGATGAAACGTGGCTCCCATCCACATGCCTCCCGGTCTTATTCCTTCGGGTTTACACTGGATATGGGGTGTGTGGTTGGAGCTGTGTGTGGTGCAGCGCAAGACACTTGTGGTCCCTCTGTAAGCGCAGGCGTCCTGTGGCTGGTCTTAGTGACAGTAACTCCGAAACCTGATGCCGCTAATCATGTTAAAGTTTGTAGTGTGCAGTATTATACGCACAAGTGAGATCCAGGTGATGGTCAGCACTGTGTAGGGCTCGTAAAACTAGTTCGTAAGAGCGTGTGCACAAGCTTGTGCTGAGAATCGGAATAGCAACTTTAGCTCAAACAGGGCTGCAAAGCTAGTGCGGCCGCATGGTGTTGATTTAACCATGATAAGCGGGTGATTTATCTGCGGGTTGATCCCAGCATGGTCCTCATCTTGTTCGGGTCTGGCGTTTACGCTTGCTGTAGGGACAATGGACAATGGACAATGGACAATGGTTTATTACGGGTAAAAAAGCATCGCTTAACAAGTCCCGTGGGATGGAAATTATTGCGAAAATCAATTGCATAATAAAGTGAAAAGCGTTGTGGTGGACTCACCATAGACTTATGTGGAATAGCGGAGATGTTCGCATATCAAACGTATAAATCCATAAATCCATTGGTTAGGCGTTTGGCAAGAAACCGTTTGATTGCGTTTTGTAGCCCCTGGCTAACAAGTCTTAAAATGAAATGTAAGTGAGACAATACATCGTCAACACGTTTTTTAAACATCGCCAGATTGGGAGCAGAGACGACAAAATTAGGGAGGGCGTTCCAAGGCTCACACACGCGGAGAGAAAAGAAATTTCTACGGCATTCAAGCCGGCTATAATGAATTGTCAGTTTCAGAGGGTGACCTCTTAGTTTAGTGTTGTGGTTCACTTCCAGCAGCTGACGGCAAATGTGGTTTGGGTTCTTCAGAATCTGGTAAACCATTATGAGATCCCCCCCGCAAAAGCCGATATCGACTACTGTGTATTCTTAGAGATTTCAGTCTAAGCTGATAGGGCAGATGAAAGAGGCCCCGGACATTCTTGGTTGCCCGTCGTTGAGGAGTCTCGAGAGCAACGAGATCCTGTTTCTGCCACGGCTGCCACGCCTGAATAGCATATTCCACGTGAGGTCGCACGTAGGCGTTAAGCATTTGGGGAAAGATTGAGGGTTCAAACCGACCGAAGGCTCTGTGAAGAAGGCCGAAGTGTTGATTTCCGGTTCTCCTCGCCTTCTCTGCTTGTTTTGAACACCCGAGATCTTCCTGTACCAATACACCCAGGTCACGCTCCTGAGAAACCTTCGCCAAGGTGTGGTCTCCAATCTTGTAAGCGCTCACCGGCTGGTGACGCAGATGCATCATTTTGCATTTAGCCATGTTCAATTGAAGCTTGTTCCTCCTTGACCATTCGTAAATGCAATCTAGGTCATGTTGGAGCAGATCGTGATCTGTCTTGTTACTAATCGCCCGCCGATGTGATATTAGTGAAATATTCACTGAGTGTGCGTCTTCTCATTTCTTCACACTTGTATGCTGTTAGTGCCACACATATCAGATAAAGCAATACTTGGATGTGAGATACTGTGTCTTCACGTGACAGTCATAGAAAGTTGTATAGAGGTCCACTAACCTCTCCCCACATTATTCAGACTATGAGGAAAACCTGCACTAGATCTTCAAATGTTGTGATATAGCAGACCTGCACTGTTGGCAAGAGGACACAGTCCTGCTTCGGAGATTTTCTAACTTTGTCGATAGTCAAGCAGACTAACGCCAGTATGGCCTAACTTCGTAGTCACAGGTCTAATAGGAGATGTGTTCGAAAGTGCTGATTGCTTATCCAACACTTACTGAGCCCGAGTGTAAACCGTGAAATGTTAACGCACACTGCCACACTCATCAGGTACTTGTGTCGGTGTCCTTTTGTTTCCGGGAGCAATTCCAAGCCGTCCGCAGTCTTGCTGATTACATTATTGAGCCAGTGATTTTAAATAAATAAATATTTTATTCCTGACTTCATGGATGCACATCAAATCAGGCATGCTCATATGCTAGGCACCTCGATATTAAACTCAAGTTGGAATTGCGATCGCCCAAAGCACTACAGTGTCCAATATAGTTGTTTACTTGCTATCATTTTAAAACTTCATCCTACACTTAATGAGTATCACTTAAAAGATAATGTTACGAATATGTTTACAGCAACTCACGGCTCACGCGTCCCATTTCACTTCGACGTCTTCTATCATTGCTGCATGCGAATGGTTTAAGTTGGAAGTCACATTTGAACATTCCTGAGGCTAAGAAGGTGGCAAGAATAATTCCTGAGTTATCGCGTGGATGTGCCACAGAAAGTAAAGCCAAATCTACGTTGATTCCAATTGTCAACTTTAAGTGGATTGTTCAAAGGGATGTACCTGTAAAACATCGCACAGTTGTCCAACGTATTTCCTTGCATAGATGTAAACATATTGTCCTCGATATAACTGACTCGCCGTAATCATAGTGGACATGCTCTAATATTTTTCCACTCATTCCTCTGTATCTATCGGTAGAACTGCAGGAAGAGAAAGTCCGATTTGCGTAAAAAACATATTGGCTAATGAACTATCTGTTAATGTCGCGTGCACCACGCCGTGATACTCGTGCCTTAAGAGCATATATCAATTGCTCTATCCCACATGTACAATAAAGTTTAACTTAAAAATGTGCGTGATACTTTAAAAATAAGCAAACAAAATTTATCATAACGCATCCCAGGAAAACGTTATAAAATTTAAAGGAAATTTCACGCACACCTATGAGAAGTCCACGTGTTAAAATCTCAAAATCAAGTGTTGTTCCTTCAAGTTCACATGCGCATGTAATCAGTCTCTCCCTGTGTGGCTACATGCACGTACTGCCTGTGCCACCCTCATTGGTCATGGGACATTAGCCAATGGGACACCCTGGGTGTAAACACAGAGCTAGGTGTATACGTCCATGTGGGAGACAGCGAGTGCATTCATGCATGCTCCCGAGCAGGTTGACACATTGATGTTAACGGAAGGCACATAAGGACGGGAATATCGGTGGTAGAGGTCACCAACAGCGTACCTGACTGAAGCTAGTCAACCTAGGATGAGGTATTTGACCGTTCTCCCTTTGTACCACTTTAACAGATATTCCGGCGGAAATAGCTACCATTGGTTCGCATTCTGACACCATCGGTAGCCAGTGTTCCTGTGCCAAAGTTCCAGCGCTTGCCCGAGCAGTCCGTAAGGTATCGGGTACACGGTACGTGATCGATCCAAGTGGTACAAGACCAGTGGCAGATTTATGCTCCAGATTAGTATTGCCTCTGGTCGAAATAATATACCGCATGATGATGATGATAATAGTAGCACTACTAATAATAATGATAATGATACTAATACTAATGGGCATAGTTCTCATCAAGTGAAGGGCTGTGACAATAGTTGGCACAGAACATATACGCACAGGTGATGTCATGCGCTTGCAAGAGCAATATGAAGTTATCTGTCTATATTTGTCTGCATTCCCGGCAAGGTATTTGCCCCATATGTTTGTCTTATACGATGGTAGGAGGCAACTGTGCAGTTTCAGTCTGTTGTAAACACTGAGGGCTAATTACATTGCGTGAAGTGGTGGTATTACACCTATTAGACGTTATCTGGGCTTTCGTTGAATGGATGTTCAAGTGATCTTCCCCATGAAAAAGGACCTAATGGTATCCAGGTCGAGGTGGCTTCTTAACTTACTGCGAAAGGATTGCACAGTCTCACACCACCTGATGGGGAACGGCAGCCGATTCAACAGATAAGCATTCATGGTGAGACGAAAGTTAGACCGCAGCTTTGCTTGCATCGTGATATAATGAGGGTAAGGTCTTTGTTACCTATGCCCCGCGTTTAGTTGTGCTGCAATGTTAAGGTGGATCGATTGCAATGGGTATTGCTATGAACCAGACTGTACAGCAGTCTCAAGTTATCTTTTAGTATTCGCAGCCAATGTAGATCGAGATGGAGATGCTGGTATCCCTTCCGAGAGTTTATGATAGAATGTTTCAAAATACCTGCTTAGTATATGACTGTTGAAAGCCTTCTATCGACGTTCTGTCTGATTTTCTCATACCGCACAAATTATGCTGAGATACTCCAGGATGGGATGATTAGGAATTTTAGATAGTTCAACTGTAGATGTGGTTGTATGCATGTGGTGAAATAACTTAGCCAAGGATTGTCTGGCTCGTGCTATCTGGTACCTAATCTGTTCAGAGAAGTTGTGGGTACAACAGCATTTGATTCCGAGTTCACGGGTAGACCGTTGTACACAGAGGCGTGCGCTCCTACGTGGGATAGATACTTCGGGTATCAAACAAACGCGACATATGATACTTTGTGCTTAGAACGTCATCATCCACTTGTCGCATCAAGTCTCAAGCGAAAGAAGGTCTTCTTAAATGAGTAGTAGTACGTTCGTAAGCTCAACTCGTCGGTACTTGTGGACACTTTTTATATCATCGGCAAATAAAACAGCACGCCATGTTTGTTAACCAAACTGATATCATTGATACAAAGAAGGGAAGGTAATGTACCGATCACACATCTTTGTTTTACCCCGCTGGTAATTGGACACGGGGACGATCAATGGTCGTCTAATGTGACTATCTCAGCGCGACAGTTCATAGCCAATCCCATTCAATTGTTCTGGACTTCAAAGAAAGCTATCTGAATCGGCAACCGTTTGTGAGTTACCAGATCTAATATTTTCTGTATGTCCAAGCATAGAATTTATATCGCATATTTTCAGTCAATACAGTCTGCTATGTATTTCAGGTAATGTAGCCGCTAGAATATCAACGGTCAATGGTATTTTGCGGATAAACTATGATGAAGCTTGACATGTCCCACCAGTTGATCGGTTAGGCGTGAGCAAAATAAAGGCAAAAGGGCAATAGAAAATAGTGAACATTGCCACATCCTTACTGATTCCTCTTCCGGCGATGCACAGGTATACGACCGGGAGTATTGACGATACATCCGTGAGACTCTTTCTCTCGAAAATGTCGTGGTCACCTCGTTGACTACAATCCTCTTATCACCGAACCATAAGGGGTGGGATCCCAGGTGGTTGGAACTGATGTTTCAAACAGAACTAACGGCACAAACTGTTCTAGAGAACTGGACTAAATTCCATAGCAGCTTGCCGACAGAAATGCGTCTGAAAGCAGCAGGACCAACACGACCTTCTAATGGCAACTCAATGGAAGCGCAACTCTCAGTGAATACACCAACTGTAGGACCCGACTCGGTGACGGTTTCAACAGTAGCCTTAACCTCTGGAGGGACACAGCAGAGCACGAGCGAAAACCGGGATCAGGCGCATCTGATACTTGAACATGTACCAAATTTGTCTCGAGATTATAACCCATCCAAAAAACGGTTAGCATCGGTCGGCGTAACCTCACTTGCTTCATCCATCCCATCCAACACACTGTTGGTCTCCGAGAAGCTCTAATACATGTACACAAATGCCAATGTCTACACAGCAAGTCAGCTGAATTAAGACTTCGACACGTGTCAGCAGCTTGGGACCTCATCACTTTCATGGAAACGTGGTTGCGCTGTGAGAATACGGCTGCCGAAATCGCGCTGACAGGTATTTCCATTGTTCGGAATGATCGCATCAGCAAAGGTGGTAGGGTAGCCCTCTACTTTCGTAACAACCTACAGTGCGAACCCATACACGCTTTGGAAACCGATGTGCCTGGCTCCGTTTGGTGCAGCTTCCGGCTGAGAGGGAACGATCTTGGCCTACTGCCTGTTTTTTACCGACCACAATGGTCTACACCTGAGATGGACTGCAACTTGGTTGCTGTATTGAGGCAGGTGGTAAACAGGAAATACAGTCACGTTCTAGTCACCAGCGATTTCAGCTTACATGCTCTAGAATCCCAGGTCACACCAAGAGAACAATTCAAAGCTGACCTGCAAGATCTTGTCTCAGATTTGCTGCATTATGGCCACGTCACTTCGCCCACCTTATTCAGGGGAAATAACAAGCCACCCATGGTTGGCGGCATCCAGTTTCGGATTTGCCTGTCACTGTGGCCAGACACAGGACGCCTGCGCCTACAGAGGGACCATGGATGGCTTGCGCTGCACCACACACAGCTCCAACCACACACCCCATATCCAGTGTAAACCCGAAGGAATAAGACCGGGAGGCATGTGGATGGGAGCCGCCTTTCATCAACGGAGCCGGCTCACACTCCTTCACAAGCAAACACAAGCACGCTGTATTTGGGAAATCAAGCGCACACAAGGCGGTGGTTGGACCGTAGTCCGCTCCACACTGAGTGCATGGAACCACTCTTCGAGCCTAGCACGGCCACAACGACTGTGCAACCCGTCCCCTCCAGCAACGACCAACTGTGTCCTGGAGCCAGTATGGACGAGGTAGTGGGTAATAGACAGGTGGGCAGCTTGTCAACATGCACATCAAGCGCAGCCACACTGGGGATATCAAGCAACAGCCAATCACCTGGAACGACAAGATGAAATAAAACAAATCCAATAATGCATACAGATACGGTGGCATAACTCTTCACCAAATAAGCATATGAAGTAAGTTGGTTGGCAACGAATCCGCGTTAAGGAAAAAATGTCCACAAGTTAGTTAAAAATGCTACAAAACGCAACAAAGTTACTGAAGATAAGCGCAATTAATGTAAGCAACGTGGCCAGTTAATAGAAGAATATTCAGGTAGGCGGAACAAACCAACTAAAGTGGAATGAAATTTAGCCAGCTTAAAAAGACCTAGTTTAAGTGTAAGTTGGTTTAGCCCAACTGCGGTGAAGAAGCATCCATCGCAATGAGGCTGGACCTTACCGTGGTGCGGTGGTTTGTGTGCCTCAGTGATCCATTGAGCTATACTGTGTGGTGCTTTTGCACCTTCAGAGCCACTCATACCAGATTGGTCAATGGTTAGAGGCCAGACAAACTCAGCCCCCAAGTCCTCCAGTTTGGGGGTTGGAATGAGGGTGGCTCATTATTCCTTAAAACGGTCTCCTTGTAGTCCAGTGCCAAACCCGCTGCATTGCGGCCAGGTTTTTGACCCAAGGGCTTTGGTTGAGAACCCTAATAGTTCTCCTGTCTAGGCCTGGGCAACCTGACAGTATCCTGCCCACACAATACTATGAATCCTTCCCCAAACAAATTTCTGATGTTCCGGCCACCGCAGAGGATAATGAACGGTGCCCTATCTCCTGCAGCGAGCAGGGTGAATAGGGGTTTGAATGCTACTGCTCAAGCCTTCCCGTCTTCTTATTCCCCTTCTTGCGCTTTTTCACCCTTATCGTCCCGTTCCAGCTTCCCTTGTATCCCCCTGTTTTCAACCCCCCAATTCTCGGCCCTCCCCCACCTGGCTTCAATAGTCGCTTGTTTTTTAGTTTCAACTCACAGGTGAACGCAGAGCGTCATTCCTGCACTGTCAACAGGCCCATGTCCAAGCAAGCGGCCCATTCCATTTCATCGGCTTCCATTTGGAGCCCTCGATCCTCCTTCAGATTGGCACGCCTCAATGTTCGCACATTGCTTCAGATCGGTCAACAGGCAGCACTTGCCCGAACATTATAGACCCTCTCGATCGATATCTGCTGCTTATCGGAGACCCGCCTGCAAGACTGGAGCTCTGTACTCACTCTGCGATCCACTTCACGTGACACTAGCAGCACTTTCTCATTGCGCATATCCGGTGACGATGCAGCTTCGAGCACCGGCCAAGCCGGTGTGAGTATTGACCTGAGTCCCCGGGCTGAAGCTACTCTGGTTGATTGGATTCCAATCAGTAGCCGGATGTGTGCGGTCCGATTGGCTGGCTCGTTCAAAACTTCGAAGTCGCGTGGGACTAACAGGTGTCTATTCGTTATCGCTGCCTATGCACCGACAAACTGTAGCGATGACTCGGTAAAAGACGACTTTTTTCGTCAACCGAACGAGCTCCTTAGCCACAGAAGAAGCTCGGACACTGTAGTGCTGGCTGGGGATCTGAACGCTCAAGTTGGAAAATTATCCACAGATGAGCTGCATCTGGGCGGCCAACATGGTATAGACTCCCGTAATGATAACGGTGAGTGGTTACTTCATTTGTGTGAGGATGCTCGCTTATTGCTTGCGAGCACTAATTTCCGACACAGCACCCGCCGGAGGGTGACTTGGCGCCCACCAGCCTCGAACCAGCCTTGGACGCAAATCGATCACATTGCTATCAGTCACCGCTGGAGAGGCTGCGTCCAGAACTGTCGCTCGATTTGGAGCACAGGTGTTGACACCGATCATGCACTTGTATGTGCTGACCTGCGGATGCGCTTTGGCGGACGCCCGCAACGATGTTGTGAGCGCATTGACACGGGCAGACTGGTGAAGCCAGCTGTTCTGAACGCCTATCAAATTACGCTGTCATCCGAGTTTGATAAACGCTCACTGAATGCAATCGAAGCTCACTGGTCTCATATGCAATAGGCCTTACTAGCAGCAGGAAAATCCTCATGTGGTGTGTCTAATCGCCAACATGGACATTGGGTCTCTTCACAGTCTCTGGAACTTATAGATGCTCGCCGGCATATTCCGGCTGGAAGTGAACACAATGAAACTCACAAAGAGCTCAGGGCAAAACTCCGTGCTAGCCTGAAGAGAGACCGCGAATCCTGGTGGTCTCATCGTGCATCAGAGATGGAAATGGCCGCTGCCCTTGGTACCCATCGTGAGTTATTCCGTCTTATACGGGCAACGGGCAGCAGGAGACCTGGTGTTAGTGAAACTATATGTGACGAGAGTGGACAGCCTATCCACAACTTATCAAAACGCCTGGAACGTTGGACTGAGCACTTTGAAAGGCAATTTAATCGGTCGGAATGGTTAGATTTCTCACTGACCAGTGATCGCCCTGCTCCGTGAGCTGTTCCTTTGAATCCACCCTCTCGCTCAGAAGTCAAACATGAGATCGAACTGTTGAAGTTAAATATAGCCGCGGCACCTGATGACCTTCCTCCAGACCTCTTCAAATTCGGGGGACCTGCTCTTGTGGATGATTTACACGAGTTACTAGTGAGACTGTGGGAGCAGGAAACTGTCCCAACCGATTGGAGCCGCTCCATCATAGTCCCAAATTTCAAAGGAGGCTCACGAGCGGAATGCGGCAGCCATAGAGGAATCAGTCTGATCTCCATCGCCTCCAAATTGCTTGCCTCTGTCATCCTTCACAGACTGACTGGCACTCGTGAAAGCCAGATTCGTGAAGAGCAAGCTGGATTTCGTCGAGGTCGTAGCTGCATTGACCACATCTTCACCTTGCGTCAGTTGTTGGAGCACCGTCATATATATTGGCGGCCCACCGTTGTCGTGTTCCTCGATATCAAAGGTGCATTCGATTCGGTGGATAGACATGCACTTTGGGGCTGTCTACTCAGGAAAGGTGTACCTGAGAAATATGTAAATATTATCCGAGCATTATATGCGCGTAGCTCGGGCAGAGTGAGCGCTTACGGCAAGTTGTCGTCGCTCTTTAATATCTTCAGCGGTGTGAGACAAGGATGCCAGCTGTCACCTTTCCTCTTCAACTTCGCTGTTGACGAAGGCATGGAAATCGCGTTTACAGGACACGACTTAAAAGGTGTGGAGCTACTAACAGGAGAACGACTTCTTGATTTAGATTATGCTGATGATATTGCCTTAATCCGTGACACCTCACAAACGTGCCCACAAACAAGCCATCCATATTGGAACGAATATTCACTATTGAAGAACTGATGATCGAGAGAGTGCTAATCCATACTCCTCTAGGACGTAGTGATCATGCGAATTCGCATTTCACGTACACTTGCTATGCTGAATATCCCGAGGGCCGAACATGAACAACCCGAACCGCAACCAGTTACGACACCTTGACTAGTCGAAGCGACCGACTGGAGTTTCCTAACCGAGGATGCACCCAATATTGCCTGGGAACGTTTCGTCAGTAAGTTAAACACCATGGTTAGTGGAGCATCGGGAACCAAAGTTATCTGGTTGAGAAACATGACGTCATTTATTCGGGGTAGGACACACAAACTCATGGTGATGCGCAACGTGGCGTGGTATACCTATAAAACCGATCCATGTCCGAGTACCTGGAAGGTATATATTGTCCACCGTAACCACTGTATCCAATTAGTGCGCGAGGACATAGTAGCTTAGCAACATGTTTCAGCCGAGCGATTAACTGCAAATCCTAAGCTTCCGTACAAGCACGTGAACAGTTTCCGCAAGGTGAAAAGTGGATTGTTCCTTTTTCAAACAGCAGATGGTCTAACTCGGACGGCTAAAGAAGCGTCGAATGTTCTGCAACAACGTTTCATTGCATCCCGTAGTCTTCTGAATCTTTGGAATCTATGGTGCCCACAGCAGGACTGACTCATATAAATTTTACCGGAGACATTGTGATGAGAAAGCTGCTATCCATGCGCTTGTACGCCTGTCGAGGAATTGACGACATCCACCCAAAGACGCTTGCTGCGGCGGCTACTATTTTGGCTGAACCATTGGCGCGGCTGTTCCAGCGTTGCGATGTAGAGAGCAGCACATTCCTGCAACGTGAAAATAAGGAATAATAACTCCCATTTACAAAGGGGTTAGTTGTTCCGACCCAGCTAATTATCGACCAGTGACTCGACTGCCAGTTCTTTCAAACGTTATGGAGGCTATCGTTGCGGACGCACTCATGTCTTATCTGGACGGCTTTGGTTACATTGCTCAGCAGCAACACGGCTTCCGCCGGAATCGGTCGTGCACAATCAATCTATTGTTAGCACGAGACAGCTGGACCGAAACTGTGGACGCTGGTGCAGGAGTTGATGTGGCTTACCTTGATTTCTCTAAGGCATTTGACCGGTTGGACAATCGTATCCTTCTCGCCAAACTTCAAGGATGTGGCAATGGGGACCCTCTCCACAGGTGAAGCTGCAATTTTCTATTGCACAGGCGTCTGGTTGTGAGATTACGTGCATCCATGTCAGACCCAATTCACGTCGAATGCGGAGGGCCACAGGGTTCGGTATTTGGGCCTTGTCTATTCTTGGTCTTCATAAACGATCTAGTGAGTCTAATTGCGTCAAACTGTTTACTCTACGCCAATGAAATCAAAGTTTAGCGAGTTCCAGAAGGCCGTATCCAACTTCAAATCGAGCTTGACAATATTTATGGATGGTCGGTCCAAAATCGCCTTTTTTCAATGTGGCTAGATGTCGAGTGCTCAATTTACGACACCGGATGGTTCACACATGTAAGCTGAGCGACCCGGAGCTGCAACACTGTTCTCTCGAAACGAATCTCCGTGAGCTGGTCCAAAAAGATTTGGGCTACTCGGAGCAGTCCAAAAAGCTTCGAAGAAGGCGATCCAATTCGTGGGGCTTTTACGGAGAGTTTTCGGGTAATTCGAAGCGTCCATGTTCCGCCAAATACTTTTCGCTTATATACGCCCACATGTTGAATATGCAATACATGCACGGCAACCATGGCTGAAGCTGGATCTCACGACCTTGGAGCTTTTACAACATCGGGCGACCAAACTTGTCAGCAGGCTGCGGTACTGGAAACATTAGAGTGCTGCTGAAACATTATAGGCTGCGTTACTTGTCATACGAACAGTGCCTTAGATTTCTTGGCACTTACAACGGACGTCATCGCCGTTTGTGTGGCGACCTATTCATGGTTTACCAAATATTAAACAACACTAATCACCCCTGCCCTCAACTATTGAAGCTGAGTCACAACAGCCAACTGAGAGTTCATCAGCTCAAGTTGGCAGAACAATACAGTCGGTTGGAATGTGGAGGAAACTTCTTCTCACTGCGTGTTTGCCACACGTGTTGTCTTCTCATTCAGAAGCTGTTATTTTAGCCCCCACGTTATCCGTGTTCATAGCACGTGTTGACAGTGCACTGGCCACACTACACCATATCCCGCACTCCAAACGGCGCAAACAAACAGCAGAAAAACAAACCAGCACGCGTCCATTTTTGCCCGGAAACCACAGACGATAATCTTGGATAGTAGATTAAACGGACGGGAAATCTGTACTCGGATATTTCTCAATTACATTTGTTCACTATTTTCTATTGCCCTTTTGCCTTTATTTTGCTCACGCCTAACCGATCAACTGGTGGGACATGTCAAGCTTCATCATAGTTTATCCGCAAAATACCATTGACCGTTGATATTCTAGCGGCTACATTACCTGAAATACATAGCAGACTGTATTGACTGAAAATATGCGATATAAATTCTATGCTTGGACATACAGAAAATATTAGATCTGGTAACTCACAAACGGTTGCCGATTCAGATAGCTTTCTTTGAAGTCCAGAACAATTGAATGGGATTGGCTATGAACTGTCGCGCTGAGATAGTCACATTAGACGACCATTGATCGTCCCCGTGTCCAATTACCAGCGGGGTAAAACAAAGATGTGTGATCGGTACATTACCTTCCCTTCTTTGTATCAATGATATCAGGTTGGTTAACAAACATGGCGTGCTGTTTTATTTGCCGATGATATAAAAAGTGTCCACAAGTACAGACGAGTTGAGCTTACGAACGTACTACTACTCATTTAAGAAGACCTTCTTTCGCTTGAGACTTGATGCGACAAGTGGATGATGACGTTCTAAGCACAAAGTATCATATGTCGCGTTTGTTTGATACGCGAAGTATCCATCACACGTAAGAGCGCACGTCTCTGTGTACAACGGTCTACCCGTGAACTCGGAATCAGATGTTCTTGTACCCACAACTTCTCTGAACAGATTAGGTACCAGATAGCATGAGCCAGACAATCCTTGGCTAAGTTATTTCACCACATGCATACAACCACATCTACAGTTGAACTATCTAACATTCCTAATCATCCCATCCTGGAGTATCTCAGCATAATTTGTGCGGTATGAGAAAATCAGACAGAACGTCGATAGAAGGCTTTCAACAGTCATATACTAAGCAGGTATTTTGAAACATTCTATCATAAACTCTCGGAAGGGATACCAGCATCTCCATCTCGATCTACATTGGCTGCGAATACTAAAAGATAACTTGAGACTGCTGTACAGTCTGGTTCATAGCAATACCCATTGCAATCGATCCACCTTAACATTGCAGCACAACTAAACGCAGGGCATAGGTAACAAAGACCTTACCCTCATTATATCACGATGCAAGCAAAGCTGCGGTCTAACTTTCGTCTCACCATGAATGCTTATCTGTTGAATCGGCTGCCGTTCCCCATCAGGTGGTGTGAGACTGTGCAATCCTTTCGCAGTAAGTTAAGAAGCCACCTCGACCTGGATACCATTAGGTCCTTTTTCATGGGGAAGATCACTTAAACATCCATTCAACGAAAGCCCAGATAACGTCTAATAGGTGTAATACCACCACTTCACGCAATGTAATTAGCCCTCAGTGTTTAAAACAGACTGAAACTGCACAGTTGCCTCCTACCATCGTATAAGACAAACATATGGGGCAAATACCTTGCCGGGAATGCAGACAAATATAGACAGATAACTTCGTATTGCTCTTGCAAGCGCATGACATCACCTGTGCGTATATGTTCTGTGCCAACTATTGTCACAGCCCTTCACTTGATGAGAACTATGCCCATTAGTATTAGTATCATTATCATTATTATTAGTAGTGCTACTATTATCATCATCATCATGCGGTATATTATTTCGACCAGAGGCAATACTAATCTGGAGCATAAATCTGCCACTGGTCTTGTACCACTTGGATCGATCACGTACCGTGTACCCGATACCTTACGGACTGCTCGGGCAAGCGCTGGAACTTTGGCACAGGAACCCTGGCTACCGATGATGTCAGAATGCGAACCAATGGTAGCTATTTCCGCCGGAATATCTGTTAAAGTGGTACAAAGGGAGAACGGTCAAATACCTCATCCTAGGTTGACTAGCTTCAGTCAGGTACGCTGTTGGTGACCTCTACCACCGATATTCCCGTCCTTATGTGCCTTCCGTTGACATCAATGTGTCAACCTGCTCGGGAGCATGCATGAATGCACTCGCTGTCTCCCACATGGAAGTATACACCTAGCTCTGTGTTTACACCCAGGGTGTAACATTGGCTAATGTCCCATGACCAATGAGGGTGGCACAGGCAGTACGTGCATGTAGCCACACAGGGAGAGACTGATTACATGCGCATGTGAACTTGAAGGAACAACACTTGATTTTGAGATTTTAACACGTGGACTTCTCAGAGGTGTGCGTGAAATTGATTGTAAATATAGTGACTTAATTCTTTTCTCTTACCCAGCTTCCCGATTGGGAAACGAGTATTATGGCTGTAATTTCAACGCTTGTGTTTTGACAACACAATAGAATTACACTTTTATTCTCAGACTAAACCGCGTTCTTTTTGCCTTGGTTTACTCTTATCCATATCGCTTTAATATTTCCGATTAAGCGTGACGCAAAACCTAGATGATTGTTGGTTAGGCAGTGGCATTTCTCTTTCACCTACGCCGTATCTTTGTGGCAATAATTGCGTGCTGCACCTTCATCAATGCTTGTAGAACCGATAAACATTTGGCAGATTTGACTGGGTTTTCGACGCGCACACTTAACTGGTACCATGATTTGTATTGAGGCGATATTTAGTGGATTATTTCATTTGGGATGGAAATGAAGCATGTCAACGGTGGGTATTAAGCACCAGAAAACCCGGCATTTCATGACGCGTTTTAAATTTTTGTAATCTTTAACACAATTACTTCCTTTTAGTAATCTGAAAAGGCCGTAAAATGTCGAAGACGGGCATGTGCACGTATTTCGTATGGTCTCATCAGTGCCTTTAACAACAGGGCGTGTCTAGAGAAATAGCTCAACTGCCATAATACAAACCCTGCGTGGAAGATATATTGGTATTTTCTTCATCGGAGCACCAGATGGAGCAGTTGCTGATGCAACTAAATACTGCGAATACCAACTTGCGGATCTCTTGTGAGATAGAGAAGCAAAATTGTCTGTCGTGCCTTTATACACTTATACCCCACCGATAAAACGGCAGATTAAGTGGTATGTCTGCAGGAAATCAACATGCTCCCGCCAGTATCTACTTTTCACTAGCTTCACACCAATGCGATATAAACAGACGCTCGTGAGAACTCTGATTAGTCATGTCAGCCTAATCTGCTCAGCTGATTGCCTGGCTGACAAACCGCAGTTGTTTACAAACACCCTTATTGCAAACGGCCACCCCCGAAGTTTCACCGAGAAGCATATTTAAGGGACCCATGAGGCCTGTAATCATTGAACTGTCATTCAAAGGTAAGGTTTCTTTTTGAGGACCACAAGGCGTCTGATCAGTGCCATGCAGACGAAAAATACTATGCCGACAAGATCGTTGTCATACTTAAAACCCCAAGACTGCCACTTCCTGATACAAAGGGGGCTCAGCCTAGCATGGCCAAATCGCCTTACATTTATCATTCATATGTGATTACGACGCCGGTTCCATAAACAAGACCGATACAACGTTGATTTCCCGAATGCAAGAGCATATACGTTAGTGGGTTCAACGTTCGACCGCTCAGGAATTTGGCCAGACCCAGTCTGCTTGTTTGTATAAGCCACCGGCCTCTTCCATCGGCTGACACTTGTTGACCACAGGGCACCGAATCGAAGTTACTTCGGCGCACACAATCATATTATGGTAGATGAATTCTCTCCTCCTCCGTTTTGTAGTGGTGACTGTAGGTAACCGGTTTAAGCCGATGACTTGTGATCAGTAACATTTATCGGCTGATAACCCCGTCTCGCTTATTGTGTGTTGGTCTGTTTGTTTGCATGTATGTTTGATCCCGCCCTCCTCTGCATACATATTATTGCGGGTCATTGTTAAAGGTACTGATGAGAAAATACGAAATGCCTGCGGTTGTCAGTATTCGTCTTCTTAGGTGATCTCATGTGATAGCGACGACAAGGATCAAACTCAAGACCATTGGAATGTTAGCCGAACTCGTTACACCTTTAAACACCGAGTGACTACTGTTACTGGTTGACTCCTGGGTCATTTTGATACACTTGTTTTGTGAAGAGATTGGGACTCGCGATCGTATGTTTGCCACAAAATCTGGCGGGAAAGCTCGTTATCCGGAAATTACAAGTTTTATTAGCAACGACAATGTAATTCTTGTTCTGGTGACGCAAGCTTCATGGTTACATGTGTTTATAATCTTGAAATTATCGTCAGCTAGAGGCTGAAGTCTATTTTCTCAATGGTATTCTGCAAATAGCATTTAGTTTGCTTTTGAATTATCGCGCGTTTTAATCGTCAACAAAAGTATACCACTGTCCAGTCTTCTGTGCTTCCAGTAGACACTACCCGGAGGATACAAAATGGCCCCAAAAGTATGCAGTACACAAAAATTTGATGATCCATTTCTTAATTCTTAGCGGAGCTGCTGGCAACCCTGCATGATGACATTACCTTGATTAGCGTTGATGCGCTTGCGGCAAAATTCCAAACACAGCTAAGCAGCCAAATGAGCTAGCCGATCTAACAGTACAGCGAATTATTTCTCTCTCATTTCATGATAATAACTATGAACTCACATTCTTAATTGGGTCATTTATTCGTTGCTCAGTATAGCTATCGTATCTGATTCGGAGTCCATATTGATCGAATTAATAGCGTCAAACACCTTTATCAGATTATCCTAGCCGTGCCATCAAGACTGCCTTCTAACAACCCTTTCGCATCATGCACTCTGTGACCAAAAATGCAAACGACTCCGTAGATCCAACTCCTTCACATTACAAGTTGTGCTAAAACTGGAAGAGCTACCTGGTCTTAAACATTCAGGCGCGGGTTACCCTACAAGGCACTGCTTAAGTGCCTTAGTTCGACCTATGCAATTGGCAGCAAATAGGGGAACGGTGTGAAATAGAGCAAGCGTACACTGTTTATAATATAGCGGGTAAAATATAAATGACATTTCACAGTAACATGCTACCCAGCATTATACTGGAAGGTGTCAAAGTATAAACAACCACATAGCGAACATCATGATTGCGTCAGTAAGCCAACTGAGCTTGGATATCTTAACGTGCATCTAGAGGAAGTCCAGACTAGGGGCTACATACCTTCCAATGAACACCATCAAAGGAAGTTGGAAACTGAACTGCAGCTGTTCAACTTGGTTGGTCTTTCACAGTTTGACTCAGCCCCTAAACACGCTCAGCTCTGTCGTTCAACACAAGTCGCAGACCGCATCGGTGTGCCGCACAAGTAACCCAAATACTACCATAATGCTATACTACTTGCAACCAGTTCTGAAGCTCGCCAGAGCAAATGTCAGTGACCCATGGGCTCAAATATGAAGGCTGGTGCAGCACCTCTGGCAGGTTCATCACAGAACATGCTATTAAGCATGTCGACAATATCCACATGCTGGTTTTGGATTTTGGCTATCTGATAAGATGACAGATTATTTCGTGGGATAGAGGGTGTGGCCACCATACATGATAGGTATTAAGAATCTATTTGGTATAGCTTACCAATAAACTCTTGTTTGATGCCAGCGGTGAATGTGTGAGTGCTTTCAAGTTCGTGTTTGAAACTGACCTTCGGATGCAACAGTTGACCATAGTTTGCTGCCACACAGTTCCCGAAGATTCAGTCCTATCCTTCGTGTGCCTGTTGATCGCTCACCTCGATATGCTTTGGTTTAGGATACTGTGCGGCAGTGCGTAAGAGCCCAACATTGAGGGTTGATGATGGGATAATGGAATATGAAAAAGATGGAGAACTAGACCTTTTCTCAGTCAACAGCTTCCACTGCAATTTCAAACTCCTTCTTAAGGAGATCGTGTTACTTCACAGATCACTTAAGATGGTCCGGAACGCTATCAAGTTGCATCCATCGAGCAAAAGCGGTCTTAGAAAAGCGCACTGTTCGTTAATTGACCAATCCAAGGTCATCCGATAGCACAACAGGTGAGCACACAGAGTGGGATAAAATTGGCAGATTTGGGATTTATTACTCAATGAAGAGTAGCATTCAAGGGAAATCGCGCTCGTTTGATACAATTTGAGAGCGTTATGCACCATCTTGCGAGCTCTACGGAGAACCATGGTTTCCTTAAGGCGGTAGTTGAAAACGCTATTGGCTCGACTGACTGAGATAGAGTAAAGCCTGGGTGCTACATTTTATGCACTGGATGAGTCAGATGGCATCAGGCGCACCAGTCGTTAGGAACCGTATTAGTAACAGCTTAGTGGAGAAGTTACCGGCAGTTGCATGACAGCGAGACATCAGTAAGAACTACCAGTGTAGTTCATAGATTTTCAGCGTTGAGAAACTATTGAGATCCTCGCAGTTGATCAGTGGTTTCAATCAAGGCAAAAGCGGAAGCCTGTTCGCTGCTGAAAGTTCTGTGCTAAGAAAACCTGCAGCCAACGGAAGCTGGAAGCTGAAAACTTCATTATGTTCAGAACGCCATAAGAAACTTGTTACATAGCATTGTTCATTAAAAAGTACGCAGTGATCTGCGATAGCCCTGATTTGCTACTCATCATCAGTATACACGTTAGCTGCAGGTGGAAAACACCTCCGCTATTGTGGCGCAATACAAAAGACAAGAAAAGGAAAACAAACAGTGGCACGCCGGCTGAGTCCCCAGTAAAGGATGGACATCGTTCCGGAGAGCTAACAGCTGGCTATCGTGTCGTAAAAACAGAGTCATATTATGGCTAACGAGTGAGATCTTGATTGAAGGGGGATGCTAAGCAGGAGGGGGGTGGACAAAAGAACTCACAACACAAACGCCATTGGGGTCGGCTCCAAACCATATCAGCAAGTGTGTCCAACCAAACCTGTTCACCGTCATTAGGACCCCAGCTAGACAGTCGGGATGCATCAACCGATGCCAACTTCGAAGTGAGGGTTTTCATCTCTCTCGACCAAGTCATCGCTTGGTCTCCCCTCCTCCTCTTCCAACCGCACCCACAATGCGCAAACTATGCACGTCGCGGAAGTCGGTGTGCTAACATGCGCAACACGTCGCCCAACCATCGGAGCCTGGTGCGTGATATAATGGTGCTGAGCGGTTCACTCGCTCTTCCTGCACCAAATACGCGACGCCGAAAACGCTCATTGCTCACAAGGTGCTCCCACCAGACATGAGCTAAGCTGCGAAGGCAGCGATGATCGAATATGACGAGCCTCTTTATGTCTGTCGACCTGATGGGTCAGGTTTCACAACCATATGGGAGAGTTGTACGGACGGCTGCGTTATAAACTCTGCCATTCAGGGCGAGAGTAATGTCGGGTCTGCGTCACAGGTGGCGGAGATTGGCAAAAGCACCTCGAGCTTTGCTATACGGTTCGTAACCTCATCTTCAATTTTACGGGTGCTAATATAGCTGCCCAAGTACTTGAATTCCTGAACGACTTCTAGCAGATAACCACCAAGCGTTAGCGCAAGGTTGAGTCCCTGCCAATCTTGGAGAAGTACTTTGCATTTCGATGGAGCAAAGCATGGCCCAAATTAATTGACAGCGCTGCTTGGCATGTTTGCTAGCTGTCACAGATTAGGGCAATATCGTCCGCATACTCTAAGTCAAGAAGTCGCTCATCAGGAAGTAGCTCCACACCATCTACGTCGTGTCCAGTGAACACTAATTCGGTACTAGGGACGTGTTCCCATCTGTTCCCATTAAAGGTGATATTCCCTTCGATCTGTTGAGCAGGAGAATTTCCACTACAGCGGCTCAAACCTTCCGGAATGCTACCCAAAAGGCTTTGCGGAAACCACTCATTTTATTGCCCGACAGAAGACAGAATTCTGGCTCACTCACCCCAATGTTACTGTTTACATCGGTTTACATACACCTCTGATGTGGGGTACTTGGGTACAAAAAACAAGGCGTTTGTCTGAATGGATAGCTGTACACTGCTCAGAGGATTTGCAAAGGTATCGTCAGTCTCATCAACAGTTGCATCCTGGAAAATCTGATCGAAAGCGGGCACCAAATTAGAACCGTTTATGTCTTCAAAGTACTTCATGTCGTGCTGAAAAGGCGCCCCAAGGTTCTTAGGGAATAAATCATTATGGACTACCGAGGCCTTTGCAACTAGGATAACACAATCGGAATTGTGCTAACCGAGGGCTTTGTTGCAAGGGTTTATCATACTTTAACAGTAATTAGTTTCCCAACGTCTATCGGAGAGAGACTGGGCCTTAACACGGTGAGATGATTTGCTGCCCCAGCGATCCATTGGGCTATTCTGGATGGTAGTTGGGTATCTTTTGTGCCACTCATACCAGATTGACCAACGGTTAGAGTCATGACAAACTCAGTGAGGTCGGGGGTTGGAGTGAGGGTGACTTCTTACTCCACAAAACGGACTATGTGTAGCCCGGTGCCAAAAATCCGCTGACTTGTGGTCAGGTTTTAGAACCAAAGGCTTCGGTGAGAATTCTAATCGTTCGCCTGTCTAGTCCAAGGCAACTTGGCAGTATCATGTCCACTCACTACCTTGACCTTGCACTCAAGGAATTTCTTTATACTCCGGTTGCCGCATGGGATACTAAACGGCGCCTTATCTGCAGCATCGAGCACGGTGATAGGTTTTCGGATGCTACTGCTCAAACCTTCCCGTCATCTTCTATCTCTCGAGCTTTTCAGACTTATGGTGCCATTCCAACTTCCCTTTTCTCCCCCTGTTTTCATCCTCCCAATTCTTGACCTTCTCCACCTTGGCCCCAGAAATCTTCTACCTACTAATTTTGACTCACGCAAACCCAGGGCGTCGCTCCGGTACAGTCGGTAAGTTCATGTCTAGCAACGGACAAGGTCAGTCCACCTGCTTCTATTTAGAGCCATCGATCCGCCCTAGGACTGGCATGCCTCTATGTGCGAAGTATGTTGCAAAATGGACAAAAAGCAACAATTGCCTGAACACATCTGCTTTGCATCAACTCACCTGCAGGATTCCAATACTGTGATTACGCTGTTATTCCCAACATGTGACACTGGCGGTATTTTCTCATTTCGCTTGTCCAGAAATGACGCGGGTTTAAATGCCGGTCATACCGTGTGGGCATTGATTTTAGGCCTCGGGATGAAGTTGCCCTGATCGATTGGATCCTAAAGAGCAGCCGGATTTACTCGGTCAAATTGGTTGGCTCATTCAAAGCATCGAAGCTGCATGGAGACAAGTGGTGCACGTTTGTCACTGCAGCTTTCGCGACCATAAATTGTAGCATTTAGGTGAAAATGATTAACAGCACTATGTTAACGACCTGCTGTTATACAAAATTCTACGCATATTGCGGTGATTGCTGATGATTTGAAAGCGCAAGTTGGAAAACCGTCTACTAATAAGCTTCATCTGCTTGGCCAACAAGCTGTGGGCGCCCAAAATGCTAACCGTCAGCGGCTGCTACACCTGTGTGGAAATGACCTCCTCTTGCGTAAGAGCACTAAATTTCGACAGAGCACTCGCAGGGACTGCGATGGCTGTTGGTCTCATCGTGCCTCGAATATGGAGAGAGCCGCTGCCTTTGGTAACCATTGGTGGTTTTTCCGCCTGATACGAGAAAGGGGCAACAGGAAACCTGGTGTTAGCCAGACTATACGCGACGAGAGTGGACAGCCGATCCACAACTTATCAAAGTGTCTAAAGGGTTGGGCTGAACACTATGAGATGCAGTATAATCAGTCAGAGTTGTCATCTTCTCTACCGGTCCATAAGGACTCTACTCCCTGGGCCGTCCCCTTGGATCCAACGGCACGCGGAGAAATCGAAGGTTGGAGCAGACGGCTGAAGTTGAACAAGTCCGTTGGAGAAAATGTACTTCATCCAGTCCTCTTCGAATTTGTTGACCTTACTGTTTTGGATTATTGACTTAAGTTACAGGTGAATTTGTGTGGCAGGATGTCACGAAACAGCTGACTACGGTGGTGCGCACTAGCGGGGCGAGATTGGCCAGACCACGTGAGCGGCTGACAGACTCGTTGTCATGGCCAAATCGGAAGCTGACAAAATCAGACCGTCATCGCCGCACGGGTTGCTATGTTGCGGACGTGGTCCTACCTCCAGTCAGAGTGATGGCCGCTACCAGTCGAATCTGTTCCTACAAGTGGTGTGACTCACCTCAATGATGGCGACGAGGTAAGCGCATGTGACCTATAAAAGTAGCCATGTTCTGTGCCCAATGTATTTCGGTCTAGCAGGCTCGGCGTTTTGTTTTCCCCGGCTAATTGGTAGCGCAGAGAGACAGAGGCAAAGGGCAGCGTTATAACACAGGAGACGGTCCCAACAAACTGCACCCGTTCCGTTATAGACTCAATTCTCAAGAGAAACCCCCGTTTAAAATGCGGAAGTCATGGAAGAATCAGTCTGATCTCAAATGGCTCCAAGTTACATTATTCTTGCGTCCTCCAAAGACTAAACGGCATCCGTAAGCGCCAGCTGCGCAAGAAGGAAGCCGGGTTTCATGGAAATTGAGGTTGCATTGATCACCACTTCACAGTACGTCAGGTTCTTGAGCACTGCCATGTTTATTGGAGACCCACTGTAGTCATGTTTTTAGACCTCAAGGTGGCTTTTGATTCTGTTGATCGATGTGCTCTTTGGAACTATCTGCTCAGGAAACGCGTGCCTGATAAATATGTAAATATTATCACAGGGCTGTACGTGTATACTGTAGGCAGAGTGAGGGTTAATGGAAAACTGTCGCCGCTCTTCAATAGCTCCAGCGGTGTAAGAAAAGATTGCCCGCTCTCAACTTTCCTCTTTGACTTCGCCTCTGACGACCTTATAGACATTGTGTTCAGTTAACCCGACCTACGAGGCATAGAGCTGCTCCCAGGTGATCGACTTATTGACTTGGAGTACGCCGATGACATTGCTCTTATCTGTGACAGCTTTCAAGCGTGTCAAGTGGCAGTGGAGACATTAGCATTGGTTGTCAGCCTTTCTGGGCTATGCTTTGCACCGTCGCAATGCAAAGTCTTTCTCTAAGGTTGACAGAGAGGCACCCTCGCGTTTACCCATGGAGGGGATAAGCTAGAACTCTCCGAGAAATGCAAGTATCCAGAGAGTTATATTAGCGCCGGCCGAATCGAAGTAGTGATTACAAAAGCTCGCGGCGCTTTTGCAAATCTCCGCAACCTGTGGCGCCGGCGTGACATTACTCTCCTTCTGAAGGGCAGAGTTTACAATGCAGTGGTTCGTTTAACCATCCTTTACTGTTGAGAAACCTGGCCCATTAATTCGACAGAAGTAAAGAGACTAACTACGTTCTACCATAGCTGCCTTCGTAGCATAGCTCTTGTCTGGAAGGAACACCGCGCGTATTTAGTGCAGGAGGAGTGAGTGAACCGCTCAGCACCACCATATCACGCAACAAGCTCGGATGTCTAGGCTTCGTGTTGCACATACCAGCACACCGATTCCTGCATCGCACGTTGTTCGCGCGCTGAGATTTTGGCTGGAAAAAGAGGAGGGGTGGTCAAACGATGACTTGGTCAAGAGAAACGAAGTCCCTCACTTCTAACTCGGCATCCGTTGGTTTGTCCCGCCTGCCGGGCTGGGGACCAAAGGACGACGAGCACGTTTAGTTGGAAACACTAGCTGACAAGGCGAAGAGCCGATCACAATGGCTTTTGTGTTCTTCGTCCTTTTATCCCTCCCCTTCCCTTTAGCTTTCCCCTCGTAAAACGATATCAAACCCTATGCATAATGTGATACTTAGCACTATGTTACATTGTGTGGTTGTTATTCGATATATATTAATTTCTTAGTTTTATATTGCAGCATGTTAGTCGTGGTGTATCACGCTCGGCTACCCTGCATTGATTATGAGGAGGAGGATGATGAGGACGATGGTTGTACCTACGATACGAAGGCTTAACTAAGTAGGTCATGCGAAACCTAACCTAGAAACTACGAACCAATAAACCTAGACTTAACGCACGGTCGGGGCAAAAGAGTAAAACGAATTATCCTGTAACCGTGGTTGTATAAGGCAAATTAAATACAGTACATGACTTACGAATAACTTTTGCAATCGCAGTCTAAGTGGGTCGTAATTGTAAATCGTGCAGCTGCGTGCGGGAATTTGAGCAGTTTAACGGTAACAGAATAATATGGATAAGTTTGAAAAATCAAGGATATGTCAGCGATCGAGAATGAAAGGAATGGACGGTCATTATAGTTACCGATTTTGACACACAGTGTAAACGTAATGTAAAATGATCAGAATAATTGGGGAACAGGGATACGGTGTCCTCAAGTAAGCAATCCAGGTTGGGAATATACTCAATTTCCTTTTGGACTTTACGATGATGATGAGGTTGTTGTTGGTCACTTTGTGTGCTGACAGCCATCGGGGGATGAGGCTGACATTCCACCGATCAATCAATATTATTACGTACCGATCGTTTATTCCTAATCCGTGTATACACCTGTAGCCCATTTAGACGTAGGAGAAACACCAACATCGGATGGTACGTGTGAAACTGTAATCCGCTCCTAACCGGAGCCAAGTGAAATCAAATAGGACCAACCGAACCACTGAGAAAGAGACCAATCAGCGAATGCACTATAGTCATGTGATTGGGCACATGGAGTTAGTGGGTGTAGTATGACGCATCGGTGGTGGGATGTCTGTAACATCCCTTCACATGGTAAATGATATCATGGTTGTAATAGGTAGCATACTATTAGTCTGGGTGAACGTAGTAGCCTTCGAACCGCGGTCGGTAGATCAACTTCGTCCATCTGTGTTTTCTTAATCGTCTCATTTTGTTCTGTATTAACGTTACATACTCTGTGTCTGATACCGCAGATGCATGGGGCCGAATAAAGTCGTTGTGCCGGCGTACTGTTTCTCATGTTTCTAACTGTATTTTGGCTTCCATTCGGGAACTGATCAGTACCGTTCTGGGCTGCCATATAGGCTCATGTGGGAGTTTCGTATACACATCTTGTTTCGGTAACAGACTGGGCTTTATGGCGTATGTGTCTAATCTGATGCATTCGACGTGTTGTTGGAGACGACCGGCTTGACGGGTCTGGAAGTACTACATCTAACCTTAGGCGTAGGCGATGCCCAAACGTTGCCTCCCCAGAATTTTGCCGATGGACTCCAAGGGTGTGAAACGAAAAGCGAACAAGAGTCGATGTAGTCCGGTGAGCGTAGATCCTCGGCTTGGGTTCAGGAGACCGACCTTCAAGGTCTGTACCGCTCGCTCTGCCAAACAGTTAGATGCTGGATGATAGAGTGTAGAAGTCCCAAGATGGATGCCGTCACTCTGTAGATACTGTTCGAAAGCTATACTCGTAAAATGTGGACGGTTGTCTGTAACTAATGATTTCGCTATACCACATATGGATAGGCTAATGTGCACCTTATTAATTGCAGTCTCCGAAGTAATGTTAGGGACAATACCTACATCTATCGATTTTGAGTATGTATCCAACAGGTGTAGTGGCCTTTCAATCGGACAAATAGTCTGCGTAAACAAGCTCTCATGGACCATCAGGTATTTCCGAGGAGTGAATCGGACCGGCTGGTTTGTCTTTCTGGTGTTAGTATATAGCACATGCGTTCAAAAGAGCTCCGATATCTCGAGCAATTTCCGGCCACCAGCAGTAGGCTCTGGCCAGAGGCTTCAGGCGGACAACTCCTGCCTTGGGACGGGGTCGACAAAAGCAAACACAGGAGATGCGTGTTGGTTCTGCAAAGTATGAAATTCCATCCCATTTGTTAGTTGTCTAGCTGTGCTACTGAAGAAGTGTGAAAGACTAACCGAAGCGGTCTAGCAACTGGTGAACGTCCGAGTTACCCCCATGGGATGGAACGGACTTGCACTTGTGAGTGATAATAACACCCCGGATTCCCTAGTCAGGTCGAAGAAGCGAGCCAGACGTCCCAACCTAACCCCAACGACTCAGCCTCCAGCAGTATCAACTCCATTCTCTCTCCCTCCTATAAGTAAAAACAGTGCGTGCAACGCGCCTGCCTCAACTTCTGTACTGTGTGCTGCACCTAGTATTCTGTTCGCTACCCACGAGACCGTAAGCTACAGTCAGCCAGCAATAGTGAACAACCCGGCAACGTACGCATCGGTTGCCGCCAAGCAAACACCGAAAAGAGTACCGGTAGCCGTTGTACCCGGACTAGAGCAAATAAAACTGTCGCAGCACGGATGGCGTCCATCAGTGCCGTTCAAAACTTCACCAAAAACACCGGATACTAAGCCTCGAAATCCAAAACCAGTAGCCACAAGGAGCAACCATGGTGTCCTAAACCTTGTATGCACAAATGTCCCCAAATCCAAATCCCATACAATTAAGGGCAAGTTGACGGACGATCGAAATCAGTGGGATTCCATCTGTACGTCGATCGGTGTCCATGCTAATCCCAAGATATTAAAAAGAACCTCGCGCCACCCAAACGCGTTGCACTACGGCGAAACCCAGTTACTTCGGGTAACACTAAACTCGGCGGACGAGGCTGAGGCCGTTCTGCTGTCTGCGAATCCTCACCGCAACGACTCAAGTGGAGTGCGCATACTCTCCGAAATCCCGTGGAAAGAACGTTCAGTGGATCCCGCTAACAAAGAGAGGTACAGAAAAGGTCAAGAAAACAGTGATTGCTCACGGTGTTCCTGAGCTTACTTATTCCTCTTCAGAGACACGACCGCGAGCAATGGCACTACATCCAGGAGGCTCCTTCTCTCGAAAATGTCGTGGTCACCTCGTTGACAAGGACCCCCATATCACCAAACCATAAGGGGTGCGGTCCCAGGCTGTTAAAACTTGTGTTACAGTCAGAACCAACGGCTCCAACTCCACTAAAGAACTGGACTAAATTTCGTGGCAGTTTGCCAACAGAAATTCGGCTGAAAGCAGCGGGAACACCAACACCTTCTAATGACAATTCAGTAGAGGTAAAACTCTTAATGAAACCGCCAACTGCAAGGCCCGACTCGGGGAAGGTTTTAAGAGTCGCCATAATATCCGGAGGGACACAGCGGAGCAAACACCGGGATTCGGAGCATCTGATACCTGCTTATATCTCAAATACTTCTCGAGAGTATGCAACCCATCTAAAAAACGATTAGTCGTCGACCCTTTATTGGTTGGCGTAAACTCATTTGCTTCATCCATCCACTCTAACACACTCTTGGTCTCCGAGAAACTCCCATGCATGTATACAAATGCCCAAGGTCTTCTCAGCAAAATAGCTGCATTAAGTCATCGACACGCGTCAGCAGCTTGGGACCTCATCGCTGTCACCGAAACGTGGTTGCGCTGCGAGATAACGGATGCTGTATTCGCGCTAACGGGCATGTCCGCTGTCCGAAAGGATCGAGCCAGCAAAGGTGGTGGGGTATCCCGCTACTTTCGTAACAACATACAATGCGAACCCATAAACGATTCGGAAACCGACATACCTGACGCCATTTGGTGCAGCTTCCGGCTGAAAGGGAACGGTCTTGGCTTAGTGGTTGTTGTTTACCGCCCACTATCATTTACTCCTGAGATGGACTACAATTTGATGGCTGCGTTGAGGTAAGTGATAAACAGGAAGTACAGTCACATTCTGGTCACCGGCGACTCCAACTTACATTCTCTCGAATCTCAGGTCACACCAGGAGTGCAATTCAAAGCATATTTGCAAGGTCTTGTTTCAGACTTCCCGCTTTATGGCCACGTCACTACGCCCACCAGGTTCAGGGGAACTGACAGGCCATCCATATTGGACCGAATATTCACCAATGAAGAATTAATTGTCGAGAGAGTGATGACCGCTACTCCTTTGGGCCGCAGTGATCATGCGACGCTAGTATTTCTTTACATGTGCTACACGGATTATCCTAAAGAGCATGCCGAGGAATATCATGTCCTAACCAACAATGACGACTTATCCGACCTCACTGATGCAACCAGCTGATCGTTCTTAGCTGAATTAACACCCGAGGTGACCTGTGGAGGTTTTGCCAACATATTTACCAAGCTCGCGGCCAGGACATCTGAAACCAAAAACTGCCGGCCTAAAAGGATGAAGTCTTTCGTAAGGAGCAGGACACGTAAATGCATGGCATTAAGGGACTTGGCATGGTACACCTACGTAGCCTCCCAGAACGGACATACCTGGGATGTCTACTCAATACAAAGAAACCACTATGTCAAACTAGTCCGGGAGAATAAACTTAAGAACCAACAAGGTCTAGTGGAAAAGTTTTGCTGCAATCCCAAAATGCTATACAGACACGTAAACAATTTGCTCCGTGTTAAGCGCGGTATTCCTACTCTGCACACAGCATGCGGGTTAGCCCAAACTGCACAAGAGACGGTCAACGTTCTTGGACAACAATTTGGCCGTACCTTCCAAAGCTTGCAATCATCATACATCATGCCTAAGCAGATACTGCCGCCATCAGCGCTTAATCCCTTATCGTGCACCTCCGCAGCTGTACAGAAAAGGCTGATGTCTCTGCGCGAGTTCAGCTCCCCGGATGCGGACGGCATTCGACAGAAGGCGTTGAAAGTTGCTGCCATGAGTTTGGCAGGACCACTAGCAATTTTCTTACAACGATGTCTAAACTTGATGCACGTCCCCACGATGTGGAAGCACGGAATCATCACGCCAATTTACAAAAGTGGCAGTCGTGCTGAACCAGCAAATGATCGCCCGATAACACTTCTTCCTGTGATCTTCAAGGTTATGAAGTCTATTGTAGCTGAGGCGTTAATGGGGTACCTGGAGAACACCAAAATTCTCGTTCCGGAACAGCATGGATTTCGCCAAAATCTCTCCTGTACCACTAATCTGTTGATTGCCTGTGCAAACAGGACGGAATCTGTGGATGCTGGTGTAGTAGTCGACGCAGCCTACTTGGATTTCTCAAAGGCATTCGACCGTATAGACCATCGCATTCTCCTCCACAAACTCCAGAAATATGGAATCGGCGATCCTGTTCTGGGCTGGATAGGAGAATTTCTCGCGCAACGTCACCTGAATGTGAGGGTTAGAAGCAACCTGTCAGAATCCATCGAAGTTCAGTGCGGCGTACCTCATGGCTCGGTAATTGGACCCCGCCTGTTCCTGGTTTTCATAAATGATCTCGTTAGCGTGCTATCTTCTAACTGGTTGCTATTTGCTGATCATCCAAAGGTATGGCGCGGAGGATCACGCAGTGTTACAGGAGGACCTGGACAAAGCGTACACATGATCCATCGGGAACATGCTGTATTTCAACGTCATCATATGCAAAGTTCTCAGCGTACAGCACAACAGTGTGCACAAATACCGCCTGGGACCACAAATTCTACAGCGGGATTCTCTCGAGTGCGATCTCGGTGTGATAGTTCAAGATGACCTAGGTTGTTTGAGTCAGACTGAAAAGGCAGTTAAGAAAGCAGAGCTTTCGGGAAGTTTGACCATTCAGTCTTTCCAAAAATGCTTATTACGTACGTGAGGCCGCACGCGGAATACGCCATTCAAGCTTGGCGACCCGGGCTCAAGCACCATCTCACCGTACTCGATACTGCACAACGTAGGGCAACGAAGAGCGTCAGAGATTCGATCAGCCTCCCCTATCCACTCAGGCTGAATACCCTCGAAATATACACTGGACGTTATCGGCGTCTAAGGGGCGATCTCATATTGGTGTACCTGATCCTGAGAAACCCCAACAACCCAAGAGATTCCATTCTGATATTCAGTCAAAACACCCCGCTAAGAGGTCACCAGTTTAAGTTATTCACGCAGTACAGCCGACTGGGATGTCGGCGAAACTATTTCTCCCATCAAGTGTCACAGACTTGGAATGCCCTCCCGGAACATGTAATTAATGCACCCGCCCTATCCCTTTTCAAAAAACGCCTTGACGATACCGTGTCACATTTACACTACGTGCTTTAGTTCATGACCACCAGATGCTGGCATTAATGCACAACAGACAGGGGATAGTGCCATAACCCTACTAGAGAATGAGTCACTCCAAACGTCTTGCACGTAATTTGATTAACGCTACTACTATAGAAACTAGATTTCTGTATTCTGTGGACCCAAGATAGTTGCACAGGAGTAAGCGCTGTCCTTGCTATCTTTTAACTTTTCTCGCCTATGATGTGAACAATAACCACTCCCCTGTTGCTTTGTGTGCGTACCTTCTCATTTCATACTCCCTTTATACGACAGTGCAGTTAAATATGTAATCGCCCGAACTGACGACTCCATTATCTCTTGATCTATCTTTTTTCACTCTAAACTCCCTACGGGACATGTCAAGCACCTACCATTTTATCCGTTATAAATCACTGTTCATTGTTCCTGGATGAGCGGCATGTAATCCTCTCAATAGGGCTTATCTGAAAACAGACGGAATAACCGTACGAGATCCACGTATGGTGCTTCCTTTATGCAGTCTGAGCTCCAATCGGCAATTGAAGAACGGACTTAGGACCTCAGTGGATCAGAAATTCTAACCACATAACCTCATACTTTTCACAGTCGACAGAACCGGTTCTCGATCTGTAGCTCTCCTAACCGTGCCGCTGAATATTGGAGTAGTGTCTAAGTGATATAATAACTGGACGAACTCGCAAGGCGCTCCACCTTGCTCGTTACTTTGCACTTACTGTGGCAATCTACTGACGGTATCGGCTACATTGCTGTGGGAACCAGAGATGCATTGAATTCGATAGTTGTAATCGGAAAGGATGAGTGCCCAGCGTATCATACTAGGTGCATTAATTTGGAAACATTATGGTGTTGCGCATCCTAAGACTGGCACTCCAAGACCGCGGTTTCGTCCTGGTTGGGACTTATCAGTTGGAGATAGCCTGAGATGGGCTGGAACTCAGAGCCTAGTGGCTCATGGTTGACGCCATAAGCACCATGCCACTGTGGTCCGCGAGCAACGCTTGGTACAGCGGAAACAAATTCAAAGTTGAACTTGGAGAAACCGCTGGTGGTTGGGTTGCTACAAGCAACCTCTATTGAGACCTCGGCTCACTTGAGGTGGACCCTGGCCGTTCTGATCAAAAGGACCGTAAGTAAAATGGAAACATTATACTGTTGCTCATCCTAACGCTGGCACCCCAAGGCCGCGGTTTCGTTCTGGTTGAGACTCATCATTTGGAGATAGCCTGAGTTGGGCTGGAACTCAAAGCCTAGTGGCTCATGGTTGACGCCAAAAGCACTAGGCCACTGAGGTCCGCGAGCAACGCTTGGTACAGCGGAAGCAAATTCAAAGTTGAACTTGGAGAAACCGCTGGTGGTGCATTAATTTGTTCTACACCTTGTCCCTCACCTAGCAGCGAAATAAGTGGGTTATGATCTATGTGTATCTCCAACCGATTGCCTCACAAGTATTAATATAAGCGCTTTACTCCATATATCATGGTCAGTGCCTCTTTGTCCAGCTGTGCCTAATTCTTCTCAGCTGCCTGTAGTGTTCGAGATGCAAAAGCAATAGGACGGACGGTTCCATCGTTTACTTATGTCCTAGGACTGCTCCCACTCCAAACGGCGAGATACCACTTTGTAAGACGAGAGGTTAGTTTGTATCATAATGCACTAGTACAAGTGCACTAGTACAAGTGATTAGTAGGTTGTCAAGATATGCGCAGTATTCGGTATATTACGTATGACGTTGTCGATTGTCTTTTGGAAAATCCCCGGGGCAGAGTTAATAAGAAATGGGAGTTTAGTATATTCAAATAAACCCACATGTGTACTAATCGTAGCGAACGAGCGAGAATCGTCGTCCAATTCACCTAGGATTACTCGTGAATTAAATCAAGTTTATAAAATAAAATAAATAAATAAATTTTATTCTTGAATATTTCGAAACACGCCAAACCGAGCGTGATCAAAATTGGACAAGCAATGAGGAAACGCCAAGTTCCGGACGGATTACACACGGGAACGTGAAAATGTACAGTCGTCAAGTGAGAAGCAGCATTGCTTGCGCTGTGTTGATAATGAAGGACCGAATATAATTAACAAAAATAACCATGTGTTAGTGTACGCATTTGAATTGGTGGTGTGTGAAGTAGGGAAACTTGTCAGTGTGATGCAAAGGGCAGTGACTTTGTTCAGTGTCGAGTCACATCCGTCGAGTTGCAGTGTCGTTAAGCAGACATCTGTGGCTTTTTATAGGGAGAACGCTTGCCAAGCGAAAACCCACCACGTCCTGGAACACTGCCATCAATTGTAAGCTGAGCCAACTATCACTGGCAAGACCGCATTCTGACAGATTTATCTCTCAGCTATTCGCAGTCACGCTCCATCCAATAACCTTCGTTGGATCACAGAGAGGCATAGTCAGGATCCACCGTGGATGGTTGGGCGCAACAATACTGTCGAGGATGTTCAGCGTTCACGGGAATGAAGCTGGCTTATTCTGCAGGTTGAGAAAGATTTGGAGGTATTGGTGTGCTTTGTATGCTTGCGTGTTCATGTCCAGGCGGTTGACCCACGAGCCAGGTGGGTTGCAGGCAGGTCCTCCGTTAAGAATCCTCGCTGTTACTCCAGTCATCCTTTGGATGACTGGGGGGAGAAAGTGGAAGGCCAAGCTATTCTGCCAAGAAATCTGACTAACATGATTTACATGCGTTATTAAAGATGTTGCAATGTGAAAATGGTGGCCATAATGACGGTATTGACAAAGAAACTTGTTTTGCAGCCGAAATATTGCTGTAAGCTTATCTCTAATACGGTTTGGGTATTGGCTAAAGCTGCAGAATGTCAACCGGAGACAATAAGGTGGCTATGTAATTACGATTGATTGCACTTGGAAACCCCACCAAATAAAATGGCGTATAAACCTTCGATTTTTGGTAAGGGATACCGGTCATTGATAGCGCAGCGAGTCGCTGTTACTTTGTAATCCTCGCAAATCCGAGCCCTACTGTCTGGCTCATGCAATAGACTATCGTTTCTGTCCATTCAAATTGTTGAACCGGTATGATTGTACCTTTGTGCTGGAGCCGTTTCAATTTTCCCCAACCTTTGGCCTTGGCGAAAAAGGTAATGTTCTAGCCTCGAAGCATTTTGGTCTACTAGCATTCGTCATTTGGATTTGAGCTTTAAAAAGCTTGGGCTTTCCCAACTGGTGTTCGTTAACTACCTCTGGGCCTCGCTCTAGGACCGAGTCTACGGATTTAACTGCATTCAGCACCTGCGGTAAGTGTTTCATCCAATCACACCCTATTAGATTGGTCGATGCACGAGAAACAACATGAAGTATTAAATTGTATGATCTCCCCGGATATGGAACTAGTACCTGATATTTTCCCGGTGGGTCCATGACCTCCCCTGTATAAGTTTTGAAAACTGTAACACATTTGGTTCAAACTTAGGTAATAGTGAAAGTGCGTGCCGGTCTATTAAGGTTACTACTGAGCCGGTGTCTAATTCAAATATAACAGACTGACCATTAACAACAAGCGTGATCATATACGGAGGTACTGTAGTCATGTTTAAACAGTTCGCAAATACATGGTTCATAAAGTTTCACTGTGCACCACATGACTCGCCGTCGTTTTGTTCAGCGATTTAATCGAAACTTGTGATGGTAGGGAAGCGCACACACAAGCCAAATGACCAACTTTACTGCACCTCCTACGCTTCGTAGGGAAGTGAGTACACTGGTTGGGGGAAGTGTGTTGGTCACCGCACCAGTAGCACACAAACTTCCGCACAATATTCGTAGAGGAAAAAGGTCGAGTTAGTTTGTTCACAGTTTCTGCAGGCTTGGCGGGGTTAAAGGTGGACAACTGCTTTTTCAGATGTTCCCTCTGCCGAACAAGGTTGTAAGCTACTTTCCAAGAAAGAGTCACTTCTTCCTGTGATGATAGATTTGATCATGATCCATCATCTATAATCCTAACTATCAGGCATTGAATTTTCATGACGCCTTCAAAACGAGTCGAAAGGATTATGGTAACGACACTCTGGGGTAACTTGGTGAATGCGTGCCATAAAATCATTTACGTTTTCTCCGCGCTGCTGCTGTTACTTGAAAACCTGACAGCAAGCGGAAAATGCGCTCCGCTGAGCTCCCCATAGTTCCTCAAATAACTGAATCGTTTCTGTGATTCTAGATTTAACCATTAGGTTCATTGCATCGAACTTTCTTTGTCTTTCGGAACCAAGTGCCTGGTGGAACAACATACTCCAGTGGGTATCAGACACTGTGATGGAAGATAGCAACCTAGGAAAAAGAGTCATCTGATGTTGGAACGAAATTTTCCATTGAATCTATGCTTGTAAGGAAGGTTTCTCCGATGCCTCCGACCACAGAAATGAGAGAACCTCAAGTAAATTCATTTGGCCCGACGCCTTTTTTTACCTACCGATCGTGTATTCCTAATCCGTGTATGGACCCGCAGTCCGTTTAGACGTAGGAAAAACACCAACGCCGGATAGTACGTGTGAAACTGTAATCCGTTCCTAACCGGAGCCAAGTGAATTCATATAGGACTAAACGAACCAATGGGAAACAGAGACCAATCAGCGAATGCACTATAGTCATGTGATTGGGCACATGTAGTCAGTGGGTGTAGCATGACGCATCGGTTGTGGATGTCCGTAACAAACATGTGTCACCTAAAAGGATCGACCACATCATTACAACATTCGAGTTTATGACAGTCGTGACTCTACTAACCCCTGTTATGCTTCATCCGCTGTTTGTACTGTAACACTCTATTTTACCATTTCACATGCTGGGAGGGATTTGTGGAAAAGAGCACTCTCTCAAGCTTGCCAAAACAGTGCAGAAATGTCTTCACTGCTGCTCAATTTATCAACTTTCCTGTTATTGCATTTTCTGTACTTTTCTACAATTTTCTGTAATTTTTCTGAGTGTAATCCATTACCTATCGTATTAGTAATTATTGCTTTGATAAAACACAAGGTAGCGAAGAGCATTCTTTTCGATAAATCTCATCAGGCGTTTACAATTATAAAATGGAAAGTTAAAACGGGTTAGGCTGGTGAAGTGCGACAAAGATTAGCGAATCAAAGCGAGGCAGAAAGTGAGCTGTCCTAATCGATACATTGCTTTGCTGACGCTATACGCGAAAATGCCACCCATTGCGCCATTTTGTCCATATAGGTATGTCTCATTCGGTGCTGGCTGAAAAGTATGTTTAGAAGGTCTGACAATTATAGCCTACGTAACAAATATATATTGCTTAATGTGAAGTCCACTTAGGAATATGGTTGCTTTTGAGCTTCACATTAGTTTGTTAACTTGTTTGGGGGAAACATGAAGTGGCTGTATTTAGTCTAGTCTCAACGAACTTAAGTATACATGAAATCATGGGAGCAAGTGATAAATTTCAAGTGAAAAGCCATTTTATGACATCAAAAATTGCCTTTGCAGCTGATGCTTAGTAGAATCGCGTGATCAAATCAGGTACCTTCAGTATGTCTTACCTAATGTGAATCTGCGCGTGCATTTTTGAGTGCTTGTCCACAGATTTACTCAGAAATATTGGATACAGATCATGAGGATTGGTATTGTTTCATTCATTGCAATCACCTGAGCAAAAGACCCTGCATCACTCACGCTGTGTTGTTATTGCGCTCTAAGCAAAAATTGATTACGGCGGTAATATCGATTAGTTGATTGGCTCTTTTAGTATGTGTCGGTTGTTCAGGATGCATAAATCAAGACCTAAATAACTGACGTGAGGATGAAACATTATGATAACAGTACCGTACGCCGTGGCGCACTCACTGACGCTCAAGCTCATGCAGTGTACAACCACCGCAAATACGTTATTGGGAACTCCTGGTTAGTATTCTTGATCTCCTGTTGCTTTAGTTTTGTCAAGCTTCCAATTAACCATGAACAACGGCGGAATATACATATGGTAGCGGAGGCTTCGGTCTGTGAACAGACCAACCGGAATGACTTTCTTCTACTCATTCGAATAAATTGTAGGAGCGCTGCCACAATACAATCCTTAGGAGGGTTTCGAATCTCCAGTATTTGCAATTCCGTGGAACTAATAAGCTCTGTTTTTCCACCTTCACTAAAGCTGTCCAATCAGTGCACTGTAGTTGTTCCTTGTATGCACACAAATTTCTGAAACTGTGTGAAACTGATAGTCCAGTCCATCTGAGGACTCTGGTTCAACTGTTTGGATTTTCGTCCCAGAGATAGCTTTAGTTAACATTCGTATTCCGTGTCATATCATGCGGTAACTAGATGTGGGCATCTTTTACTTAACTAATCAGCTTTGAATGCCACCGAGGTACTAATATTAGACGATCACAATAGAACGTGTCTCATCTTATGGAGGAAGTTCGCGATTGCATCGAACAGAATACAATGGGGGGTTTCATTCTGGAAAATCATTCTAGTATCTATCGACACCAATACTTCAATAATCAGTGTTACCATTAACATCAGTTTTGTGTCACTGAGGAGTGTATTGGAAGTCTACTTGGCTACATGCAAGTCTAACTTTAGTTAGTAGGCAGTGAGTGTATTCACTGGGTGTCTGCAAAATGCTAATGAATGTACGCGATCCAATTCCAGCTTTTCTGTTCGTGTTGTAAACAATGGAGGTTTGGAGAAGAGGAAACTGTGGAACCGAGTGTTCTAGTGTCTAGGCTTACTTTTGTCATTTTCAACCAGATGGTCGGGGTCATCAGCAACGACGCTTAACTTATGGACACATACAAATTAAGTGCAACAGTGCAGAATGTGGAAATAGTCAAGGCCAATGACCAGTACGTGAGGCGTCCCACAAATGAATCCAATCTTGTTGTAACATCTGGGGCGCTCTAGCAGTATAACACATCACACATATCGTCCTAATCCTTGGCACCTAACGTATGCGGATTGTTTAGTAGGCAACCAGATGTAACTAAACAGATTTGGAGATGGAATCTTTTCTCCATAACGTTGCTGTTTAGTTGTTGACAATTGCGAAATGATTACGGCTCTTAAAACAGTCAGTTATCAATCCGAAAACTTATGCTTTGGCACCTTTCTGAAACGGCGGATTGAGTGGCAGCATCAATACGATAATATGATCGGAAGCTTTGGAAAACTCGGGGTGCAATCCACACCATCCTTATTTTTATAGAATGCAGGTGCAATGTGAATGCAAGGCAACGCGGAACGTGTAGTTGTATACTTGATTTGCTACAAATTAGCAGTTTGAATATCTGCGCTAAGTTGAGGACTAGTCGCTTCCCGCGGTATATCAGTAGCAAAGGTCCATGGTATTAGACGATATTTCCAGATTCTGTTTCGAATAGTAGTGTTATCTCGGTTGTTCTTCAGATGTCTAGAATGATACGGTCTGTTGAAATTTTACTAATATAATCTTTAAAACTTCTTAGTGTGATGGTCATATTCCTCTACGAAGACAAAGGTGGGTTATCCGGACCATCTGTTTTGATTTCATTGTAGACAGAAGTGGAAAGAATGGAGCCAGAAGCATCTATGCAGCGATTAGATGTACATATGCAGATAATAAGCTGAATTTAGCATATGTGCACCTTCACAGAACCAGGCGGCATACACGAAATTTACCAGAGCGCTGCCTGAAAGACATCCATCTTCCATAGCATTTGTGGTCAGCCAAAATACCCTTGTATTGCAAATGGTTCAACCTTCAATTTTCCCTATATCGATAAGGAAGATATTTGACTTAAAGGACCATTTTGATTTTCTAGTGTCTTTCGTCCTTTTCATTAGAACAGGTCCGATTGACGATGAACAATTCCCTTGTGCTTTTTAGCGGGGTGTTGTTACTGGATAAGCCTGTCCAATGAGGGAGGACTTAGAAGTGGCCATATAAGTCAAGTAAGTGGACTCTAAACTGCACTTGTCAGTTGTGTTCCCATCGACCGTCACCAAAACTTAGTTCACTATGGCGAAATAACGCTAGCTCAGATGACACATCAGTCGGATGAGTAAACGGAGATCGTTATTTCGTCAACTCACCGCATTTTGTGCTTCATCTTAAGCTGTTTGTATTTTCTCTGACAGCCCTTGGAGTGAGCGTCAGCAAAATAAATAGAGCCAACGAGAGTACCTCAAGTAAACGGACAAAACATCAATCTTTGTCCATAGTGCTCCCGAACCTGAGTCTTCCGAAAAGTCGCGAGTCCAAACTTATGACTTGGAAGAGTGTCACTACATCCATTAAACAATCTCCGTCATTGACTGCATTGTCAACGCAACCTGGAGCCCGCCCTTATCATTCAACTATAAGGAATGTGGTCTACGAGCGAGGGTAGCTATGCTGCACTCCCAAAAACGGGATAATGTATGCATGCGTATTGGTACCAAACTGTAGTCAGAAACATGCCCGAAGGCGGTTGAAGCCAAGTCACCATTGCCTAACCAAAAAATCCGGCAAAACTAGGTTGCGATCCCAGCTGCAACTTTTGTACCGGAACGTAGTGTGGCACCATTGACATTAGAACAGAAAACAGGCATTCTTCCATAAGTCGCTTATGGTGGGTTAGGTGATCTCTGTGCCAGCCCCAAATCGTTCCTGAGTGGGAAGGTCAGAAATTTATCCAAATAACCATTGTCAGCCGGCCCCACAAGGATCGACGTAAATTCATGGGAATGTTTGTGTGTTCAGCTACGCTTCTCGAATCCATAGTTCTCAGTTGTCCGTATGCAAACACACAAGGTCTTATCAGCAAATCACCCGTAATTAGAAGCTGTCAAGCCCTAAGTTATTTGCACATATTCATGATAATGATAAATGACTAAATAACGTGATTACCGACACTGAGATGTCCCTACTTCATATGTCACTCTGGTGCCACGAACGACCCACTGAGGTAGGCGGTATACTTTTTATTATCGTTTCTACTTACAAGTTGACCACGTTAACGACTTAGAGGCGTAATTCGTAGACTCCTATGGGGTCGATAACACTTAACGCAGGGTGTTGTATACCGCCCACCAATTTCCACTTTAGAAATGAACCAGGATCTAGCCACCGCTCTGAAGAACGTACGGATAAGATATTACGGCCACACTCTCCTGGTGGGGGAATTCAACCGGCACGACCTAGAAACCTCTGCCACCTGTGAGTAATACAAGATGGAACTGTAAGAGCCAATCGCTGGATCACCGCTGCACAACCTTGTCACTTCTCCAACGCTTTTCAGAAAAGGAAACAAACTGGCTTCCTTGGAACCCTTGTTCACCAACGAGAAATTCTTGATCGTTCCAACAACACCGACACTCCGTTGGGCCGCAACGATCACGCTAGTGTTCGGTTACATGTGTTGCGCTGAGTATCTTGCAGAATATCTTGCCGAAGAATCTGAAGTTGTAACTAATGTTGTTAATATGCCTGACACTCGCACAACCAGCTGGGTTTCTAGCCGAAAGTTCCCCTGAGGTGGACTTGAGGTAGTTTTGCAAAGGATTCAAGAAGTTAATGGTAAGCACATCAGAAACCAAAATCAGCCGCTTGAAAAAGAAGTCGTTCCTAAGGAGTTGGGCTCGTAAATGTATGGCATTGAGGGACTCAGCTTGGCGCCCCACACAGTGTCTCTAAGCAACGACGCCTGGACTGTCTATTTAACACGATGAACCACTACGGCAAACTAGTCCGGAGGATAAAGTACCAACAGAACTTTGTGATAACTTGTTGCTATAACTTGAAGCTAATTTAGAGGCACATGAACAAAGTGCATTGCTTTGAGCACGGTATTCTTGCTCTGCAAGCAGCATGCGGGCTGACGCAGTTGGCCCAAGGGGCGTCCAACCTTCTCGGACATCAATTTAATCTTATCTTCCAAAGTGTAACATTAGCTTACATTCTTCCACCGCAGCTCACACAGTCATTGGAGCTTAAGCAAGTATTCATTGCTACCACAGACTTAATGAACCGGTTGCTACTCTTGCGTGATTGCAGCCCGCATGATGTAGACATCATTCGCCCAAAAGCCTCAAAAGTGTCTGTCATGAGTTAAGCTAAACGATTGGCCAGGATATGTCAGCGTTCGTAAAACATGGTCGGCCAATTTTGCGCCGATCATATGGAGGCTGTCTATAAGCTTCAACGTGACGAACTTCACGGAAGGCTTTTGCCCATTCATGAATACTCGTTTTCTTGAGGCATAGTGTAACTTGTGGATGATGGCACTCTCGACTAAAAACCAAGCATCTGGTCTGAAGCCTGTTCCATCCCTGAAGGATCGAGTTTACTAAAGAACGAACATGTCCATATACAACTGACCACCCGTGATCTCAGAGTTATCTGCTCATCGACCTACGACTCCTCCTAACAGACCCATTGTCACCTAGCACATGCCAGTCAATCTGTGGTTAGTAATTCCAAGAAAATTCACGCAGCTAGTTCTTTTTGAACTATAATCCTCAGTGACGTGCGTAAATATGCAGACGGGTGAGCATCCCCATTGTTATTTGCCATTAGTGCTAAATCTAGCAATCGGTTGATTCGTTTTACATGGTACCCTCACACCCGCACCACCTTATTATTTTTATTCCATTGCTCCATCAATTCCCCGAAGCGCATATTAATTGCTCCACATATCTAGTATTCGAGTTTGTAATTATTTTCCATTTTCAACCTACACAGCAGGTGAGGCTATTTCATTCTTACCCATCATAAACCATTTTGCCATTTGCAATTGTTAAGCATACTACAGTGAAGTATCGAAAAGGTTGTAACAAACCCCAACTGGAACCACTCTAGCTGCGACGGTAGAAGCATAACTTGTTGCTGCTTTAAAACCCGCCACATAAAATGGACTTATTCTCATTTGCCTACACTCTAACGGCAACATGACTCCAGAGCTTCGCAACAAAGATTATACGCTGATTGTGCCAAAGGCTAAAGAAAGCATGCTCCCCAATTTATTCCTGGTCAAATATACCTATCTGTGTAATGAACAGCCAATCACATTCAGGTAATTTGACAATGTGACCACATTTAACAAATGTGCTAGTTACTTAAACCTGAGTACAATAATTATTGTGTTCGAATAGGGAAAGCCTTCGACGAACAATATGAAGAGGGGTCTAAAGCTATGGTATGCTATCACTAAAATGGAGAATGATAACGCTTTGCAAAGTGCTTCGGATTGAGCTACCACAGGGTGCATCGAGAAGTTGTTCCACTTCAACAGCGCCAAGTGCGCAATTCTTAGCATACTCCATCATAGCACTCACGTTTACTGTCTAGGGAGACATATTATATGGTGCGCGCCCCATGAGATTGATCTCGGTTTGCTCATGCAAGATGATCCTGGCTGTTAGAAGCAGAGCGCAAACGCGCCACAGAAAGCAAATCAGCAGAGTGGAACGTACGAAATTTCAACACCCCTAATCTTTCTGCCATTCCTTGGCGCGTACGTGAGGCAACACGTAAAACATGTTTTTCAAGCTTTGCAGCCTTGTCAGAAGCGCCACCTCAAAGCACTGGAGACTGCACAAAGCTGCGCGATAAGAAACGTTAACAGTTTGTCCCACCTTTTCTGAGAACATAGGCTGAAAACGCTAGATGTGTACAACGGGCGTTATCGACCTTTACGGGGTGAGCTAGTAGTGGTGTGCTAGATCCTAAAATCCGCGACTGCCCGTGCGACCATCTATTGAGACTGATCCAGGACACACCACTGAGGGACCCTCAGTTTAATATGGCCAAACAGTACCATCATCTGGAGTGTCGACGAATATTTCGTCCCTCAGTTTTTCACAGTCTAGGAACTCCATTGCAACCCAAGTAATTAAACGCCCCCACCACACGACTATTTAACAGACGAGTTGTCGACAAACTGACACAGTAACCTAGGTCTTATAAGCCGTGACCAGAAGGACGACACACAACCAAAACAAACAGTGGGCCGCATCGGACTCCCCTTAAAATCCAGGTAGCAAAGCTTTTATCTCTGCTACTGAAAACCCCTTGCTGAGTCAAGTAGATTGCGAGTATTTTTATCGACCCTGTGTTTCATTATGCAATTTTTACCCTGAGGATACTTCAGAACTTGCTTTTCTGCTCCTTATACACCGTTGTTCCACTGCACTGCTACATTCGGGACCGTTTCTCGTGCATTAATCAAATTCTGACTAATTGAATATTCACTTGTATTATGTTTGAGATCATTTCGTATAAGTCGAATAGAAATGTCATGCACTGCTTCTGTTTTTCTCACCATGCTACAGGCAGCAAACATTGATAAGTCGATTCATGAACAAAGCAATGAATTGGAATTATCTCTGGCGTTCTTTCACATACACGCACTTCCCGAGTATTGCGTGACGTTCATATTCATTTCTCGTAGTCGTGTTTTTGATAAGCTTTCTTCGGAATTTGTCTTCAGTAATGGTGTCAGAAGGACGAATACGCCAGTTGCAATCGGATAAATTACTCCTTGCATAACTTGATTATCAGTGCTTTGGGGGCAGGGTCGTTGGGCTGTGTTGGTTTTCAGCCCTACTTCGACTTAGGCTTTAAATCGTTAAGTTGTGACTAAAGCATTGGAGTTCATTAGACACATGGATGGATAAATATCCTCTGACATCAACGGAGTACTCATTACTCAGCTGTTTCCATTCATTGTTTTGTCGTCTTATACGATGTCGCTTAATGCTAGCTGCCTACTTGGCATTTATACGAAGTGGACCACGAAAGTTGTCCAGTTAGTCACTTTTGGTCGATCAAGTGTATCCGTGAGAAGTGCCATACCTGTGTCATTTACATACAAACTAGTAATATAGAATAATCTCTCATCACACTTCACGACAACTTATTCCTCAATGCTCGTACCATTGCAGTTGCACATTTCGCAGTCTCATGAGTAAAGTAAATGAATACGTCATTCATTTTGCACCTTAAGCTTGTCTGGTTGCACCCACTGTTAGCTATATCTATGCTTACCGGTTATTGTTAATGGTACTGAGGAGACAATACGAAATGCATGCATCTACCAGCCTTCGTCTTCTTTCCGTGCTTTTCAAATTGTTGAAGGGAACTAACTGCTTTAAATTTCTGAAACGACGAATTCCCTCCGAAACAGTCAGGTTGCTGCACCGCATAGTCAGCCTGAGGTGCAAGATGGTGTGCTTACGTGTGGAAATATCGTTTCTATCGAAATGCATTTTCGTACGTCGCTATCCTCGTCCAGTGCTTTTACTGTTGCGTAGAAACAAACTCAAGCCCTCTGCGGCTAACCTTAAACGTGTGGCGTCCGCTCACCTAGAGACGGCTCAAACCAGACTTGTGGAACTACTAGAAACTCATGCACGCTTACTACCCGTGGTCGAGGATCTCTCTTTGTGTTGCCGGATTGTTTTCACTAACTTTTGTAAATCAACTCTTGATCGTACGAGACGAAATCGCTCCGCTCGTTTAGAAAATTCGCTGATGAACAACCAGGAGGAGGAACCAATTGCTCGTGATCCCAGTAAGTACGTGATGAATTTATCGAACGTACAACTTGATGCGTTGCAATTAGAAGCATTATCACTTGGGCTTGATTACAAAGTCCCCCCTAAGACCTTGAACGGCTTGTTTATAGAAGCCCAATTTGAGAACTTTTTTGACCAGTTTAAGGAGCTCCAACCAACCAGCCCTGATAAGCATATTTGGTTCAGAAACAAGTTAACTGATATCGCCCATGAGGTAAAAACCATGCCAATTAATGAAAAATGTGCCATTACAGCTCGACATTTTCAGGCTTTACGTGAACTACGAGCTAAGGACGTAGTCGTAATGAAACCAGATAAAGGTTCAGGAGTGGTAATCATGAATAAAACCGAATACAATGAGAAGATGTGCGTTATACTCAACGATGCGAGTAAATTCGAACGGCTCACGAAAGTGGGGGACATAACCAATGTCGAAATGCGCATAATTCGTCACCTGGAATTACTTCTCCTCCACCGCGTGATAGACTTAGATACATTTAATAGTTTGAAGCCGAGTGGTAGCACTATTCCACAGTTGTATGGGTCCCCAAAGACACATAAATGTGAAGTGCCACTCAGGCCAATCCTTTCAATGATGAACGCGCCCCAGCACAAACTCGCTCGTTGGTTAGTGAAGTTGCTAGCTCCGCTGAAACAACAGTTCAATCCGTACAGTCTTAAAGACTCGTTTCAACTCATTGATGATCTGGATGAACTCAACCTGTCAGACAAAGTTATATGTTCCTTGGATGTAGAATCCTTATTTACCAACGTGCCGCTACATCAGACGGTTGATTACGTATGCGAATTAGCTGAAAACGGTGGCTGTTCGCTACCAATTCCGACTGAATTGCTAAGAGAATCTCTACTATTGTGCACGGAGAATGTGGATTTTCACTTCCGGAATACACCATACCGTCAGATTGACGGCGTAGCAATGGGTAGCCCATTAGGTCCTGTGCTCGCTGATTTCTTCATGTTGATGGTAGAAAGAAGCATTTCTACAGAAATAGCCCAGGTGCCATACTACAAAAGATATGTCGATGATATCTTGGCTTTCTGTTCGTCGGATCAACAGCTCACACATTTGGTAGAACGGCTCAATGGTGCTCATGCTAACTTACGGGTTACATGTGAAATAGAACAAAACAATTGTCTACCATATCTGGACATACTCATAACTCGCAGGGAGGATGGATTGATTAAGAGGTCAATTTACCGAAAATCGACTTGGTCCGGTCAGTACCTGCACTTCACCAGCTTCACACCAGTGCGGTACAAACGGACACTTGTGAAGACTCTAGTTAGTCGTGCCAGACGAATTTGTTCGGCCGACTGTCTGGACGATGAGCTGGTGTTCATTACAGCAACACTAATGGCGAATGGCTACCCTCGAAGATTTATCGAGAAACACAGCCAACCGCGAGGACCAAAGAACTTGGTGCACACGGCAGCCAAGAAGAAAGTGTATATCGAGTTACCTTTCAAAGGTGACTTAGCCACGCTGAAGACAACCAAGCGTATAATTTCTGCTACACAAGGAAGTTACTATGCTGCACAAGTTGTCGTTATCAACCGAACCCGAAATTTGCCCATACCTCCAACGAAAGAAGCTCAGCCTATTGGGGCCAACTCACACTGTGTATACCAATTTGTATGTGACTGCGGAAAAAGTTACATAGGCAGAACCAATAGAACGCTGACTTCCCGAATAAAGGAACATGTACCAAGATGGGTTCAACGTGAAGTTGCTCAGATTGCCTACCCTCGTCAGATTCCATGTTCGCGCAGCCCGCCGGCTTCCTCGATAGGCAAACACCTATTAGACTCGGGTCACCAATTAGAGCTGGGCTCAGCGTTTAAAGTTATGTTACGTCACACTAATCCCCGTTTCCTTCGATTTGCCGAGGCTGTCGCAATTAGCCGGATTAAGCCCGCCTTGTGTGTTCAGAAACAATTATTTGTTAGCCTAAAGCTGCCTTGGACGTAGGTGTGAACTTCCGTCATTCATTTTGCACCTTAAGCTTGTCTGGTTGCACCCACTGTTAGCTATATCTATGCTTACCGGTTATTGTTAATGGTACTGAGGAGACAATACGAAATGCATGCATCTACCAGCCTTCGTCTTCTTTCCGTGCTTTTCGAATACGTCAGTGTTCCTCGGGATGGCTGTTTGAATAAACTAGCACCTGTGAACAAATCGCTTTTAATTCATGCGCGTTCAACTGTTGTATAGAGAGCGTTTCCATAGGTTTGTGTTGTGTACATGAATCCATCCAGCAGCTTTTGTATGTGCCCATTCCTATTGATGTGCTTGTTCGGATCATTAGTCACCGTCTCCTAGCGCACCCAGAAACAGATGTTCGGTAACTGACATCCTACATGAAGTAGTATTGTTTACACAAACAGAAAGAACTAATTGATTTGGTCACTATCACTGGTTTAGTTTCATGATAGCACATCGTTCACCAAATTTTGCCAATGTTCTCCGCTAGAGCCATCATTTTGCACACTCCTGGGTAGTTGCATTTCATGAGATCTAATCCCTTGACTCTTCTATCAGCTAACCCAGTTCTTAACCAACAGTGTTCGAAATCTGGCCTAGTTGTGTATCTCAGCAGTGATTCTTCTATTTTATCTTTGCCTATTCCATCTATATCCTCATTCACTCCGCTTACATCTGCAGCGTGATATCGACTGAGGAAGTCCATATCAGTTCCAGCACATTTTCTTCCCTAATACCTTATCGTTTTAAAATTCCTACCGCCATCCCCACATTAAATTTCATCGTTTATTGGCTTTATGTGTAGCTGCTTCAGGGCTAAAAGCCAAAGGGACAAGTGGCATCTATAATGTGTGACATGACGCTTTTCGTCCTTTTGAGTTATCGAAGTGCTAACATATGCGTAATTAACCAAGGTACGCCAAAACAGTGTATGCACTCCAAACAACCTCATGTAAATATTTATCTCTCACTTCAGTGGGAGTTGAATAACCGTGTGTCAATGGTATCAACGGCAATTTGACGTGCGGGAAATGTTGGATGTAAAGTTTCAGCTACCCAACCTCCTGAACGAAATCCTTTTCCTTCTGTGCGCTTTCTTTATTCAAACACTGTATAGCAGAAGATAATTGCTGCTAGTTGCCGAGTCAAAACGCTTGTGGTCCTCTGTCTTCAGAACACTGGTGCAAATATACAATCTTAGCGTGGCAGAATTCAACGGATACTATACTAGAACGTTAATAGTTTAGTGCACTGTCTATTTTTGTCACTTATACCTTGAAAAGCGCCTTACTTAGCGGCTTTGTCACTGAGCTCTCGGCCTCATCGCTTCTTTTCCTCGGCTTCCTCTTCAAATTCCCCATCACCTGATCATCCAACATAACATTATTTCAGTGTTTTTTTTGTTTGCTTAATCTGATAAAAATGCATTTTACCATCAGTGATTTTGCGATCTGACAAGATAACAACACCAAGTCAGCCTACAGTACACATTTTCCGCTCACTAGGATTTCCTAACTATCAGCTACACAAAGGTAGCATTATTGAATGCTCTGCTTTCAATTGTTATGCCATCGGTAACCCTTGTTATCTACGATCCAGAATTCTGATCCTGTACTTCGCTTCCATCTCGGTTTACACAACTCAGTTTCCATAGTTGGAATTCGCAGACTTAATTCTAGTTTTCACAGAATTTTACGACTTCATTAAGTCACCCATCCTTCTTTAGTGACAATGCCCGTTGCTTGCTTATTAACTTTTGATGCTGTATTACATTACAATATTATCGGGTGGTTTCAACGAACAACAGTAAGTCAGTTTTCTGTTCCAGATATTAGGTAACGAAGCACAGTGGTACCAAGCTTGTTTCAGCCAGCTTGTATTTCCTGACTACTATATTAAGGCCCAGTTTGAAAGTAGCCTGAAAGTTAGAGTCGCGCGGAACCTGTTCAAACTTGCTACCTAGTTGGTCATTTTATGAGTCCGATAGTTTAACCTCCGTGATTCATTAGTGGGTCACAGTAGTTTCATTGAGCTGACTAATATTAAGGAACATGTTTATGCTTGACGATACGCATGAACTGATGTGACCCACTTCAACGAACAATTGTAGCTCATGGTAGCAGTTTTCCTTCATACAGTCGCTAATTTCAAACTTTCCGCGTTTCATCCGATGTCCTTATTAACAAAGGACTTCATACAACTATTTACCAAGGTTTGACGCAGTTCTGGTTTAAAATATAGTCTGCGCGCAAAAGGACAGATATGCTTCTCTTTCATTTTCAACTGTCCACCGATACGAATACGTTTTCTTGAGATATTGCAGCTAATCCGCTTCACGATTTTTGGTGTTAAAGTGTACTTCCACTCTCTAGTTGAATTTCAAGTTCAGTTGGAACCAGAACGACAGCATAATCCCTTGAACGTTTCTTCTTTGTGTGTCGTTGGATCGGGAATTGATAGGTCTGAAAAAGATGTCGAAAATCCAAAAACAAAGACCACATCACACCCCGTACAACCAATTGCTGCCCACATTTTCCTGCCCAGCAGTCCCTGCCAAGCCGGTTTAGGTGAAGTAAAAGAATGAAGGGTAAGCTAAGAAAACAAAAGGAGGAATGTCAGCTAAATAATGATAATACCAAAGTGTGGAAAGAAATAGAAAAAACGAACGGAAAGTTGAAGATACAAGTCGGTTAGGAGATGCGGAAGGTTTGGTACTGCCACCCAAGGACATCTAACTGACGCTTGAAACCCTCAAGCGTAGACCCCCTAACGAAGTGCTCCGGAATCGAGTTCCAACGTTCAATAACCCGGCGCGAAAAGCAAGTTTCCGTCCTTACCCGGTCAGAAGACAGTTTGTGCAGTTTTACCGGCTGACGTAGGCGACTAGGCAGCTTGAAGAGACTCAACGGCCAGGACAAGTCTGGACCGATCTTACCAGTTAAGATACGGTAAGTGAGGATCAAGTCTCCTCTAATTTCGTGAGAGTGCACTGAGTACAAACCCGAGCTAAACAAAAGTTCGGGATATTTTACCCCCTTAATCCCTGCACTAATCTTGTGCCCAGACGGAAAACCCTCTCCAGTTCCATTTTGTTCCTCACAAGTCAAGGTGGACAAGCCTGGAAACAGTATTCTAGCTGCGGTCGCACAAACGCTGAGAACAGCTTCACAAAGATATTGGACGTTAGGACACCGAAGGAGTGGCGAATAAACCACATCTTAAGGAACCCTCTACAAGCAGCCTTCCTTCAATTGTCCCTATAGTGAAGCACTTAGGCGTGGACGATACTTGGATCAACCTGTTGAGTGACTACAGGGATTTCACTTCCAACAACTACATAGTGCTTGGGGGGAATAGCACGTCCAATGCGGAGGACCGTACATTTCGCCTGATTTATAGGCACCAACCATAATGTTGACCAATCCAAGAGCCTATCCAAGGCACCCTGAATTGCCTTAGAGGCCCCAGGGATATCCACAACATTCCAGAGCATGAGGTCATCAGCAAACAATAGCGACAGTACTTCAAGCTCCTGGGGTAGGTCATTGACATAAATTGCGGAAAGCAACGGCCCTAGAACCGAGCCATGCAGAACGCCACTAAGAACAGCTTGTTTAAGCGAAACGCTATGTCCTACTCATTTAGACTGTACTCACCCCATAAGGAAAGCAGACACCCATTTAAAAGCGGCTCCAGATATTCCATTTCACCTCAACTTCGTTGAGATTCCTTGAGGTGGTACAGTATCAAAATGCTTTCGAGAAGTCAACGAAAACACGTCGATAACTTGACCGTTGTCTACGGCCACAGCCTTGCTTTCACGGGCTACAAGTAAATTTGTAACACACGAATATCCCTTATGGAATCCGTGCTGCGCCGCACTGAGAAGGCTAAACTTAATCAGACGATTCGCCACCGAATCCCATATCAAATTTTCAAACAACTTAACTTAGGAGGGGATTACCAGCAACAGGCCAAAGGTTAATTGCTGAGGCGATGGAGATTACTAAGACTAATAACTGTGTGAACAGAACAGACGGGGTGGAGTTATCGAACGCGTGGCGGACTGTATTAACCCGGTCAGTCAGAAAAGGTGTCGGCGGACGAACTCAGGTTGGAGCGTGAATCAGCAGCTGCAAGAAAAGGAATGCCTCACATGTGAACGACCGATGACGTGGATCAATGAGAAACGCTCGATGCATGTTGTTTCATTAGCGTGGCCACTTGACCTATTGACCTGTAACATTATTATCCAATTGTTCATGCTATGACTTGCAACCTTCAACTTACGTTCCCATAAAAAGCTAAGCCAATTTTGTATCAATTCACCTGGCCTGAAGAAGCTCTTGTGTCAAGGGCGAAACGTTGCCACAATAAAACCCTAGCAAAACCGATTTGTATTCAAACCTTTTGAAATCATGAAACCACAGTCGGTTCGAAGCATATTCCGAGATATTGAACTTAACTAGTACGATTGTCAAGCTGACAGGCCAGTAGTTCACGGGCAAACCCTGTCACGGCCCTTAAAAATTGGACAGACGATTCCCTCCTTCCATACCGAAGGTAGACCACAGCTGTCGAGTGATATTGCAAACACGCAGGTCAGAGTGCCACTTAGTTTAGCGGCCAATTCATGCATCAGCTTTGGATGAACTGAACCTGTGCCAGAATATTTGGAAGGACTGAACCTTTCTAATAGCCCGAAGAGTTGAGTTTCCTTTCTTCTGCTTTTAATTAGGCAAGAGTCCTACTGAACGCTTGTGATCAGAGCAATCTGAGACAGAGGTCTCACGAGCAGTCACCAGCATAATGTTTGCTGAGTATACAAGCCTTATCATACTCATTATACTCATGGCCTCGTCTGCTCGTAGTAAATCCGGTATAGACGTGTTTGCACGGCTGCGTCTCTTTACGTAAGCAGAGAACTTGTTTGGAGTTGTTACGGCTGCGTCAGCCAAATCCTCCTCGTACTGAAGACGAAGAGTCTTAAGCTGTTGCTTACATTTATTTCCAACCGATCGATAGCTTTCGTAGGTGCTGGTAGATGAAACCGCTTGGTAAGTTCGACAGCATTTACAGCGCTTTCTGAGCAGGTATTTCCTTGTATGATCTATCCAAGGAGGCTGCGCCCGTGTCACTCGTCTCTTTTTGAGTGGGATGTCGGTAGCAGAGATCTTGGTGAGATATGAATTTAATTTCTCCCAGGCTGTTTCAACGTTGTCAGCCACAGTGATCGCGCAACGCAGAACCGAAGCTTTTGTCTCGCATTGCGTTAAAGTCTGCCCGCCAAATATTTGGACATGCCTCAGCTGTAGCTTCATGATACTTAGAGCACATCAAAAGGATTTTCAGACATGGTCACTGGTTAGTTTAGTGAAACTCAGACGCTTGCAAATAACCAAGCAATTAATGCTGATATGCGAGTAGTTTTTTGCCTTCCAGATGGAGCAGTAGTTTTGCTCTCATTTGCTTGCGCTGCAACAAAGTGCTCACGCACAGAATTTATTGTTTTGCCCGATTGGGCTCCCAAATGGTTAACACTAAGAAAGAACATTTGCGATGATAACTTGTCTTTAGCATCAAATGGAAAAAAGACGGTTTGGTTACAAAAAGTCGATTATCGCACACGCATGCGCACGGAAGGGGTCAGTGGCGGAAAACGTTCAGCGATGGAAGTGTTAGTAGTTTAAAGGTAGGTCAGGTCGTGTAAAACTGAGTTTTATTAGTATGATTATATCCCATATTTTGGCCACGTAGCCCATGGGTCTGACTCACTTTTGGTCAGAAACGACCACCATTCCCGACTGTAGAGATAGCTTGTTAACAACTGTCAGCTTCTTCTTCTGTCCGCCACAAATCTTCTCCATCGCCGATATCTTGGGATTGCTTCTTCTGACGATACCATACGAACGACAGTTTTAGAGCGACACTATGGATTGAGTTGGAACTACTCAGGTTCTTCGACTAGTACCACCACATGAAGAAATGCATCTGGCTTCTCACCATTGAAGCAAAAAACTAAAAACAGAATTCATACCAACACGCACGCGCATGGTAGTAGGGGTAAAGAACATCGAGGTAATGGCATGGCGACTTGCAGAGGCTTTTAGTCTGGCCAACCGAGCGTTTCCCCAACACCGCCTCGTTCCGGCACTAGATTGGTGTGCTTTTGTTCTAATTCATTTAAAATTTGTCCCACAACCAGGGACGGGAGCGCTTACACTTTTGGGACTTTAAAATGTTTAGGTGTTTCTACCATCCGAGCTTGTCATTTTTGCTGACTTACGTCCACACAGTAAAGCGCAACATAGGAAACAGAGGAAGTTAGCTCATAGCGTCATGCAAGATGGAGGTTTACATTAAGAAAAACGTAGGAACTATGGACATGCCTACTATATTCATTGCCATGGTTTTATCGCTGCCTGGAAAATTTGTAGCTAAAACTAATAAATTGTCGTGAATCTGTGCATTTAGCGTCATTAGGCTACACGCAATAAAGCATCACATCAAGGTTGTCTATTCGGTAGTGAAACTCGACATACTTACCTCTTATCGTGTTGGCCTGCTGTGTACAAACAAGAATGGAAGTAGTTACGTTATCATCTAGGGTAGATTCTCATGGTACAAGTAGACGAAGAGCCGTGTGCCGTGCGAACGGACCAAATCAGTGCTCGTGAATATGTTGTGGATTATCCTTCAATATTTTCTTGTTCATCATTGAGCTTACACTCATTCCACTCGCAGTTGTCAGCTCCACATAATGGGTATTAAAATGTGGGGTCATTCATAACGCTTCAACATCGCATTCACTTGCGACAATTTAGACGTCGCGAAACTGCCTCAATTTAAAGTTTACGTTGGATGAGTAAACATCAGTCGAAAGAGGTTGCTCCAGACCATACGACAGTCTAAATTGAGAATGCACTAGCGTGTTAGGCGCAGTACCGTACTATATATCCACGAATACAATTCTGTTTATCCACTTCCTAACGCCTCCAGGCAACCAGTTTTCATTTTGTCCTAATCGATAGTAGTCGAAGACAGAGACATCGTCTATACCAGCTTTGTGTGATTATCTTGGGTCACGTCTAGCATCAGATTGCCTGTCAAGTTCAGTGGTTTACACCATTTCTCGGCCAAGTTGTCCCCTTGGGCAACAGAATTAATCTGAACGGCAAAGGAGTTGCGCTGAGGGGCATACAAGTTGAGTAGGCATTCAATTACTTTGAGTCTTGCGTGTGCCGCTCACTTGTGCAGGTGTGTAGGTGTGCGTGTATAGCACAGCGCCTCAAGCCAATAGGAGCTAAGGCGCACTAAGTCATAGGGGTGCAAGTGGGACGCTTCAGCTCTTACCAAGTAGAGTGTCGGTGGCTGACGCACCATACGGCTCTGCCTTCCGCTGCCCAAGAAAGTGATTCCCACCAATTAGCACGAGAGAAGGGGTTTGAACGACGAGTTGGTTGGCATAACGAGTTGCGGCCAACTAAGTTTGTCGTTTGCATTTAAACGCGCCGTTCACCTAAACGCAATGGTTGCCTTGTATGTTTGGTACTCCATGGAGGTGAACCACGTCATACTGAGAGCGTACGAGGAAGGAGAGGATTGGAAACAGGTTACTTACACACTGACGATGAACATGAAAATTTGCTACAGCTAGATAAATGCGTCCGAATCGACGGCACGGGTGGAGCAGCACGGGGGAGTCCGTCGCAGAGCACTGGGAGAAAGCCACGTCGACTTGCTGGTGGAGTGGGTTACTGCCGAGCCTACGGTTACGTTTGAACTCCTACGTTTGCGGTTGAACGCGGAGCTCGAAAATTCGGTAAGTACCAGCACCACCTCACGATATTTGGGGGGTAGACTGATAACCATGAAGAAACTGCACACCATGCCGGAGTCCATGAACACGTTGAAGAACAAAAAGCGACGCAGCTCCTTCGTGTGGCAGCTCAAGGATTAGAAGCTGGTTCGAAGGCAAGCGTTGTGAATCGATGATACCCCGTATAACATAGTTTGCTGCTGCACTCATGGCGGTTCACAACGTGGTGGTCGAGCACAATGTACAGTGATGAACAGTCGGGGACCGAATGTTCATCTCGTCAGCGCCATGATAAACAACGGTTTGACAGCGTGTTCGGTTCTGAGAGGAAATTATAACAAGTACAGGTACGCTAAGTGGCTGCGACAAGTGATTGATACCAAAGGAGCAGAATTTGTGGAAATGTGTCTTTTGAGTTATGACAACGCGCCCTGTCACGCGCACCTGGAGCACGTTTACCAAGAGGAACTGTACCGCTCTTGGAGACTTCTGCGCCTTGCGCTATACTCACCAGCTCTCAGTCCCATCGAGGCCATCTGTAGCATAATATATGTTCATGTAAAACAGGCAATGATTTTACCGTACTCTAAGATGCTTCTGGGAGATCCTGAAGGCGTTCTAAACAAACACGAGGGGAGGATTGCTTTTGAGAGCTCGCCGTGTCTGAGGAATGGGCCTTAAGGATGCAGCAGCAATACAAACAAATGGTTCAGCATGTCATTAAAAGTTGTGGTTGTGTTGTTCATTTGGCCGATCTGTACAACATTCAGTTAGTAGTATAGTACCTGTTTTAAACGTGTGTTGTTCTTACTTTATTACGATAACGGGTCAGAGGGCACTTTGTACCCTTCTAGAAAAAGCCAGTTCTCCACTCGAAATAACATCATAGATTTCCGGTAGGTTGTTGCGTGTGGTCGCGTCGCATATCCGTTTTAATTGCCGCGTTATAGAACAATCCTGTGAGAGCTTGAAAATAGATGCCATTGTAACAAGGTTGTATAGCAAGTAATTATATTCTACCGCCTAATCGTTGTTTGCGTTTGGAGAGCCAGTGGTTAAGGACTTTGATTAAGGTATATCGTCGCACAAATCCCTACTCTTGTTCTAATTAGTGGGAATCACTTCCTTTGACAGATCAGCACAAGTTTAGATGTTGCATCCGCCACCGACATTGTGCCTGGTAGATGCTGAATCCTCCCACTTACACCCCTATGACTTAGTGTGTCTGAGGTCCTATTGGTTGAAAGCGCTGTGCTATACACGCACACCTACACACCTGCACAAGTGAGCTGCGCATGCAAGGCTCAAAGTAATTGCGTACCAACTCAACTTGTATGCCCCTCAGCGCAACTTCTTTGCCGTCCAGATTAATTCTACTGCCAAAGGGACAACTTGGATGAGAAATGGTATAATCGCCTGACCCAGTGCGTCTGCCTGCTGTTGTGCGTGTGTTTGTGTGCGTGGACGCCTGCCCCACATCGTCTTCTAACCTAGACTGCACTGTGGACGAAACGAAGTCAAACACAGTAAAAAGAAGTGCTAGGCTCAGCCGAGCTGCATTTAACGCTACGAAGAAACAGTTCCATCCGATACATTGTGTGCTAGATGCGGTACATCCTATCACGCCAAGTCCACCTGTTTAAATGCAAGGTAGGTAAAAACCAATGAAAGAAACGCAGTTTGGCTCTGCGCAACTGTATGGCTGTCCCACTTAGTAATCGCATCGTTATTAGGTGCGGAAATGCGACACACTAGTGGCGATGCTCATGGAAGCTACATATGGTAAATGCTACTCTTCGGCTTCAAACGCTCCCGAGTAAGACACCCAAGGCTTTGCAGCTAAACGATTAGGGTAACTCCGCCAAGCTAGCTACACGAGCAACTTCAATCCATAAGCAGGCAAACGATCTAGTTCCACCTACTAGTTTGACTCCCATCCTGGGCACGGTCGATATTGCTTGAGAATTACGCTGAGGGGGTTGCTATACCGGCACAGATAAAAACGCAGCTACTGCTGTTGGCAGGACTACGCAGGCGCCCGTTACCGCTGCTTAAACGACAGGAGCAAATTCTATGGCTACACACAATACAATCAAAAAGTACGCCATAATTCCCACACAGGTGCCCATCACACTGATAAATCTTCAAATCCCAATCCTTCACAAAAAGTGCCCATGAGCCCTTGACGATCGTATGCTTCAGTGTTCCTGTATCTGACGCGAAAGCTTTAAATGACAAACTGTTAGACAACGAAAACAGTGGGATTCCATATATCCACTAATAGGCGCCCAAGCTAAGCCGACTAGCTTGCTACCCATTATACGGCACCCAAACTCCACCCGCTACGGGGAACCAGTATTGTTAAGCATGACGCTACACTCAGCAAAGGATATCGAGGCAGTGCTTTTGTCAGCCAGTTGCCTTCGGATTTCCTAATGCGACATACGGATTTTTCGCGACGGCCCTTGGAGATAGCGCAAACAAAGAAAAGCGAACCCTGATGAATACCTTCATCGGAACAACGAAACGTCGAGCTTTATTCATGGTGTACCGGAGCTTCAAGCATCTGAGGATCGTGAAGCGCAAGTTTATGATTGAGAGAAATGGCGTTACCTATGTCAAGCACTCTCACACGGCAAAGTAATCGCCAAACCGAACACAAAGCTGCCCTTGTCATCAAGTTATAAAGGGTGTGACCCAAAGGTGATGTGCTGCAGTCCCAATATATGGCAGAAAGTGCCCTTCAGTCATAGTACATGTGGCGTAAGAAGCAGCCTTCAGGTTTACGAATAAAGGCGTTTGGCCTAAGACACCAGCTGATCGAGAGAGAGCAAAGTTTCCGGAGTCTGAGAGCGAGCCCATTGAGTTCTAATTACGAAGCAGACAACTGCGAAGCACAACCAACTGCGGAAGCGGAAGCGACTTATCAGATAGTTACTGAAGCCGGAACTGTACCTTGTGACCCTACTACCAGCCAATAGGAAGCAGTTCAAAGTTCACTCTCAGCAGTTCACCAAAACAACGATTAGTTTGTGACCTCGCAAGAGCCGGCAAAAGCTGGGGCTTGTCAATCGCAGGTTCAGATACACATCTAACTTTCGAAATACTCCCTTCTACGTACACCAATGCTCAGAGCCTCTGCAACAGCTTATTTGAGCATCAATCAGGCGAAGCGTTAATGTCTATGGATGTGCTAATAATAAATGAGACTTGTCTGAATGCTAAAATCATGGCTGCGGTGATCGCTGTATCTGGTATATCCGTCTTAAGTGAAGATCAGCCTCATAGTGGTGGGAGCGTACTACCACTGTGAAAGGTGTTTCCAAGTCGTTAATGACCCAGAGCTTCAACTTGTGCACTCACCTTTATCTCGCTTTCAACCAAGAGGTGATGATACCTGTTTGGTTTCCTTCCTATACCATCCTCCCATGCAGACACCGGAAATGAACAACCGTCTGTCTTCTATCCTAAAACCCTTCTGGTTAAGCCTATCTCTCACATTGTCCCTATGGGGAACTTCAACCTGTACACGCTAGATCTTCCGGCCTCATTTGGCGAGTATTTTGAGGCCAAACTACAAGAACTAGTCGCTGACCTACCACTCCATAACCACGTCACTTCTCTTATGCGATTCAGAATGGAGAACAAGCCAGCCATTTTGTACCTTGTGTTCACCAGTGAGGAATAATGGTCGACACAGTAGCAGTGCGTAGTCCCGTGGGGCGCACTGATCATGCAACATTGCTTTGCTGCGACTGCTACTCCGCTGAACAGTCCAACAGATAGATTGAATAGATCCGCATAATAACACATCACCATATTTTATCCAACCTTATTAAGATCACCGATTGGTCCTTTCTAGAGGAACAAGCCGCTGCTGTCGCTTGAGGGAAGTTCGCCAATAAGTTCAAGAATTTAGAAACAAACACTTCAGAGACTAAGATTCGTAGCTCAAAAAGGAAGTCCTTCCGGAGAAGCAGGATGCGGCAATAAACAGCCATGAGATATACACTTCGGCAAGCATACAAATCCGATGCAGCCGACGAAAACTGGCATGCTTACATAAGTGAACGAAACCACAGTGTCAAACTTGCTCGCGAAGAGAAGTTGAAGCGCCAACAAAAATTGGTGAAGATCTTCTGCAATCCTAAGCTACGTTATGGGTACGTTAACAAACTTTGCAAAGCACAGCATGGCATCCCACCTTTGAAGACAGTCCTTGGGCAAACGCGAACGGCTCAGGAAGTAGCTAATGCTGTTAGACATAAGTTCGCTTGTACTTTACAGAATGCATCGTCGTCCCATATCATTCTCATACAGAGCACATCACCCCTGAGAATTGGCCATATCTGGTTCACAGCTTCGAATTTGCTGAAGCGACTGGTGTCACCGCGCGGGTACCGTTCATCTGGTCCGGATAGAAAATGCCCCATGTCATTGAGAGTAGCTACCACAAGCTTGGCTGAAGCATTCTCACAGTTTTTCCAGCGCTCTGACGAAAAATACATGTCCCAACAATGTGGAAGCGTGGAATGCTCACCCACGGTTACGAGTGAGGCAAAGGTGCAGTGCCAGCATTTTACCGCCCAGTTCCTCTTCTTTCAGTACTTGCTAGGGTCATGGAATCTGTCATTGCAGATGCACTTATGGGATATTTGGAAATGTGTCAGCAGCATGGTTTCCACGAAAACCTCTCAGGTGCCATGAAACTTTAGTACACCGGTGCTAGCTGGGCGGAAACCGTTGATGCTTGCGAAGTTGTCAAAGCCACGTAGCTTGATTTCTCGAAGGCATTTGATCCACTTGCTCACAAACTTCTTCCTCATAAGCTTCGGAGATACGGAATCGGTGACCCTATTCCAAGTTGGAGTTATTTATTCATACTCCCACGACGCTTGAATGTGCGGGTTCGCAGCACACTGTCCGACCATGTAGAGGTTCATTGGGACCTTCCTCAATGCTCCGTACTCGGAACACGTGTTTACAAACGATGTTACGAAAGTTTTGACGCGGAACTTTCTACTTTCTGCGGACGACCTCAGATTTGGAAGTCAGTCAAACTTGCAGACGACCAAACAGTACTAGATCGTTATTTCTACGGGGTTTACGAATAGTCGACTCATAACGTGCTTGAGTTTAACTAAGCCAAGTATAAGATAATGAGCATACGTCACCAGAGCACCTATCACTATCGACTGGGAGAACGCGTCCGACGGTGCGCTTCTCATGAAATTGATCTTCGGGTTCTCCTGCAGTACGATCTCGGATGCTGATAGCACGCCGGTATGGCAACGAATAAAGCAAGCCAGCAGTGGGGCTTACTGAGGAGGGCGTTTGGCCAGTTTCATCCTACCTTCCGTTTACATATGCTCAACGTTTACGTGGGACCACACGTTGAATACGCCATTCAGGGGTGACACCCCTGACAATAGCATTATCTCATTGCTCTTGAAAAGACACAACGGAGAGCGACAAAAAGTGAAAGGATTGCTCCAGCTTCCTTGCCGATTGAGACTAAAGACTTTAGGCCTTTTTAGTAAAGAATATCATTTTCTGACATGCACTCATATTTGTGTATCAGATCTTCAAGTGGTTTAACCACCCATGCCGACCCTTATTGTAACTGAGCCACAACACCTCACTGAGAAGCCACTATTTGAAGTTGACGACACAATTTGGATTGCAGCCGGAACATTTTCTCATTCCGTGTATCCCGCCGTGAAACTTACTTCCGTCTTTCATTTTATCTGCTCCTACATTGTCCGAATTCAAACTCGACTTGATCGAGCATTAGAACACCTGTATTACATGATTTTACCCAAGTCACTGAGGCAGGCGACAACATAAACAAATAATGTGCACAAGTGAAGTTACGGTGAATTTGCCGCTATGCATTTTTATGCTACATCCATTTTTAATCTCACTCTTTACCAACGGAAGACCGCTAAGCGTTTGTTTTTATATCCTTGCTATATCCATTATTCTATTGTGCAGGATTTTAACTTAGAATACAAATGAAGAGACCCAAACGACCGTTGCGCAATTTTGTTAGGTTATATTCATATTTCTCATAGCTGCCCAGCGCTGAATTCAAAGACTTTCAAGGCAACTTTACGGCTTATATTCATGGATATCTAGAGTTCGATTTGGGAACATTTGTTTTGGATTTTAATACTTCTAACACCAAATATAATTCTAATATGAAGCTAAAAGCATTCTCCAATCTCCGACCAGCTTAGCTACAATACACTTCATATTTTCAAGCTCTGAAAGAGAAACAAAGAACACGTATCTACAAGCAAACAATTGCTTTCGGCTAATTCTTCCTCAGGCTGATACGTTAATATACGGTAGCTTGAGGTTTGTTGTAATCGTCTGCATAAGATGAAATCAACTGATTAGCTACTTTAAGTTGTGATTATCGAGCCAATTATTCGCTCACATGAAAATCACGTCTGCATTCCGAGTGCAGTTATTCTCTCCGTCTCGTGGTCGTCCACGACGGTTGTAATGGCTGGGTCATTTTCTTCTGAACACCCAGGTCGGGACTCGTTAGCCATATGCACACTGCTTCCGTACCGGAAAATTGACTTGCTTTTACTTGATGGTTGATTTTAGACGATGTTCCTTTGAGAATGTGAAGGCACACTACGCAATGAGGAAGTCATCTCGATTTGTGATGAAACTTCTGCAACGAAACTGTTCAGCTAGCAGAACAGACTTGAGCCTGAACAAACCACCCGAGCTACAGATATTCCGATTTATTGCGTGCACTTTGTTTATCTGGGGTCTGCATTTGATTCAATTGTTCGTAGTTGCACTATAGCTTGTTCTATTCTTCGTCTTTAAAGTAGAACCACTTAGGAGCTGTGCTCATGTCACCAAAAATTATTCTAAGTAAGACAATGAGAAGACTGGCATTGAGAGATGAAACCATTTCTCGTTATCTGCGCACTCACAAACTAACAAGATAAATATGAAGCATGTGACAGAAAAAGCGAAGGTTTGCAATTGGTCACAAAGGAAAAGTAGGTAGACAAATTAACAGATCTAGGAGCGTTCTGTTTGGGTCATGAGCCCCAAAGAAGCTTTACGGAGACTGTTAATTGTTTCGGTACACAAAGGATAGGGCGATACCAGTTAAGTGCCACAGCTTCGGCAAACCACAAAACTTTGGGGTTTTCATTTCCATAGATAACTATAAATGTTGACCCATGGTCAACCTGATGGCTTGTTTCGATTAGATGTCTGGCGTTAAATGATGCCGGCAGCTTAGATACCTTTTCTTGTTCGGCTGCTTGCTGTTTCCATAGTTTAGCAATCCGTTTTGGGATATGCTCACCAGTGCGCTTACCCAAGGATCGATCTATTCTGCCAAGGTAACTACTTCCGGAGTTACAAACGAATTGATAAATACAATGGGTTGTGGCGGAGATCGGTTGAGTAGGCTTCACTGGAGGCATAGGTAACTTCCTTGTCTCATAAAAGGGGCAGAATCTGGCAACATTGAATGTCCGGCGAATCGATGCATGCAAAATATTATTACCTAATATATATTTATAGCATGGCAAATCACCATGACTTCAGACACTGAAGTGTTGAGCAACAGTGAGTGTTGAACGGCTGCGTGAAAATATTGTCCGCACATCTCTCAGTTTAACTGATGAAGCGAACGTACCAAAGTATGCTGACCACTTCACCAATTACCTATACTAGTGCATCAACAACTGCTGTCTGCTTAGAACATTCTTCATCAACTAGCGCAGAAACACGAAAGGCGGTGAGATATCATTGAAGAAATGAGGGAAAAATAGTTGATTCATTTGAGTAAAGTTTGACAGTAAGCAAACTCCGGAACTTTCCGTTAGGTTCCACTGAAAAACAGCGGGAGAATGCTGGGCCGAACATCCAAGATGCGTCCTCTGTGGCTTTTGAGGCCAACGCCTCACGCGTGCTCAAATATGCATAAAACAACCACCACCAGTCCAACTGGAATAAGTACGGTCAGAGCCTCATGCACACTTCAAACTGTTCCAAAACTTCAAAAGGTCGTCCACATTGTTGGATGTTGGAACATGATTTCTGCCAAAGCCAAACGGACGTTTAATTTTTCAGTTACCTTAACTAGGCCTAATGTAAATGAAGAAGGCGAAGTTTTACTTCCACGGCCTTCACCGCTTGAATGCAGACCAGCTGGGCGGCTGACCTCAATTCGAGCTAGACATGGTGTACCATCGATTGTGGGCACCAACGTTTCAGAGTCAGCGCCTAATTCCTTAAAAAAAACCAGTTCATGATGTGAACCAACGGAACTCTATATGTGACCTCATAGGTGTTGTAGTTAAGCCCCCCAGATTGACACGGATCACGCGTCATTCAAACTCAAAACACTACGGTAAACCGAGGATTCTCTGTGTTGTACTGACTTCCGCTGGTGAAGCTGAAGTTATCCTGTTGTCGACACCGTACCTTCGGAACGTGTCATGTTCCATCCGCATCTTTCCGGATATACCTTGAAGAGAGTGTAAACAGGCGAAGAATGCCTTGAAAGAACACCGAATGGAATCCATGGCTAGGATCACCTTTGTACACGGTGTTTCCGAGGCTGAAGGTCATGATGAGCGCGAAGTGGCCTCCCACGACCAAGAGCAGTTGGGATTCATTCGAGAGACCCTGTCCCTGGAAAATGTCATAACGCAGTCGACCTCGAGGCCATACAGGTCGCTAAATTACACAGGAAATGGAGTGAGAATTGCGAAAGTGGTGCTACAATCTAGACAAATGTCAGATAGGGTATTATCGAGTTGGTGTGCAGATCGTAACAGCCTTCTTTCCGAGCTACAGATCAAAGTAGCATCTGCCAATTAAACACACGAAAGCAGATACTTACTCGGACCACCTCCAGATAGCAGTTCGGATAACTTCACTCGGCTAGCCAACGCAAATAGCAAACATTGCAAATACACTACATATAAAGAGAGGAGTATAGAGGTAATGGCAGGAGCTCTGTATCTGGCACAGATGAGTTCGTCATTACCCCCCCCCCCGCACAAAAACGATTAGTTGCCGATCTTTCACAGGTCGGCACAGCACCTTGCCCAAAACACACACACTACAACTCATTTCTAAGAACAGCGAAACTTGCCTGCATGTAAACCAATGCACAAAGTCAAGGGAGCAAGTTTGCCGAACTGTGGCTCCGTCACGTATCACGCGCCTGGGATTTCACATTAAAAACGGAAACTTGGCTGTATTCAGAAATCACGGACGCCGAAGTCCAGATACTTGATATGTCCCTTATTCGAAACGATCGCCCGTATAATGGCGGTGGGGTAATATTATAGTACCGTAATGACCTGCAATGCGACCGGGTGGACGATCCGGAAACGATGCTCAGCGATACACTCTGGTTCAGTCTGCGACTAAGCCGCAATGACACTTGCCTTTTGGTGGTTATTTGTCGTCCCCCAATGTCCACTCCAGAGATGGACTCCTGCCTGATACTAGTATTAGGGAGGGTAATTCGACAAGGATACATCCATGTTCTCATTTCCGGCGAATTCAATGTGCACGATTTGGATGTTCCGACTAATGTCAAGGAACAATTTAAGGCAGACCTGCAAGAACTTATTGCAAGCATTCCGCTCTTTAGCCATGTAAGTTCGCCCACCAGATTCAGAACGGGAAGCAAGCCAACTATGCTTCATCTAGTGCCCACGAATGAAGAGATCATGAGCGAGAAACCAGTGATGGAGCGTCTTCTGGGACGAACTGATCACGTAACAATACTTTATGACCATATGTGTTATGCGGAGTATCCGCAATACGACACACTCACAGAACATGTCGGGTTGCCATTTGGGATTTTCCGGATATTTTCTCTATTGATAATGCGTGGACGGAGTTTGTTGACAACTTCAGCGATCTGACTAAGTCCTCATCTGTAAATAGACCTATTCGTTCTACAAGAGCATCATTAGTCATTAGGATCAGAACCCGAAACCTCACGGCGTTAAGAGACGCTGAGTGGCATGTGCATAGAGCGAACCCTATCCCTGACAACTGGAGTAAATATTTTGTGAATCGTAATCACTGTACCACACTTGTGCACAAAGAAAACTTAGTACACCAGCAGTCTAGCAGAAAGTTTTGTGCTAAAATATGTTTCTGTACATACATATGAATAGCCTCCGGAATTTGAAACGTGGTGTTCCCCCACTAATATTAGCAGATGGATGTGGTCAAACCGCCGTGGATGCAGCCAACGTTCTATGTCTGCAATATACTTCAATATTTCGATGCGCCACCAGCATATGTCACATACCGGTCCCATTCCACTAGACGCCAGTATTCACCCATGTCACATTTAGTTCAGAGACCTTTTTGAGGAAGCGGATATCGTTGCGCACTAATAGTGCCCCCGGTGTTGACAACATTCCACCAAAAGCACTTCAGGTGACAGCTAGGAGGATGGCTAAGCCTTTAGCTCAATTTTTCCGAAGATATTTGGATGTGCAGCCGTTCCATAACATGTGGAAACAGGGCATCATCACCCAATTTTCAACAGTGGTAGCTGTCCGGAGCCCGTCAACCATCGCCCCGTGATTCTAATCCCGGTGCTCACGAAATTGATGGAGTCAATCATAGCTGACGCTCTAATGGGCTACTTTGAAAGGTCTAACATCATAGAACAGGAACGACACGGATTCCGTCAGCATCGGTCATGTACTACCAACCTACTTAAGTTCTTGCCAGTTGGACCGAAATAGCTGACGGTGGGACCGGGAATGATGTCCTCTACCTCGACTTTTCTAAAGCCATTGACCGCTTAGAGCACCAAATCCTTCTCGAAAAGCTGCATACTTACGGTCCTTTGATAGATAAAATATTTCCTGCTTCAGCGGTGGCTTCAGGTTAGGGTTAGGGTTTAATTTTCTGATCCTGTCGACGTGGACTGCTTTGTCCCACACGGATCGGTGTTAGGGCCGCGCCTATTCCTAATATTTATCAACGACCTGGCGTGCGTCATCGTGTCAAAGTATCTGACTTTTACCGATGACATCAAGATATGATGGGCTATTGTTTGTCAGGACGACCACGATGTGCTGCAGAGAGACTTAGACCATGCTTTTGAATGGTCAAAGGTAAATTGACTTCCGTTTAACGCAGACAAGTTTAAGACTGTACATGTATGCCACAAGACCAATTATGTTTATAAGCTTGGAGACAATAAGGTGAAAACCACGTCACAGAAGTGTGATCCTGGGGTTGTGATGCGAGACTATCTCAGCTGTTCGGCGCAATCTTTGAAAGCGTCCAAAACCGTGAACCAACACAGTGTTCTCTTAAGGATGGCGTTCGGGAGATTAGGCCCCTCCATCTTCCAACAAATGCTCAATCAGTATGTGAGGCTCCGTGTGGAGTACGCGATTCAGGCTTGACAACCCTGGTTATAACGTGACCTGGTTGCACTGGATACCGCACAGCGAAGGGCAAACAAAATGCGAATGCTTCAAATGCTGTACCATTTGCGACTGAAAACCATCAGTGTACAACGAAAGTTATCGAAGTCTACAGGGCGACGGCATTCTGGTGTTCCAGATCTTAAAAACCCTGATTAAGATTACCGCCACCTGAAAGTAAGCCGCAACACAAAATTGAGGTGTCACTAGCTGAAACTGGCTACGCAATACAGTCGGCTGGAATGCCGCCGAAACTATTTTTCTCTACGGATTTATCACTCCCGGAACGCTCTTTCGACTTTTGTCATTTAGACGTTCACGTCAACTGTTTTTAAAAGCGACTCGGTGATGCATTATAACGATGCGTTACCTGATTTGATTTCTGTTCACTCCTTGAAAACAGGACACAGATAAATCTTGTGCTCTCCGATCTTCACGAAATCGATTTAAACGGATATATATGCATGCGTAATCATATATTCATGTGTGCTATTGAACATAACTTAACTTACAGTGGATTTAGACTTGGAACTACCGCGGTGAGTCCACTGGTGTGAAGTTGAATTTGCTGAATATTTTTCCTATCTTCTGAATTTTAACCATGCTCATCCTGCGGGAGCTGTTAACGTACAACATGTGTACCTGTATAAAACCATTGTTTCATTGTTCATTCGTGCAAGCAAATTCTCATCAAAACGAATGCACAAACTCAAAGAAATATTATTATATGCAAGAATGCTGTCACAGTAAAATATCTTGACTCATCCGAAGCGCAAAGTGCACCGCTCCAATAAAAGATATATTCTGACCAAATGGAGGAATAATGCTAACCGACGATTTGTCAAACTAAGGGTCCTCATCGCTACCACGGGAACATGGTTGTGCTGTGAGTTAACGGTTGCCGAGAATCACGCTAACAGGTGTGTACGTTGTCTGGAATGGCAGCAGACATGGTGGGGTAGCATTCTGCTTTCGCAACAACCTTCAGAGCGAATCCATACACAATTCGGAAAAAGAAGTGTTCATCTCCATTTGGTGTCAGTGACGGCTGAGGGAAACGACCTTAACCTAGTGGCTATTGCTTACCGCCCATCATCGTCATCAACTGAGGTGGACTTCAGCTTGGTGGCTGCATTGAGGCAAAAGATTCACAGGAAGTAGGGTCAAGTTCCAGTCGCAAGCGATTGCAACTTACATTCTCCAGAATCCCAGGCCACATCAAGAGAGAAACTCACAGCATAATTGCAAGAAATCGTCTCAAATTATTTGCTTCATAGCTACGTCAATTAGCCCACGCGATTCAGGGAAAAAGTAGGCCATCCACAATATAACTGAAATTTTTTAATAAAGAACTCATTGTTATAATCTTCGTACTAGACGCGATTCCGAAATTGGCACTTTACTGCTCCACAAACGTTCTAGCTCAAACGAAGGAAAAACAAAACACCAAGGACCATGACAAAACAACGTATTAACCGCCGTCAACAAACACTGTACAACTACCGCGGACCTTGATTGTATTTACAGGTCACTTCGACTTCTGGAATTAGAAGATCAACTACCATGGTTAGTGGTTTCGCATAGTTTTGGCCGGGATGTCAGGTGGTTGATAGTCAGGCGCAGAACTTAAAACATTCCAGAACGTGCGAAATCGATGCGATAATCCTTAATAATCGACTAATCGCTAAGATAGTGGATTTGCCAAGCAATTCTTATTTTCTCCTGGACGCCTCCTCTCCTGAGATATTGTCCGAGGTATACGATGGAAGCCTACGATTAATTTACAGTCTCCGGGACGGTGTTCTCTGCCTGGCGATCTATCCCCTTGGCAGAAGTACCCGAGAACTGGGTTCCGATGTCCGTGGTCTAGATTCCTTGCTCGACTGTGAGCAGTCGTCCACGGATTCCTTCAGCAAGTTGAGGCTTTCCACCAATTAGTCAAACGTGAGATCGGTAGGCCTTGCTTGTGCTAGTTGGCAGAATGTTGGCCGTAACGGATTTGCATGCCGGGCCCAGATCTATGCACCCATGATCAAGTCATACGTGACATTGCCGCGGTTTTTTCGCCGTCTCTGGCGTCTACTTAGCGTGGCCTTCCCGATAGTCACGTGCTAGCACGTTCTGTCCAAATGTAAATGATCGTCTTTTTGCTCCATGCCGCCGGTTAAAATCTCGTTCCATCCTGCGGTTTCTTTTACCAACAGATGATTCCGAGCGCTGTCAGATGGTGTCAAAATGCATGCGGAGTTTCCAGTTCATCAAAGCCTGTGTTAGAGAACCGCCATCCGTCGCTTGTGGATTCGGTGTTGAGCAGTACTGGAAAATAAACCGGTCAACCACTTCCTTCATAAGTTCCTCTCCATTTGATTTGTGGAGAGCTCGCTTGACCGTCTACAAACTTTTGCGCCTGGCTATTCGACTGTGGGTAAAACGGCGGCAAGCGAATGTGCTGGACGGCACTTTGCTTGCAGAACTTATTAAAAGTTGCCGAAGTGAGTTGTGTGCCATTGTTAGTTACCATTGTCTTTGGACAGTCGAATCTGCTGCAGATTTGGCGCAGTTTTGATTCCGTGGCATTGGTGATTGTGCTATGCATGAGAAATACTTCAGACCACCTATTGTATGAGTGGAACATAATGAGAAAACTTCGGCCGTTGATCTGTCCTGCGAAGTCGACATGGATGCGACTCCATGGTTTAGTGGCTTTTGGCCATGAATATAGTTCTGATTTTTGTGGCGCTTTCAAGACATTGGCACACTTTTGGCAGCGTTTAGCTATTTCTTCTGGCTGGTTGTCCATGAAGGGCCAGTATACATAACTGCGGGCGAGCGCCTTTATCCGATTGATCCCAGGATGTCCGGCGTGTAACTTCCGAATAAGGCGCTCCTGAAGTGCCTTGGAGATGACCAGCCTTTCCCGAAATAGTATGCAGTCGTTCACATTATAGAGCGAATTTCTCCTCTGGAAGTACCGTTGCAACTCGACGGATGCAGATGAACGTGGCCAACTTGTTTTTTGAAACTGTGTAACTTTCATGAGTAGTTAGTCCCGAGGCTTTTCGGTTCGTTCAGCCTCTGCGGTAACTCGTAGACCGTGCAATGCATCACTTACCAGATAGTTGACCTCAGGTTCGATCTCCACCGAGGCAATGATTGTGTCCTCATGTTCCTGCTGCTGGACCTCAATTAGGCGTGACAGTGCATCCGTTTGGCCATTAGAAATTGTCGACTAGTAGAGGATCTCGGCATCATACCCCATTAAGGTAAGAGCCCAACCTTGTAACCGGTTGGCTGTGTAGGCCGGGATACCATTTTTCGAACCAAAGATAGCCAGCAAGGGCCTGTGATCTGTCAGAAGCTAGAAGCTACTGCCGTACAGCATTTGGTGAAATTTCTTGACGACGAACACTATGGCCGATGCTGCTTTCTCGATCTGGCTGTAATTCCTCTCAGCCTTCGTAAGTGTTCTGGCGGGATGAGCGATTACTTTCTAAGATCCATCTGTGTACGTGGGTGAAATTGCTGCGCCAATCCCATGGCTTGATGCGTCTGTGGTTAGGACAATCTCTTTGGAGGGATCATAATGAGTCAAAAGCGAGTTTGAGGACATCAATGTCTTGACCAGTTCGAAGGCATTCTGGCATTCTGATGTCCAGTTCCAAGTTTGGCCTATGGCTAGTAGCTAGTGTAGCGGGACACGTAGGCGGTACACCTCAGGCATGAATGCGCTATACTGGCTGATGAGTCCACAAAAGGAAGCTAAGGACTGTAGATCTCTTGGTGGAGGCATTTTTCAAATGGCTTCTACCTTTTCCGGATCTGGTCGACGTCCATCCTTTTCAAGGATAAAACCGACGTATTTGATGATCGGCGTGAAAAAAGTGCATTATCCTCACGGATCCGGAAACCGTCAGATTGTATACAATAAAGCACTTCATCCAGGGGTTAAAGAGCTTTTCCGGTGTTCGACCCATCCCTATGATATTATCCATATACGCAGCAGTTCCAGAAACGCCCGCTAGCGTGGTATCCACCAACTGTTTGAAATTGGCTGGTGCCGATTTTACACCAAAAGACAAGCGGTTGCAATTGAAATAGCCCACGTTGAAGGTTGATCGTCTACCACTCCCTCGAGACTTCGTCAACTTTCACTTGAAGGTAGGCATCGGACAGATCAAGCTTAGCAAAACACTTACCACCATTCAGCTTTGCAAAGATATTTTCCGGTACTGGTAATGGGTACTGGTGGTCGTCCAGCGCGGCGTTAAGGCCAGTTGAGAAATCAATGCAGACGTGTACCTTGCCATTTGCCCTCTTCACTGCGACAATAGGTGTGGCGCATGATGAGTACTTGACGGCTGTGATAACTCCGGCTAGTTCCAGTCGATCGAATTCTTGATCAACGGTTGATATGGCTGCATATGGACACTGATTTAGCACCTGGTTGCAAGCTCAGCGTTACGTTGGATTTCGTACAATCGTCCAAGCCATCCTGGAAGACAGAGGCAAACTTTCGCTTCAGCGAACGTGTAATGTCTTTGACGGACGTTTTTGATGGGTCTGGACTTGCTCGAACTCGGTTGCAAATCTGATTTAAGGGAACATCGAGGAGTTGCAAATTTTCTATCCAGTCGAGACCAAGAACATCCGAATTCGGCCGGTCTCAAATGTAACACATTCCCGACTCTTCCATAACGCTGAAAGCAATTTTGCAAGTAAGTTCGCCTATTAAATGTAATACACCACCAGATGCATTATGTGCAACTTTCTAACACTGGACCAGCTTCGACCTCTTTGAGTGATTCCATGTGTTCCGTCGTCATTTGTTATAATCTTCTCTCTAAAGGCGATTTCGAAATTGGCACTTTACTGCTCCACAAACGTTCTAGCTCAACCGAAGGAAAAACAGAACACCAAGGACCTTGACAAAATAACGTATTAACCGCCGTCAACGAACACTGTACAACTACCGCGGACATTTGCTGTAGTTATAGGTCACTTACTGACCTTCGACTTCTGGAATTAGAAGATCAACTACCATGGTTAGTGGTTTCGCATAGCTTTGGCCGGGATGTCAGGTGGCTGATAGTCAGGTGCAGAACTTAAAACATTCCAGAACGTGCGAAATCGACTAATCGCTAAGATAGTGGATTTTCCAGGCAATTCTTAATTTTTCTCGGACACTCATTATCATGAGATTAATCCTTGATAATTTTCTAGGCCGCAGTGATCATGCAACCACACAGTTCATGTAAAGCTGCTGCGCGGAATACCCTTAGGACTGAAATCAAGCGACACGGACCATAATCAGCTATGCAACGCATTTGGGCTCAATGAAGTGAACGACTGTAGTTTCCTAACCTAGGATGAGCCGGATATTGCCTGGGAACGTTTCATCAACTTTATCACCTTGATTAATGGGACATCGGAAACCAAGGCTTTCAGTTCGAGGGACATGGCGTCGTTTTTACCGAGCAAGACACTCAAATATATGGTGTGGTATGTCCATAAAGCCGATCCGAGTCCCGGTACCTGGAAGAATTATGTTGTCCACCCTAACCTCTGTACCCAACTAATGCGTGAGAATAAAGTAGGATATCAACAGACTTGAGCAGGACGATTTACTTCAAATCATAAGATTCTATAAAAGCACATGAACAGTCTTTGCAAAGTGCAAAGTGGATTTTGCTCTCTTCAGATAGCGGAAAACCTAACTCGGACTGTGAAAGAGGCGCCGAGTGTTCTGCGACACCAAATATCCAAACGTTTTATTTCATCTCGTGGTCTCCAGGATCTCTGGAATCCATGGTGCTTCCATCAGTAAAATTACGACAGACACCGTGATGAAAAATCTACTATCCGTGCGCCTGTATGCCGTTCCAGTAATGGGCGACATTCGCCCAAATACGCTTGTTTTTGTGGCTGATCTTTTGGATGAACCCTTAACACAGCTGTTTCAGCATTGGGTTGCTGATAGGCATGTTCCTGCGATGTGGAAAAACGGATAATAATCCCAAGTTGCAAATGTTGCAGTCATTCCGACCCAAATAATTCTCGACCAGAGACCCTTTTACCAGTTATTTTAAAAGTTATGGAGACTATCATTGCCGTGGCACTCATTTCTTATCTGGATTATTTTGGTAACATTGCACAGCAATAACACGGCTTCCGCCAGAATCGCTCGTGCACTACCAACCGATTGTTAGCACAATACAGATAAATTGAACTGGAGAATGCTGGTGCAGGTGTTGGTGTGGCTCACTTTTACTTCTCTAAGGCATTCAACCGGTTGGACCATCGTATTCTTCTCACCAAACTTCAAAGATGTGACTTTGAGGACTCTCTCCTCGGGTGGGCCTGCAATGATCTCTTCCACTAGCGTCTGGAATTGCGAGTGTCTACCTGTATGTCACCCAAGTTCTGTCGAATGCGGTGTACTGCAGGGTTCGACACTGGAGCCTCTTCTGTCCCTGGTCTTCATTAATGATCTAATGAGATAAAGCACGTCAAACTGTTAACTCTACGCCAATCACATTGAATTTTGGCGGGCGATCAGAGCTCCAGGAAACCGTAACCAGCTTCCAAAGTTCTTCGACATGATCTATGGATGGTCGACCCAAAATCTCCATTTATTAACTGTGGCTACACGTCGAATGTTTTATTTACGGCACCGAATGTTTCACACTTATTAGCTGTGGGATCAGGATCTGTAACACATTTCGCCCGAAAAATATCTCGGTCTAGAAAGTTCTCGGCTGCTTGAAGCAACTCGAGAAAGCATCAAGGAAGTAATTTCAAATCGTGTGGCTTCTACGGAAAGCATTCCGAAGCTTTGAGGAAGCTATGTCCCGCGAATTACATTCCGCATCCACGCGCACTCATGTCAAATATGGTACCCAAGCATGGCACTAATGGCTGAAGCGGGATCTCACGACCTTGGAGCTTTCGCAACGTCGGATGTCTAAATTTCAAGGGTCTACGCCACATACCATACAAGCAACACAGAGTTTTTGGCATTTTCAGCGGACGTTATCGGCGCTTACAGGATGACCTAATCATGACTTACCAAAAGGTAAACAACATTAATCACCTGTGCCATCACATATAGAAGCTGAGTCACAACAAACAACTGAGAGGTCATCGTCTTGAATTGGTAGAACAATGCAGTCGGTTGCAGTGTCAAAGAAACTTATTCTTGCTGTATGTTTGCCATACGTGGAACACTCTCAAAAGCTGTTATTTCAGCCCACACGTTAGCCGTGTTCAAAGCACACGTCGACGGTGCATTGACCACACTACACCATATCACGTAACCCAAATGACAAACACAAGCAGCAGAAAAACAAATATACGTCAACCCGCCCCATCATTTGCCTAGGAATTACAGACGTTGACCACGGATAATACATTCAACCAAGCGCGGACTGTTCAAACGGGAATCACTGCAAACGTCAAATTGGCCATTTGTGGTGGTCCACATTTTCCTGTTGATATCGTTTTGATATCATTTTGCTCATTCTTTACTGATCATCCGGCAGCACATGTCAAGCTTCAGCATTTTTTCTGAAATATACCATTGACCATTTGCTGGTTTGGTCCTGCCGAACAGCGGACGTGTCAAACAATGCGATCCCGATTCACTTATCTTGGGGCCCAAACATTTCTCCATTATAGTTTTGAAGTCACAGAATTTTAGATGTTGACGTAGTTATGAAAGTGTACTTATAAATAAATGAATAAATGGCATATGACTGTAGGGCACGAGAGAGAGGCAATCTGGGTAGCCTTTAAGCATTAGTGTACATACAAGTTGTCTTCCTGGATGTCAGGAGCTCCTGACGAGGAGTGTATTAAGATGGTGAATTCGGAGTGAGTTGCTAGATCTCGATATAATGCAATCTGTTTTTAGGCCCACCTGTACATGCGGTATGTAGTCCATCGCCGTGAGCGCACAACTTTCGAATCGCTGTTGTGGTTATATTGAGTCGCAGGAGGTGTTATTTCTGCGGGCGCAGTGTTTGCGGTTCTCTAAGCGCTGTCTTCAAGCATAGTTCCGAAGGATGTTTGTTACATAATACCTGTCAACTTCGGACTAAATCCACCGCCATCTGTTGTGACTGAAATATAAGTTTCAGTAACCTCGGGTATTTGCCTCTGTAATAAAGCGACACGAGTATCCTTGAAATTGACTGAAGTTTAACGTCCTCAATACAAAGAGATTCGCGGATGTACCGCCAATCCTCCGGGTCATGAGCATGGGCTTCCTCGTCATTAGCTGCAGGTAATTCGGATTCTTCTGGTATTCACCGTGCAGTAAGCATTTGATTTCCTTTGCTGTTGCTGCAGTTCGCCCCGTGGAACATCCAGAAATACGCGTATGCCATTGTCTCCACTCCGCAGGCTGATGCCGATGAAAGAGCTGTCTCGACCGCATCTGTGGATCACAACCTTACTTTTGTTAGCCGGGTCTCACCGTATCGTATCGACCATGAATGTCTAGTGATGTGCATTATTTTTGCATGCTTGACCCGAACTCCGAGTTAGGCACAAGCGAACGCCCTTTTTTCAGACCGTCCCATATTATCCATTTAGGTTCCGTGCCTTTGACACAAAAACAATGGTGCATATGAGGTTGAGAGCACTGAAGTTCTCCGTACACTTCGGTGATGTGTGAGGAACGGTTATTGATGGACTTGCTTACGTCTCTGCATGTTGCACCTGGTCTTTGATCCGTGTTGTGGCTGTTGCGGTTGAAGCTACTGATGTTGTACTTTGAATGTATCGATCAGTAACCTTTCATAAGTTGATCGATCTTTAAAGAGGTTCGCTTTTTATCGGTCAGTCGGAAGTGAATTTCCCGATACATAGGATTAATGGATGTGAGCGGCGGGGCCAAGCATACTTCGATGGTTCGAATGACAAGCTTGTTTGTAGTTCCCCGATTTTCGATACTACGATGCAGTGGGGACACCCGGCTTTTTCTTGGTTTCGAGGTACCTATTGGGGTAAGCTGCAGAGGTGCAAGTTGTACAAATATCATATCAAGAGATCCAATTACCGCATTTAAACTAAGTTCTGGTTTGACGACTGAACTGTCATAAGTTTGTGTTAACACTAGTACGCTTTTTGTAAGTGAAATGGTCACACACTTGGGAGAAAAAAAGGAATCCAGCGTACTCTTACATTTCTATAACTCGGAGCAGAAGAAGGATTCATTTGGGGTAGTCTCGATTAGTACGGCGGGAACATGCCGGTATTAACTGTACTACTTTTGCACATACATGATTCGTACGGAAAGGTTCTCTTCGGGTTACAGGTTTTGTAGCCACGATGGCCAAATAGCCATTGCCTGCTTTGAATGTTAGCAACCTCTCACCGTCGGTTAGCGCTCGGTTGCCGTTCATCACGTAGGGCTCAATGTGCTGTACTTGTTGCATCCGTACGCTCCAAGATCGGAGGGAGGTCCAGTAGTGTAAACTGCTATCGTGCCGCCTAGTTTGACTGATCGCACGGGCTGAAGTCAGGGGAAATGAAAGTTGCCTGTTGCTTCCCTGACAGGGTTCCACAGTGAGAACGTAGTTCGCTCTTTATGCCTAACATACTGTGATGGATTGTGACAAATCAAAGCTTGATGGGAAGCTGTAAGACTCTTCTAAAGACAGAAACAAAAATCCTGCGTGAGCGCTTGTGACAGCGCAAAATTTGCGCGTGAGCAAGAGCCAAAAATTGCCCCATTTCGTTAAATCAGGTAGAAACCATCACTGCTAGCGTTATTCCGGAAAAATGCTTTCAGTAGTTGCACTAAATTATGCGCTGACCCCTCCAGTATATCGGTGCCGAAGGATACACTTGTCAATTACTCAAACGTGCGCCAAGGCTTAAAGCAAAGGTTTTTGGACGTAAAGACGTTACACCAGTAAAGTCTCTATCTATTGCTATAAAAAATGGCTTGCATCGACAACAATATCTGCGTTCATCCCATACTTTAATACAATAATTATCAGAAAATATGGAAAATGCCGAAACAGTCAAGCGCAGTCATTCTCAGGGTCACGCATTCAACGCTAGTTGCGACCAGGATAGTACTTCCGTCTTCGATACATTATTTGTTGTTACAACTACTCTCAGATAAGCCACCTTCTGCGAGCAGCGTAGAAGCGTACAGGAAATTAGTTGTGTTCCAAATGAACTAAGTAGCTGGTTCGGGTAACTATTATTTCATAGTTCCCAAGAGTGGTGCATATTACCTCGTTGTGTCTCTCAGCGACTTGTGCACACTGTGATTCAAGCAGCACAAGGTAGCTAACAGCTGGTGACGTGCATACACCAAGCTTGTGCCAAATAAATTAAGTCGCAAACACCGACCAATCGCTTGCACGCCGGTTGCTTTGGAGATATTTGACAATATTATTCTCGAAATGATTTCAGTCCAGGTGCATTTGGCCGACCTTATCCAGTTTGAATACCGCAGCTCGTGGTCCATCCTACATACAGTAGGATGTATGGTACCTATCATGCTTCCGTCACTGGACAATAATACAAATACAAGCACAGCTGATTGGTGGTTTTGGCAACAATTTCAGCTTAATGTATCGTGGACTACTGTTTCACTGGCTAGTAGGGTCTGAATTTCACATTCTTGTTGTTCATCTCTTGAGAGATTATGCTACCAGGTATGTTCAGTTTAGCAGGCTTCCGGGTAAAATCTCTTCTGCAATCACCATAAAAGCTAGTTTTCTTCAGTGAGCTATATTTTCTCCAGCCATATTTTCCACCTATGTTGTCTTAATCTCCCTCCATGCAGAGGCCACCTGGTTGAACTATGCAGATGACCTACACTTTGATATTCATCATCTAATCATATACATCGGCCAAACAACAAACCGGCCAAACAAACAACAAACCCCAAACTTTGAAAGAAATCCCGTTGCATACTGTTGAACACTATAAAATGCAAAATGCTGTCCAAAGAAATTCACTCCCAGCGAATTCTAACACAGTGTCCGCAAATTTGCGTTGATGCTGAGCGTTTGACTTCTTCCACTTTAGTAAAATACCTGGAAGTGATACTGAGCAGTAGGCTTACCTGGTTCATTCATGTGAATGAATGATTCGCTGTCTTCGAAGATTGTCATGCTAAGTTTCACATCTCCGGTCTTCTTCCACACCCCAATTATTTGATCCAGCTTTTAGGTACTGCGGGTGTGTTACGCTACTAGCCCTATTGCTCTCCTGTGATCAATTTGGTCTCCTGAATAAGGACCTCAAAGTAATTGTCAGAAAGTGAAGTATATATCCCGGCGTAGTGGAATTTCAAGGCTGGAAATTTTGGGCTTCAATGCATCCAGCCCTATTAACTCATGGAACAAGCTTGCAACTAAAATACTCAGTTAGGTTAACCACCCCCTGCATTAGGCGTTGTCCGAATGCCTACGAAATTCATAGACTAGCCGGAGCTACAAAGCTATATACGCCCACACAAGGTCCCATGGTACATCAGTAGTTCCTTGTCCTTAAAGCTTTTTGAGCTACTATAGCTCAGTCAAGCAAGAATTAGTTATTAAGTAGTTCAGTGATATCAGTATTCATAAGCAAGTTTTCACTGAGTGGGTTTTATAACTCTTTTCGTCTACTATTCGTTTTTATTACTCATCCCTGTCCTTGACGAGTGTCACAGCTGAATACTAATTGGGCTTTTCTCGTACCCACCCTGAGCCACGATGTAACGCGGTTGTTCCGCATGAATGAAGTATTTACCCAAGTCAGGTGACTTTCGTCTCAGTCTCTCTACTGCGATCGTCAAATAAGTTAATTCTTCAGTTTATCACTGCACCTACTCTGCCTCCCTGGATGTACTTCTCTGCAGTGATTCATACCGGATCTCCTGTGTAAGCAATTCAAGCTGCCTGACAGCTTTTCGAAACAGTTGTCTCGTTGTAACAGCATTTCAAATCCAATATTGGTTCAAACAATTATATGCACGCGTGTTAATTCTTGCAGAAAACTTGCTACAAAAAACCCACCGACATTAGCCAACCTCTTCATGTGACTTTGTCCAGCTGTTTACTTACCACATCGACCCGACGAAAGTAGGGAGCAATTTGGGGCTCAAATGGGCCCATGTTTCCTCGGTCATTCATTTCAAGCTAGATTTCGCCATGAGCAAAACGCGATTATCTTGGAACTGACCGATAAATCAAACATCTGAAGTTAGGATATAGGTTGAAATACTTTTTGCTGTTGACCTAATCTTATTGCATATGTTTTCCTCATCTCCATGGCATGCATACTGCGGCTTAACATTCACTCGCTATGAGCGAATTTCCATCTCAGTTGCATGAATTGGAACGCGAGTCGAATAAATCGCTTATGACCTATGTTTAATTAGAGGACATTACCTAGAGACAGGGCTTAGAAGCTAATATGCTGCGATGCGCACACAGGCATCCTAATACCATGGTTGACATCTGTCTGGACTGATGAACCACCATCCAAACGGCGGGCCACAGCCTTGGAAACTGGGTAATCGATGTAGTCTCGGATTTGATTACGACTCATAGCCATGAAGAAGTTACCTGCAATATCGGAATCTATGGATACTCAATAGAACCATAAAACGAAGGAAGTCGTACGCTTTGCAACTCATGAACATAAAGTCTAGAGGACGGAAAGCATACGGACTGGAGAGACGTCCGCACAATAAGTGCTCAGCATGTGACAGCCGCTCACAGTGCACGGTAGCCGAAATTCGTGAACAGAATCTATACCATGTCAGAGCAATGACTCCAAATAGTGATAACGTATTACGTCCTTAATTGGAGTTACAACATGGAAATATGTTCGCCGTGGTTGCGCCAGGTGCTAAATACCAGCGACATTGCTATTGATGAAGGGCGCCACCTGATATGTGATAATGCACCATGTTGCACAGATTTGGACCGTATTTTCCAAAAGTACCCCTAGCAATCAGGAAGCCTCTAGAGATCAACATGGTGTTCGTTATCACGGAATTCGGTGGAAAGCATTTGGAGTAACTTTAAGGATTATGTGAACCAAACGATTAGGCTCCGATAATCCGAGATACCCCTGGGGGACTCAGCTCTTGCCACGAGCAAATGTGAGTGAGGGATCAGGTTAATGGGGCGAAGTTAGGGGAGCGTGATCCTGCGTAACACAACACATTGTAAACAACTTGTGGAACATGTAGAGAAAAAGTGAACCCGTACATCTTATAAACATGAAAACTACTTTCATACGACTGATACACCTGTTCTTAACTTTTACTGGGGAGCTTTTCAAAACCAGTGAACTTGGTACCGCTTCCGATTAAGGTAAAACAGCATTTGCCTAGTGGCAGTTGCATACCGCCACGGAACATCCGCTCTGCAGACGGGTCCCCGCCTGATAGTCACTCTGAGAATGGTACTATGCTGCAGATACAAACATATCCACTTGTTAATAGGTCGTTAGATAAGGAAATGAGTTGTAACCTTTTCATGAAATCATGGACATACAGGCACAATTACATTGAGCAGGAGTTGAGGCGTTGTTCACACTGTGTGCTCTGTTCTCCAAGTAAATGCACATGGCATGAATTGTTTTCCGTCTTCGCACCCAGCACCATAGCGGGAAAAAGGAACGGCGAAATAGGCGGACAAATCGGACAGGTAACGCTCGCGTGCTACCCATGTACGAACATACCAGATAGTTATGGTATTTATCACATCTTAAACAAAAACGACATGTGTATTCATTAGGTGCTTACGGACTTGCACCCTAATTGTCATTCCTTACGGTCTGCACAGGTCAGCATTTCTCTTTGTGAAGAGAGTGATGAGTGGAAGCAACTTGCATGTGTAACTAGATTCAACTTGAAAATCCACAACCGTTGGATAAGGAGACTGAAATCCACCGAACCAAGAAAGGAGCATGATCGGGTGGGAAGATGATCTCTGACAAAAGCCATGGCGATTGCCTAGTAGAGTGAGCGTCATCGGGTTGCACGGTTATCCTTGAAACACTTCGTCTCCGGTGGAAGGTAGGGTTCAAGTTCGAGGTCAACGCGAGTTATTTAGCAAGAAAACTCGACTTATAACCATGAAGAAGTTACATGCATTCCCGGAATCACCGAATACGGTGAGAACAAAAGGCAAAGGGATGGTGAAATGGGAGGTTGAAGGAGGACAACCGTGTGGATAGATGAAACAACGTTCTCCTCTTTTGTTCTCATACCAGAGAGCGTTCACCGCGTGAAACTTGTGCGGTTTGTAAGATGTCAAAAACTCGATGGCAACATTTGCATTTTGTGTAAGCAATGACGATCAATGTCTTGACAGACTACGCCATAAAGAGAGGCAGTTGCAACCAGACAAGTTGCTCGGAATGTTTTCACCAAGCTTTGAAAACAAACAGCTCAGGTTTTATCGAAATAGGTCCACTGATCTGTGATAACATCCAAAACGGTGTAGTCCATTAGGGTTACACTGTGGTGCTAGACAAGTAGCAATGCGATACACGGATACAACGCCAACGACGTTAGCCACATAACACTGTCAGAGAGGATCTGGGTTCTAAGCCACACTGGCACTCCATGGCTGATTTAGAAATGGCCACCATTGCAATCAACATGCAGTTTGTTACTTCTCGCGCCCATTGTATTTTGTCGTTGGTTACGGAGGAAAAAGACTTTAGTTAAGGAACGATTACTGTATCATGACCGCAATTAACTGAGGAAAGTTGTACAGATTGCATTTTGTCACAATGTGGTTGGCAGTGTCTGCTAGCCTGCCTTCTTTGTATAACAGGGTGATCATTGCATTTTGCCACCGCGATGGTAGTGTATGTAATCAAGCGGACACTGGAGAACAATGCTGCCATATGTAACGCTGTGGTGGGGCAGGGATTTTAGGAATATTTGCGTAGATCCTATTTATTCCCGCATCGCTGTTTACTCGGATAGACAGTAATTTGCTTGCGACAGCTGATAGAGTAAAGTGGAAGTTGGATAAGCCAACGACATTTGCTGAGAGGAGATAGTGCAAAGGTTCCATGTTGCTTGTAGCCACTGAGCCAATTTGTTGGAGTAGTGTATTGGCGGTATCCACAACACTAGTCGTTAGGCACATGCAATCGCGAGTGTTTTAGCCAAGCTGGCTTAGCAAGCCATCAGCTTCACCACGTTTAGTCAACATCTAAGCGAAGAAGAATAACCTAAGGGTGTAGTCACCAACAGCACAGCGCTTAGTAAGTTCACTGCCTCCGATTCAATTTACTAACCCAGGGCAGTAAGGTGGTTGATGTGGTACGTGTGCCTGCTTGTCGAGATGCTTGCATTTCAGGGCTAGGTTGTTGATAGATATCCTCGTTTTGGTTACAATTGATGTTGATAGTTTACAAGGTGCCTACCTGTCTATTACCCACCAACTCGTCTACTTTGGCTTCGGGAGAGAGATGTTCGTTTCTGGAAGGGACGGTGTGCACGGTCCTCGTGACCGTGTTAGTCTCACAGAGTGGTTCAATGCACATGGTTTGGGTGTGGAGCGGACTGCAGTCCAACCACCACCTTGTGTGTGTGCTTGATTCCTCAAATACAGCGTGCTTGGATTTTCCGGTGAAAGTGTGTGCCCCAGATTCGTTGATGTAACGTGGCTCCCATCCATTTGCCACCCGATCTTCAAGTTTTCACCGGCTATGGAGTGGTGGTGCAGCGCAAGCCACCTATGGTCCGTCCGTAAGAGCAGGCGTCCTGTGGCTGTCCCCATGGAGGCCACCGTGATAGGCAAATGCGGAACTGGATGCCGCCAGCCATATGCTCTCTCTGCGATTTGCACTGTCAATCACAATACCATTTATTTTGGCTGTTAAATTTGTATTTTTCACTCAGTATTATCCAGCATAAAGGCGGGTAAAATTCACCGACTAGAACAACATCCATACAGTCCTCAAGTCTCAGAACAGATGTGCAGTGAATTATACTTATCTGTATGTACAGTTACATCTGGCTTCTAGCGGATGATCTTGAGGCTTGTTATTCTGTTTCACTTCACTTGTACTCTCGTGCTCCTGCGCGTTCTATTCACGGGTGAATTTGCTTTGTTTTGTGTCTAACTAGTTATATCCTGCGTGATTGCCGGAATCTCCAGCCTACACTTTCTCTTCTATTAGGCAGAAATGGATTCCCACCCAACCTGCTTATGCCTAAGTGATTCTGAAAACTAGATTCGGGCGGGTAACACGCAATTTCTATTCGTAGATTCCTCTGTGTTTCTTACGCTCGTCACTTATGTTCGCATTTCAAGGGCATAGCTTTTCAGTTGCACACATCTAAGTGTTATTTTTGATGTTTTGTTTGTAATCCTTCAGCTTGTAGACATTAATGACGGGGAACCAGCTGGTGCGTTCCACACGCGCCAACCCCGGAAATCAGACGGAACTCAAAATTGCGAAACCCATTTTACGTGGATAAGTGGAACTTAAAAGATGTGTCTTGGTTTCTACATTAGGTTTGGGACAAAAAGCTCTACGACATCAAGGAAATTTAGACAATGTTTCACCAGAAGCAGGTAGTTATAACCCAAGATTATATTTTGTCTTTGGGTGAAGTTGTTGCATTCTTAGATAATCGGTGCTTCATTCTAGTTATCTAACAATATAATCGCTGTATACTCCGACTAACGAATAAGCACACCGTATATTTCAAGTAGGCACTGATCTCGAGTGGGGAACATTTATTACTGACGTTAAGCGTGGGAGTACGTTCGAACTCCATAGGCAAGTGGACGCAGTAATCACATGCTAATTGAGTTAACTATTTAAGTAGTTCTGATCGCAATAGTTTGAGCCACGGAGACGCGTAAAGGAATTTGGACAAAAAGTCACGTGATTGAGCCTCAGGTAGAAGAGCGCACGTTGTCTGGGATCGGGCGCAAAGCACCCACAAAATGAAGGTGAGCAGCATGATGAATTTTCAAATGTCACAGTAGTCTTAGTCGAACGCTAAATGCTACGATTCACTTTAAAGCTGGCAGTTACTTCTTTGTTTATAAACCATGTGCGAAAAATGACAGCAAGATATTTGTGAACATACTTTCAGTCCTTTTGTAATTGATGGGGGTTTGTACTAGATCTAAAGTATCTATTTCCGGTCGCGAAGAGTGCAATTGTTTTCCACTACTGCTTGTTTCCTCTTATTTAATTTCCTTATGCATCTTTGCAGCCTACTTATGTAAATGTTTCGTAAAACGCGGTACTGTTTATACTGATTTGATTCATAACTATTAACGTTCTTCATTTGGCAGCTGTTTGGTCATCTGCACGTTTTAAAAATTACCACACCAATTTCAAATATTCTGCGCGACCTTGGAATTAACGAACTTGTGATTCGAGAAATTGCTTAGCCTGTCATTGCACTTCAAATTTTCGATGTTTCTTCGCTGTCATTTAAAATGTCAATTATGGCCGGTGTCTATCATGGCTCTCACTAATCCGAATCGTCTGGGAAGATTTTGTCCTCATATTAGTTCACATACCCTCCTCGGTGTGTTATTATGTCTAGAAACTGATACAGCGCGTTATATGAGTATACAGTTTTGAAATAACTCGTATAGATCGATCTAACCGACATCTCGCTGGTCTTTAGTCCACCAATAGGAGTAAGCCACAATGGGTTGCGCTCAGGCAGCAGCAATGCTAGATTACGTAAAGGAGTGGTGCGGTCTTTTAATTTATTGTTTTGCGTCGGTATGCATCTGCTTGTTTTGTCCCGGCCTCCAATATCGCTGGGTGTTTGCGGGCAAATCAACAATCTTTCGAAACGTAACAGCTCATCCAGATCAACCATCTGTTTTTTATCCCCTTGATATGACGCACTTTCTTCAACTATAATGAAGGTGGTAAACTGTATTTTAAATACCTGACATCGTGTATCACGTTGGACAAGAAATTCATTGCCTCGATAACAGCAGACAGTTGGTCATTGAATTAAACCACCCAGTAATCAGCCTGACCACCGGAAAAAACGACACTCGTATGGTGATGGACACCACAAATCCGGTTCTAACCGTGTTAACGCCCCACTAATTGCAGTTTTCTCCACTCATTCACATCTAACTTCAGTAGCCCCGAGCAGCTTGCTATCTTTTGTCATGTTGCAACCGCTACAACTCAAATGAATTCATTTCCAATATTCAAACCTTCATTGAAATGCAGGCTTCATGGCTGTATACCCCAATCATGTCATGCAGCCAAGCGAAGTTAGTCTGAATGACATTAACAGTCCTATTCGCAACCCCAAATGCCACCGACTGCATTTCTCTTAATGTGCCACAGCTTGGCCACTTCACAAAAAATTTCAAAAGGATTCCAAATTCCCATGTGAGAGGTAACTAATCACTGTTACCATAAACTCCATCATCCGCACGAATAAGGACCGAAATCACACATCAGACCCAACAGCATAAACCAATCTATCATTTCTCTACTCGAACTGAACAATTAGTTGAGCCTGTTGCCCCACACACCTCACTTGACAGCTCAACCGTTACTCTCTCAATAATACCTGGATGATTCACTACTTGGAAGAACCGGTAGTGGTATGCTCGGTCTTAGGTAAAAAAGTGTCCAGTTTCTCCTATTCTGACAAATTCCAATTGGCAACGGTCACTGCCATTAAGGCTCAAACACTCGTAAATTTACACCAGATAATGAAGGAGTCCCTAGAAATTCTTAAATATGGAAATTGATCGACCGTCTCGTACAAAAAGTGACGTTCCCCAATGGCCATGCTATGCATGTAACTAAGGATCGCAGCACGTCGTCGTATTTGAGGAAAGATGCCTTTTGCACAAAGGCGACTGTACTTACGTTTAGGGCATTTGCAAGAAACCTCATGACGCACCTGCACTACATCATCCTAGCGTACTCCCACCGATCACGGACTGGATGCCCCATGGTCATCTAAGAAGTCCCTAAGGATCATCGCAAGTGGTTTTCAAATCCGAAATGGAATACTCGCGTCAGAAAATCAAAAGGGAAGAAACCCGTATTGAAATTTATACCTATCAAAATGTCATGACCACGGTAACCTAATTGATTGTCTCAATAGTTTCTGTGCACACAATACAAGTTGATAAGCCATAATTAGAAAAGCCTCACTAATTGCCAAGATTATCGGGTTGTTGTTGCGTACTAACACCTTGAACGCAGTCTCCGGGTTCACCTGATGCCGGGTTGCCAAGAGATGCTTGGTGATAGATGATGCAAGACTCCTGTTCATCCTCGGATCCACTCCGTTTTGTTGCGTCATCAGTTGCTCCACCCAAAACGGCACATGTTCAGCTACACTCTGAGCTAACTGATGGTCAGTCCTGCCTATGTAAATGTCACCGTAACCGTAGGTGAACTGGTAAACGACGTGAGAGGCCGAACTGACTGATGAGCTGCTCTGACGGTCATGAAGAACAAGGCTTCGCCTTGTGTGCATGAGTCGCAACTGGGTGGTCGCGTAGGTGCGCGTAAGAGCGGACCGGAGTTTATGTCCGATATCATTTGATACATGGTCTCCTTTGAACGAGAAGAACAAGTAAACATTCTTTTTCTCTGCGGTTAACACCGGTATTTTCTCCTGAGGAGGCCTGCTGTGGATCTGAATGAACTTCTCACTGCTCTGACGAAATGGTTGAAGTGGACCCACTGTGTTAAATTTATACCTACTATGTGAGTCTGGTTTTAGTTTGAAATGTGTTACTAATGTCACCACCCATATTTGCTGGTTCCACAACTGCATTTGCAAGCTGTCGATTAGCTACGCGGATGCCAATCCACAGGTACTCTGAATGTCAACTGAGGCTGCTTTCTCTCGCTGGACACTTGTTCACTACTACTAGATAAGACAAAATCAAAATCGCAACTCTCTTAGTAGATGCAGATGGAACAATGGTGTATTGCGGGTACGAAAACAATGTTTAACAAGTCCCGTGTAATGGAAATCCCTCAAAAATGGAATTCACCATAAAACGAAAAGTGTATCGGGCGACGTGATATCTCCGCAGGCGCCGACATCGACCGCGGTACATTCCTATGGACTTCAGTCTATGCCAGTATGGCAGATGGAAGAGTCTCCTAACGTTCTTGGTGTTTGTCAGATACAAAGTCTCGAGATGAAAGATATCTCGTTTCTGCCACGAGTGTAACGTGTAGATGGCGTATTTCACGTGCGGTCGTGCGTATCCGTTAAGCATTTGTAGGAAGATAGAGGGGTCAAACTAACCGAACGCTTTGCGAAGAAGGCCAAACTGCTGATTACCCGTTCTCGACGTCTTCTCTGTCTGTTTTATGCACCCGAGATCGCCCTGTACATTTACACCCATGTCACTCTCCTTAGATGTCTTCTGCAAGCTGGGGCCTCCAAGCTTGTATATTCTCACCGTGTTTCACGTTAAGCGTATGCACAGAATGATAACGCAATGACTTTGGAGACAACGGCACACACTTTTATTCGTGTTTCACTTTTACCGTAAATTGGTCATCAGGGTGACTGCGAAATTAGCAGTAATTTTATCGGTCCACTGCCTACATTTTCATCAGTACAGACCGTTTCTGTGATTCGCACGCAAACTTAGACGCCTATGATGTACATGATGTGCACTTTCTAGCCAACTGGCATGCACTTCGATGCGGGCTAGATAAGCACAGACTACTAACTGGATCCAAAACAATTCAATCAACCAACGGTCGCCGTTTGGACATGCAAGGCACTCCGTTTTACTGTCCATAGCATCAGTTTGAATGCCAGTAAAAACAAATATGCCACTCGTGTGAAACGAAAAATGCATTTATTCAGTAGAGTTTAAAGCCAAATGATGAACCAAATAACTCGTGTTTTCTCCGGAGTCCGACCATGACCTTCATCGTTGCTATTTGTGCTTATACTCGCCAATAACAAACCCTGCTTGCAGTTCGCCATTTTCAGCCGGTCTAATGCTATCGATATAAACAAACCAGCCGGAAATATTTTTGTGAAACGAGGCAGTCAGCTTGTGTGCAAAAATATTTACAGGGTAAATAGGTATACTGCACGTAGATGACTGCTAAATCGCAAATGAGCTTAGTATTCGATGTGCTTATCCACGTTGGAAGCGTATAAACGAAAACACCTGAGGGCCAATCTGGAAGTGCCGTTTACCAGGGAGATTCATAATGCAGGCACTAATTATGAACTTGCTCTTATGGTAGATCAAATGCTAAAGCCTTTTCTTAGGGCGGGTAAATACCTGCTCATTACCAAGACAAATTTGGGTACCTTAACAAGCATTCATCTCTAGGGTTTTATGTACTTTGGAATTGTTAGTCCCCATTGCCACTGAACCATGATTAATAACGGTTAAAATAGCGATTGGTTGGTAAGCTCCGTACACCGACCGGAGTAGCGTGATAAAACTAAATTAATATGAAAAAGGAGAAATTCGAGCTTTAAATAGCTCAACAAGATATTCACATGAACACTGATCCAAGTTTCCTCACTACTAAGTTATACAGAGGGCTGGTGAACCTAGTGTTTTGGAATTATTTCTAACCTTGAGTGCAACGGAATATATAAATTAGTGGCCTTGGGATAGTTTGTCCTCAAGAGAATTTTTTCTTAAAGGATTAATGTTGAAGCAACTTTGAGATGAATAAGAAGAGTGTTTCACGTTCGGCACACCTAAATGAAGAGACCATATTATCGACCATCAAGGTGACGGCAGTGCTTGACATCTTTGAGCTGCTACGCCTTCAGGTTGGTATTTTGGCTCAGTTGCAACATGCTACGACAGGTGTGATTTGGGTTTGAGAGCATTAAGTAACCCATGATGTGATTGCCTCGGTGACGCCGATTTTGACCGCTGTACAATCCCAGGGCTTGCATTTTGTGTTGGTAGGAGTGGCGGAACGAACCTCTTTGCCCCAATCACTTCGTTGCATAAGCTGTGCTACTTCGTAGTATATTAATCATGCCTTCAAACCGGATTTATTTTTGACATAGACCTAAGGAAGCCGTACATGAGGGAGTATGCTCGTACATGATTTCCTCATCCAGCACATTAGTTATTAGTATGCACGCATTTTGTCTTGTTTTTTGAATTCAGTTTGCAGTTGACACTACTGTTATTCAGTTTCCCATTTGCTTGGTAGGGGAGTAAACAAACAAGTCACTTATTTTGATATTTTAGTTTCACCCATTTTATCCTACAGGATTTGTTAACCAACTGCTTTTTATTTGAGATTAATCATTGTTCATTGTTCAAAGCGAATTCGGTCGCTCTACGTTGCACAGCTTCAAGTGCATCAGTATAGTGTTTTCGCCAGACTCTGCAGGATTGAATCCGTACTCCACATGCGGCGTCATTTAGGCATACAGCATTTGCGAAAAGATAGATGTTTTGTACGCTCTTATGAAGAGGCCAAGTTGCTGCCTGACTCATAAGTAGCTTTTCAGCCTGTTTGGAGCAGCCTAGTTCCTCCTACGCGCTTATCCCAAGGTCGCTTTCCTAGGAAGCACGTTTCAACTACTGGCCCCCAAGACCGATGTTCGCAGGCATGCAAATGACGGATGACAGGGTTGTTCAATTCCGGCCCACGGGCAAAATGCGGCCCCTTGTTAACAATTCCAGTGGCTGGCAACCACCTCATGAAACAATAAGTTCAAGCTTGAATTGTTAGCTTACAGACCACATTATATAGAACACGAAAATTATGCATATTACATATACACTATTCAATGACAACGGATGCTGGTAAAATTCAAAGAGGTTACATTGTTCAGTTTTAATCTACTAGGAAAAATCAATCTAGTGCTTTTACTAAAGGTGTCTAAACTAAATGAAGCATAAAAGACATGAGTTCGCTCCAATTTTATATATAAGGCTTGTCCGCCGAACAACCACCTCTTATTGCCAGCTGGATTTTTCGGGTTAATTCTGTTATAGCGAATTATTCGTAGGCAGAGTTTCAGGAAGTAGTGGGTTTCCACCTAGCAAGCGTTCTCCCTATAAAAAACCACAACTCTCTGCTTGACAACACTGCGACGTGGCGGGTGTGAATCGCCACTACATAAAGCCACCGCCCTACACAATCCACGGACGCCAGTCAAGTAGTATAAACGTTCGTTTCACCCCTTCTCAACAGACGGACCGACAGAATACAATCACAACTATGGTGCCACGTCTACAAATTCAAGCAACACAGCTGCAAACATTCAGAGTGACATACATACAAATACACACTACAGTTCCCATATGCTACCGCTAAACTTGCGAAACCATTGTACATTTGCCAATCATTCGTGTTGATATTGTTATGATCATGCCTATCCAAGTGTGCCTCGCTATATTTAGAACATACTACTTGTCTATTTATTTGTAAAGCTAACTAGTTTTGTGAACGGGATTTTTGTTTCTTGAGTTATCACATTTTCTAAACTTTTATCGTACTATTATTTACTTTAATTTACTTTCTTGGGCATAACCATTTCTTCTTTTTGATTACTTAGTTCCACAAAAAGCGAATTTCTTCTCCTCTATTTTCACAACCTTATGATAAAGCGGTTTTACCTAAACTGAAAAGATTAAAAATCTGTTCGTTACCACTTAATTTAAAAAGTTCTCATTCTTGTGCAAGTACGGAGAATGCGACTGCAAATGAAATATTACTGACGACTGGCACCGCTTCCGGGAAAAGTGGAATTACGTGCAATATTTTAGTAAACGTCTGAGCAAGTGTGGGTGTTTGTTTTCTTGGAGAGTGCGGTTGTTTCCTGGAAATTCGCAATCAAATGCACTACTTAAGAAAGCATATTATGACAATTTGGTTAAAAATGAATGAGTTGGGAAACTGAAGCAACTATATGCTGATGAAAACCTCACAGCGAGGTTTGTTTGCAGTAATCGCCCAGTTGAATGAAAATACGACGAAGGCAAGGTAAGTGGTAGCAAAAGAAAGGGCTTAACACTGCAAGCCATTTACTAAAGGCCAATTTGTCAAATAATGTATGAAAATTGCATGCAATATGTGTCCTACTGAAAGGCAACAGTTTGTCAATATTTCCATGACACGCAACACCGTGGTTCTCGGCATTCGAGACATCTCTGCTGGCAGGAGACTATTAGAGGAGACATAATTAAAGCTTTTTTCTCGACAGCCTGTGCTTAAAGCACTGATGCATCTGATACTGTCCAGTCTTTCACTTTCGAAAGGAGTGGATGATGACAGTTGTGTGAGTGAAGAATTACTTGACCTGTATGATCTTAAAGACCAAACAAGAGGAATTGATTTATTGGTTTCTGTTTGTTCTGCAACCAACGACATCAAAATATCAATCGAAAAAGCTACGGAATTATTACTGACGATGCCACAACCATGATTGGTGAGCAAAAAGCATTAACACCACTGTTCCTTAAAAAAGTCAGTGAAGAGGAGAGCAAAACCATTAAATTCCACTGCATCATACACCAACAAGTTATTTGTGCCAAACATTCTGGGTGTGATCATGTTAGGAAGTCAGTGATAAAAGTTATCAACAACCTTCGCTCTAAAGCCTTGTTTCATCGTCAGTTTTAGCCGTTTCAATTCGGTATCCAGAGCGAATTCGAATATGTTGTGTGCCACAATGATGTAAGATGGCTCTGCCGAGGGCCTGTGCCTCATCCCTTCCACTCTGTAAGATAAGAACTTGGGCAATTCATGAAAAGTAAGGAGAACTCGATGCCAGAAGCATCTGATCCTGTTTGGCTGGCTTATTTCGGATTTTTGGTTGATAACACACGGCGCCTGAACATGTAGAACACGGACCTTCAGGGTCAAAATGCAGTGCTAAGCCAGAGGTATTCCCACATCAAAGCCTTTAAGAATAAGCCGATTTTTCCAAAGACAACTGTCTCATACGCAGCCAAATACCAGACATTTTCCGTCAATGCGAAAAATCATAACAACTATTCCAGAAAGCAAAATCAATATGCAAATGCAGCGGTATGTCGCAAATATTGCCTCTATGGCTGGGGGGGTTTTAAAAGCGTATGCAGGACTCTATAGCTGTTGAAAAGGATAGGGGACGTTTTTCCTCCCATTTCTCATTGGACAATGGCATTAGTCCAGACGATTTACAACTGGAGCTCATTGAATTGCAAAGTAATGTTGAATGTCGCAATCGGCACCAACAGCTATATCTCATCAAATTTATCCCCAAATGGATAGACAGCTTCCAAGAAATTCGAACATGGATAAAAAAGATGCTCAGCTTGTTTGGCTCGACATTTTTGTCTGTGCAGACATTCTCCGTTTTTAATTTTAAGGAGGACCTGGTGAGGATGAAACTAAGTGATCCTCACCTGTGTCATAACGAGTATCACAACCAGTGACTTTGAGCCTGACCGGACCAGATTACTGAAGTTAAGATCTCCGTTTTACCATTCGCATTAAGAGCTTGCAATTAAAATCTTATAACATGTCTTTTTTGGTTATTATCCTAATGTCAGGCTGAATTCGGTTTGACATTTTCATACCTCATAAAACATGACCCTCCTTGCGAAATGTTTGGACACCCCCAGCACATGCTCACAACTTGGCATTTTATCACATTGAACTGCAGGTGTGATTCGGATGAGCACGTATAGACCGTGTCGAGATTTCTGCAGTGCCTCGTGGTCAGCCACGGTCTTTATTCTATACCAGATCTTGAGATCGTCTACAAGTATTTAGAAGTCTGACTGGAGCAACCTAGTAAGGAGATTGAGAAATGCTAGGAATAGACGTGTTTTGTTTACCCATCCTTACAGCACACCACACTGAAGTTCAGTTGGGTCGGGGATTTAGCTGTGTTTGATTCGGCTGTTAGCGAAGGAGAGCAGCAGGTTTCTGCACTTGTCAAAAGAAGGCGAAAGAGGGTTAAAAAAGCGGCAAAACCAAAGGCGGACATGAGAGGTCCGTCGGGCGCCCATTCTCCCCCCTCAAATTCTACTACTACGGAATCCTTGCAACTGGAAACATCTACGACATTAGAGTCTATAGAAACGGACACTAAACTGAAACCACCGACGTCCATGGAGCGTTCGGTAAATACTCCGCGTCGCGGAGACTCGTATACCGACTGCAGTGTTATTTTCAGAAACGCCACTGAGTCTTCTGCTGTTCTCCCAAAAGACCGTATGCTAGATGACCTTAAGTGGTTTAGAGTATGCATTACCAAACTCCTGCCTCCCGGCTTCCCCGGTGTGACTGTGCGCAAACTAACCAGACTCGGTAACTTGCCAGCCGACAAGTCTCGCCCTCGCTTGTTGCGAGTTGTTCTGTCCACTCTGGAGGAGCGCCAAGCACTTCTGCGTTTCGCCTTTAAGCTCAAGGGCACTGGTGTCATTGTGCACCCAGACCTCCCTTTGGCGGATAGGCTGAAATTGCGGGAAGCTGTGAGGGATCTTAAAGCCCGCCGTGAAGCAGGAGAAAAGGGTCTCCGCTTGGTGGGTTTTCGGGTGGTGAGCCGGCGGTCCACTTCCGCCCTACCAGAGCCGGTTCTGGTGGCGCACGATCCCGGACTCACAATGTTAAATCCCTTCAGGTGATCTTAAGCAATGTGCGTAGCCTGCGAAACAAGCTGTGCGAAATCGGCGCTCTTGTCGACGACTGCCGTCCAGATGTCCTCGCATTCACTGAAACGTGGTTGTCCACCGACGTCACGGACAGTGAAGTGTGCTTGCCAGGCTACGCACTGCTGAGATGTGACCGCACCTCTGATCGGCGCGGAGGTGGTGTTGTTTTGTACGTTAACTCCGCACTTACTGTCTGTAGGACGTATAGTTTCAGATCATCAGAGGGTGATGTCGAGGCACTCGCAGTTAACCTGTGTATTGCCTCCGCGCAACTTAAAATTGTGCTGGTCTATAGAAGCCCCGACAGCGTTGCTAAGGGGCTTGCTGATTTCATCCGCGAGCATTCGGCAAATAGGTGTTTAGTGATGGGGGACTTCAATCTTCCCGACGTTGACTGGCAGAATTTTTCCTGCGGCGCTGTTACAAGGTGTTTGGCTACCGAGCTTCTCGAGCTGGCCTTGCATGCTTCCCTGCACCAATTTGTCGATCGGCCTACTAGATTCATGATGGGTCAAAACCCGTCCCTCTTGGACTTAATCTTCGCTAAATCCATTGATTTTGTCACCAATATTGTATACAACTCACCTTTCGGTGCTAGCGACCACGCATGTCTCTCATTTAAGTGCGCCCTTAGTCGTCAGACTAATGATCATCCCGCCCGAGTACCAAATATATGGCGCGCAGACTTTCAGACAATGAAAGCCAAAGCCGCAAAGTCGCCTTGTATCATTTTGGAAAGTGACGACATTCAAACGGCCTGGGACAGCTTCAAATCATATTTGAGTGAGCTCTCTCTCCCCCATATACCACTATCTGGCAGGAATAAAACTAGGGCAAAGCCACCCTGGTTTGATTCTGCTGTACGCAAACAACTTAACAGACGTGCCAGATGTTGGCGTACTTACTTATCTGCTCCTTCATTATGCACTTTCAAGCGATATCGTGAGGTTCGAAATGCCTGCAGGCAGTATCTACGTGGTGCTCGTCTACAGCATGAAGTAGAGCTTGCTCGTATAGCCTCATCAAACCCGAAACGCTTCTTCGCTTATGTCAAAAGGCGAAGCAACATGAATTCGTGCATCCCAGTGTTGTTTGGCCCGGACGGCACTGCTGTTGTCACGGATCACGAAAAAGCTTGTTTGCTCGGAGAACAGTATGCTGGGGTTTATGTTAGAGAGTCACAGCCGCCGCATATCAGTCTCCAGGCAAAAGTTCCTGAGGGCTCCCACTTGGAGGAGGTTTCTATAACCGAGGCTCAAGTGCTCCGGCTTTTGAGGCAATTAAATCCCAATAAAGCTGCCGGTGGAGATGCTATTCATCCCAAACTGTTGTACGAGTTGGCTGATGAACTTTGCTCTCCGATTACGCATCTTTTTGTGAAGTCTCTACGAGGCTGCTCACTACCCAAGGACTGGAAGGAGGCTACTGTTTGCCCCATTTTTAAGAAAGGTGATAAGCACCTCCCTGATAACTATAGACCGGTCAGTTTAACGAGCGTGCTGGTCAAGTTATTGGAAAAGCTTGTGAGGGACGCTCTCGAAGGACATTTGAAAGCGTTTGACTTGCTTAATCCTTCTCAGCACGGTTTTCGTAAGGGCTATTCTTGCCTTACTAACTTGTTAACCGCTCGTGAACACTGGGCCGAAGCCGTTGATTGCGGGAAGGCAGTGGACGTGCTGTTTATTGACTTTTCCAAAGCTTTTGACACCGTTCCACATTCGCGCCTTTTGTACAAGCTGAATTCCTTTGGTATTTCTGGGCCAGTCTTACGATGGATTTCAGCTTTCCTAATCGGAAGGGAAATGTGTGTGCGGGTGGGTTCAAGCTTGTCCTTCCGCCAATGTGTTCTCAGTGGCGTGCCGCAAGGTTCGGTTCTTGGCCCCCTTCTCTTCACTTTATACGTTAATGACCTACCTGACGAATTGGGTGTGCCATCCCTAATGTTTGCGGATGACTTAAAACTCTGGTTCACGATAGACGAGCCGATTGGTCCACTGACCCTACAGGAGGCTCTGAATAGACTTTGGGACTGGTCAATTTTGTGGCAGTTGCCAGTTAATTTAGGGAAATGTTCCGTTCTACGCGTTGGTCCGAATGACCCGCCGACGCGTTATTTGCTTGGCGGCAACGAGGTACCGCGAGTTCAACTCCAATCTGACCTCGGTGTTTTGCTGTCATCTGACTTCAAGTCCAGTGAACACTGGAAGACAGCTGCTCGTAAAGGCTTCAACATGTTGTGGATGATCCGCAGGTCATTCGGGATCATGACCACCGACATGTTTGTTAGACTATTTTCGGCTTTTGTAAGGCCGCACTTGGAATACTGCGTCCAGGCTTGTCCTCCATGCCTGGTTCGTGATAAGATGGCAGTTGAACGAGTCCTGCGGTCCGGGACGAAAATGGTGTACGACTTAAAGAAGCTGACGTACCCGGAGAGGCTACGTAAGTTGGATATGTTTTCCATGTATTACAGGCGGCTTCGGGGCGACTTGGTCCTTACATATCGTATATTGATGGGTCAGATTGGTCCTGATTTGACTGGACTGTTTCGCCCAACTCGAATGCCAACCCTTCGTGGCCACCCATTAAAGTTGCACAAACCCCGGTCTGACCGGGTTTTGGCAACTTTTAGATTATCGCGTAGGGTTATAGCTTATTGGAACACATTGCCTGCAGACGTCGTGATGGCACCGACGTTGAAAGAGTTCGAGCATCGACTTGACGCTCTCGGTCTGCAGTTTAAAGTCTTCCCCTTCGTGCCTTAAACTTTTCTTCGTCTATTACGGCTTACGCTTCTTTAACTCATTTTAAATTACATTTTAATATTGCCTACGATATTAGATTAGCTTGTCTTCTCTGTTTTCTTTTCTTTACTGACACTACTGTTTTCTTTTATTCTTCACGTGGCCGGCACAGCGGGGACTGCTAGTGCAGGGTACGTGGGCATTGTTTGGTTGACCATATGAATCGTGTGTGTTGATTTGGCTCTCCTTTGGCACATCAAGGCACCGGTTTCCCTGTTGGATCAACGACGTTTTCGAAGGTGGAACATTCGCGGGATTTTCCTACTGTTCCGGTCCCAATTGAACTTGAACTTGAACTTGAACTCTCACATTTAGCTGACGTTAAATGGGTTTGTTGCTTATCCAACCCAATTCAGGGTCGGCGAATCCATAATTTCGAAACTTGTGAAGTGGAATGCGGTGGTAAAGTCGGTAGAATGCTGTTAAGAAGTCCAAGTAGTCGACATGAACTCCAAATCTAGCATCGACACATTCGGTCCAGCCTGCGGGGTGAAGGCGTCAGTGGCGATACAACCCTTATCAAGACAATATTGTAAGAAAGGAGCTAATGGTCCGGAGTAGAACAAATATAGCTGTCCCTATTTTGTTTCCTCGTTCGCATTCGATTCCCACATAATCTACTATTATTCTGCAGGGTATCTGCTAGATAAATGCTCAAACAGACCACTCACCTATCTTTTGGTAATTTGAGTGTTACCCTCACCCACCTACGACACATGTTAAGCAACCGCCTTTTTACCCAACATAAATCATTGTTCATTGCATTTAATGCCCAGGTCTGATGTTGTCCACGCCAAGTGAGCTGTGATTCTGCAAGGGCAATAGGCTTTTCATTCCATTTGCTGCAGTGAGTGATACGAGCTTTTACTCTGGGGGCTGTGGTAGTTGTATGGAAAGCTGGTGGAATGATGCTTGGTTCTTAACAATGCGGCTGAGGTGCTGCTGAATGGCGTTGGTCGCCTCTTGTACAGTTAGCGCCGAACTTAAAAATGGGATTCCGCGCTGCATCTGAGAGTTTGTTAACGTGCCTGTAGAGCATTTTAGAATCAGTACTGTATTTCATCGCCAAGTATTTTTTATGTTTGAGTTCGTCTTCATGGAGCAACTTGAAGCAGTAGTTCCGTCGAGTTAAGCAGGTGCCCCAGACGTGCATGCTCGGACAGGCTTCATAAGCACACCAAGCTGAACCCCTTAAGATCATGCGTATTTAACTGCGACTGCTTAGGAAGGAGGTCATCTTTTTCGGGCGAAAGACTTTGGTTTCCGAAATATTTACTTCTACCCTCCAAACTCCCTCCAGTTGATATTCGACTGCTGCTTGTTTGGGAAGGACTAGCAGCTTTTTTGAATGAAGTCGGAATAGCAGAGTCGGGCATTCGGTGCGTCTAGGGTTACGGCGTCAACCATCAGTTCCTCACTGGTGAGCACTAGGTCTAAAACGGATTGTTTATTACCCGTTCTGAACCGTTTGGGAGAGGTAACGTGGTTGTATAGAGATACAACGGCGGGTACATTTTCCAAGTTCGCCTTGAATTGTTTACTGATAGAATCAGGGACTTCGATTGCACACAGGCTGGAGTTCCGCACTAGAATGACGGGGCTGTATGCTCGTGCCAATCTTTGCTTTGTAAAAGAAAGTAGGCGGTGATCCATTTCATAGTGGATATTGGAAATCGGTAACCTATTGCTTGTAAACAAACATCAACCCGTATCAAGTGCAAGCGGCACATAACAGAATCGACAAGCTCCGTTGCTGGATAGTCGGCATTATCGGGATGCAGACCAGGTCGGTAATATAGGATTACCCCGCCTCCTCTGCAGGGTCGTTCTTTTCGTAGGGGAGCGATGCCACGTAGAGTTATCACATGATTTGTGATCATAGTACACCGTCAGGTTTCGGTTACTATGGATATGCTATAATGAAAGCTGACAAGCACGACGCTCAGTTAACTTACTAGGAAGACTTTGTACGTTGGTGTACAAGCAGCTGAAGTCCTCCGAAGTGGGAAGCGTGTTTGCAGACGTCGAGTTCCGGTGAGAGTCTATGACGACCATACGACGGTCGGCTAACACAGGATTGTGTCACACGTAAAACTAGATCACCATAGAAACTATGAAGGCGACCTACTAAGTAGTTTGCTTCAATACAAAGCAACTGCCGGAGAAGCCAGCAGTTACCAGGGACCCAAATTCGAATGTGTGCAGTGGAAACCGCCGTTGGAAAATTCTCGTTAATAATACCTTGTCCTTTTGAATAGATATATGCAGTTGATAGATATAATATTTATTTAGCCTAGTGAAAGACCCTAAATGCAGATAATTTCGCTACCAGGCGTATAGCTTCGCCATTATGATGAATTAGTTTGATGCCATGACTTTCACATATCTGTAAAAGTCCACCTGGTCGTTCAGTGAACCCAGTAAACAACAAAGATGCTATCAACTAGAATATCATCGCTACAGCGTCCACAGAAATGCGAATATCAAGGACAGGAGCGGTATTACAGATCAAATAGGGTTATTTCATTTTCCATTTTACGAAAGCTCCACGAGATTAAACACACGAAAATCAGGGACTGATGAATTAAGTAACAGTATTTATTAACGATACTTCAATAGACCCTGTAATGCCAGGGAGTTAAGGTTATCGCTGTGTCACGCTCAGGTGAGAACAATGAAATATTTTTTGGGGAGTTGGGACCGCTCCGGTATTGTGAAATATGTGCGGCCATATCCACATCAGTATTGTTCCGTATAAGGACGTATTTACCGGTAATATGCGTCAATAGAACAATTCGCACCAGGTCTTAATTCATGGCTGTGGACCTAAAGGAGACATTGCAAGACATTGCTTTGGCTCGCAGTAAAGCTTTAGAAGAGCTTCAGTCAGCTCGAGCAGATGAAAAGAACCAAGATCGAAAAAAGGACAATCTATGCGTTTCTCAGTATTGGAGAATGAGCTCAAAACCCGAAACTTCGGCCCCGCTGAATAAAGAAATTTCCGACCCATCCAAAGACAGGGTTCTTATTTTCGCATGTTTACAACTTTTGGAAGTTATCTGGTTATCCCAAGTTGTTAAACGCATTAAAAAGCCTGGATGGATTACATCCAATGTTTTGGTCATACTATCTAGCACAATCAGTAGATTGGTAGCACACGACGACTGTCAGCGGAAACCTTGTCGCTCCGGTGCTATGACTATCGATCTTTCTACATAACCCATTGGTGCCTCAGCGATGACTGACTAACACATTTGAGAGCACTGGGAGGAGAATCACTGAGCGATGGTTGGCGGGTTCCGAAAGGCTACCACCCTTAGAATTTAGCTTGTGATACCTTGCTTTCAATTTCAAGTCAAGACTACTTAACTGTGTGCTTTATGTATCCATGAAGAGTAAATCTTTGTTCATAACGCACGCCAACGGCATAGATAAAAGTATAACAAACTGATATGTTTCGTCAGCAATCTGTGTATGTGGCAGACGATATTAGAAACAGAAAGTAGCGAACAAGCTTGTTTTCAGGACTTCATATTCAGGCGAATACAACCACAATAAAACAAGAGAGGGTAGACACAATGGGTTTACAATGGGTCACTGAAGCAGAGTAACTAATCGATAAGTCTACGTGCTTGGTCTGGTTGAGGTGAAGTCAGGTGAAGTGGCCTGATTGCTATTGTTAGTCGCTTTGGTCTGAGGCCAAGGCAGGGTTAAAGTATGGACGAGTTTTTCCGTGCACATAAGTCCAGGTTATAGAGCCGAATTGCGATCGCCTCTGGTGCTGACAGCAAATGACATCTGACTGTCCGTGTGTAACTTCCGGGGACACGGTAGATCGGTACGAATGCGTCATTCGAATTGATTTGATGGTCGGAGTCTACTAGATGCGACACTAATGCACTCGTTGCATTCTTCCTCGCGCCGCTGTGGAGCCAAGCGGGGAAATGCTCTCGAGCCTTGACGGGCAATTGCTTGGTCTTTTTCCCAATATACCTTGCTCGACACGAGCAGGAGAAATTATACAAAAAGAAGGAGGTTTGCGACCGAGGTATCCTGTCTTTAAGTTGTTGGCGCACAACCGGTATTGAGGTGAAGCTTACGCGCAGATTAACGGCAAAATACGTTCTCTCTGTTGCTAAGGAAAGTCTTCGGGCAGTCCGTTCCGCTATCGCGTCACCCTTAAATGGTAACGATAATTATACCATCCGCTTCTCGGCGGAAACTGCTTTGAGCTTTTGTACTCGCGGTTCCATGTGCCTCTGGATGACTTTTTCAGGGCACAAATGAATTGATCAAATCAGTTTGGCAATCAGTTCTTGTTTGACTACATTTTTATTGCTCTAGTGACGTGACAAATAGGGAACAACTGAGGTATCATATGCCCTTTAAAAAACTTACATGCTTATGTGCCATTGCCTTGCCGAAGAAAGTGAAATACATTCCAGTAATGCATGGTGACTGATATCAGTGCGCAGTTTTGACGTCAAGTTTTCGCAGGAGTGAAAGGGATTAAGTACATTGGTGTCAGTTAACTCCAACATTGAAATGTTGCCACTGCAAGCATGATGCTTTAGTGACCTGTTTAACACTTTTAAAAGCCAGGCTAAATGTACTGGAAATACCACAGTTGCCCGGTGTTGTGTAGCCTTTCGAGAATCCAGTAGAAAAGTCTGAGCAGCGATCAAAAATCTGTTCATAAAGAAATACTGAGTAGTTTTGTAATTTTTCATTACAAATCTCTGAACCTTTTCTCAATGGTTGCTTCTTTCCGGTGGCTTGCCTGTGTTCATTAGCTGACGCCCAACCCTCATTCTTGTTTGTCTGGACCAGTCATAGCTTCTCTGGGACAATGGAGCGCATTGTCCACGCCTCCAAACCATTCCGGTCTGCTCATTCGATACGTGCTCTGATTGGCTGGTTGTCTGCCGCCTCTGTCGGTTTCCGCGTGGTCTGCTAGCTCTCCTCGTGCGTAATGCGTATGGCGCCCGGAACCTGCGTAAGTTGCAGGTGACTCGATTGGGTTAGACCCGGACAAAGGGCGAGATTGACTCACCACTCCGCAAACCGATCCCCTTTTGTCTAACCGGCTTTAATGTAATTTAGGTTGCACTTCCGGTTCGCTTGCGTTGTCCGTTACCATCACGCACAGTAGGTTCACTGCGGTAACACGCAAGCGGCGATAAACTCTAAACTCAGATAACGAGGCACACCTGAAGACCTAAGTCGAGAGACATAGAACGTTGTCTTCTGACTTTAATGAAGGCTTTGTTCACGTTATGGGGCCATGTGAGTTCACGACTTAGAGTAACTCCTACATATTCTACTTATGTACAGGAGTTCAGACTGATACTGTCAGTACTAAGGTGCTGGTGTGCTTGAGGTTTGGCTGATAACGATTTTCCTTAGAGAGCAAGAAAAGGACATTTATGCACTTAGATGGGCTCATTGAAAGACTGGGAGATTTAGACCAATCAGAGAGATTGTCTAAGAAATACCACAATTAGGAAGATGAGCATGTAGTGTGATTGGATACACCAAGGCCCAGCACGCTTTAGCAGGATGACTTCCTTTGGAACGGGAATTGAGCTAATGTAAGTAGAAAACTGGGATGGGTGCAACTTAGCTGGCTAAATAGCACCTAACTTGTTGGTAGCTTAAGAAGAGCTTATGGCCCCAAAACCGGTAAAATGTGTACGCTTGACAAAGTCATCTGAAAGAAGCACTGATAAAAGATTCATTCCGGAGACGAGCATATTGTGTAACGGCAGTTCACGGTTTACACAGCCAAATACATTGCTGTAATCTAGGAAGCCAATACGTGTGGGTTTGTGTTTGCCATCGATTTATGATAGCAGGCAAAGTACAAGCTTAACTGATTTATCTAAACTGGACATTGAATAGAAAATGTCCACTTGAGTAAGTCTGAGCAAGCCTTCTTTGGCGAACAATCCACTCAAATATCTTCAAAGCTACAAACCTACATGCAATAGACAGCTATTTACAAGTTACTTCCTTCGGTGTAGGTGTGATGCTGGTGCATCACCAGCAATCAGCTATCTTGTATTAATGTAATCACATGGTGTACATTTAAAAATGAGCTGTGTTGATATAAACACACTCTTTGAGGGCTACAGGAGTTACGCCGTCCGGACAGTGCGCTTTTCACAACTTTATCCGTATTAATCCCTTCTGAACCGTTAGGCTATCTTTGTGTGATGAAGATTATAGGAAGAGATACATCGGGGCTAATGGCAAATGTAGCTCGGTAGTCCATTTGACCACAAAAGTTGTGGTCTAATTCTTCCACATCGAAAGCAGAGTGTGTGAGGTTGCAGGCGACTCCACTCAGATTCTGCATCATTTGCATAAGGGTCCGATGGAATGCGCATTGCTGATGATTCCCGCAAGGATGAAACGGGCGTACAGTGCATTTCCGGGCGTGTGGCGGCTGTCTGAGTGAGTTTGGATGTGACGAATTTCTACCTATACTATTCAACCCCCTCCTACACTTCTGTACTCAGTTCGCAGACCAAACTGCTTATAATGCCAAAGTTACTTAGCGGCTTAAGTTTGGTAAGCTCGTCCCTGGGTAAGGGGGCTATCCTGTCCTCTGCACGGCAGTAACGTGTAAGTCAGTGGATAGTGAGCGGCGCTATATCACATCTAGTAACTTATTCACGATGTTCGTTGCCGTCCTCCGTATCTCAGTGGTCTCAAACACGGACTGGCAACAGTCAAGTTGCGGGTTCGAGCCTTACTAGGGGTCCGATGGAATGCGCACTGCCGAGGATTCCCGAAAGGATGAAACGTGCGTACAGTGCTTTTCCGGACGTGTGGCGGCTGTTTGAGTGAGTCTAGATGTGACGAATTTCTACCTATACCATTCAACCCCCCTACTACTCTTCTGCAATTATTATTTTATTGGTATCTTTTGAACGTAAATGTTTAAGATGGTACAGTTCATTTTTATATCAGCCGACAATGACCTCACTGAAGCACGGTCTTCGCGTTTTAAAGCTTTTTCATTGAGTCTGCGTAGTCATTTAAGACAGTCGTCTCCAACCCCCGGGACGCGGACCGGTGGATCAAATGGTACCGGGCCGCCCAAGAATCAATTAAGTATTTCCATTTTATTTACTGCGGTCTAATCCTCTCGGAATTGTGCGGCTTTTCAAGAACGAAAAGTTAACCGGAAACTGAGCGGCTTCAAGTAGCAGTGGCGTTGCAAATTTGGTGGAGTGGTGTGTATCGCTCTACCCCCTGTTCCCCGATTCTTTCTCATGTTTAACAGTGCTTGGTGTAAGTGTATGTTGTGTCTTATTGTTGACATTTTTCTTCCGCCTTTTCTATGCATTTACCGATGTTCTCTTTTTCCGTGTAAATCTCAGTCAATTGAGTGTTCAAAGTTAACCTAACACATTAGCAACATTGAGACGAAACAGGCCTTGTCAGAAAGTTTCCTTTGGAAAATAAACTGGCCCAGTGAAGAGTGAGAAGAAGAGACTTCAACATCAAAGCAACCTAAAACGTTTACCAGGCAATACCATGAGTCCTACTTGACCTATGGATTTATCAGGACAGGTGCTTCCCAAACCGCAACCCCGTTCTGCATAGTTTGTGCTGACCCGCTCTCTAATGAGGACATGAAACCTTCAAGACTGCTTTGCCACTTGAAGGCCAAACACCCCGGATTAAAGGACAAGCCCATGGAGTATTGTGAAATCAAACAAAATGGAAACGCGAAGGACAGAAGAAATTTCTGAGTGCCACCACATCCCTAAAGGAGAATGCACTGACAGAATGATCTTTGGTGACCAGCGGTATGGCTAAATTTTAAAAGCCTTTCGATATCGGTGGAGAATTGATCTTGCCCTCCACTAAATATATTTGCAGTGAACTTCTAGTAGTGGTTGCTGTTAAAATGAGAGCGTTTGTCGGCTACCACTGTGATTAGGCGAATTGGGGAAATAGCCGTAGACACAATTGTTGGAGAGGAGTTATACATCAGCGTGGCGCACACTTCAGATTGACGAATATACAGATATCGACAACAAGGGAATATTACTTATTTATGTGCGATGGCTTTATCAGGAGGATGTGCATGAGAATTTGTTTTGTGCAAACTCAGGAGCAGAACTGTTCAAGTCCATGGATGGTTATGTATCAGGACAACTGAAATTGTCCTTTTGTGTCGTCACAAACACAGACGTAGCTGCTGCCATGACCGGATGACTACCTGTTTTACTTGCTCGTATTAAGGAAGTTGCATCTAAGAGTGAACCTACTCATTGTATCAGTTACAGCGAAATGCTGACAAGCCGGAAAATGTCACTGGAATATAACCGTGTGTTGAGTGATTTGCTTGAAGTTATTCACCTCATCGAAGAACACTCGCTTAACTCGCACCTGGTTGAGCGGCTTTGTGAGGAGATAGAAGCAGAGCACCGATGCGTTCTACTGTACACAAAAATAAGATGGTTATCTATAAGCAAATCGCTAACCACTTTATTTGAATTACGAGATATATTGCAGAGCTTGCTCTCAGAAGAGAAGTCACTACTGGCAGCACACTTCAGTGATAAGGGATGGGTCACTAAACTGGTTTACCTGTGTGACATATTTTAGCCTGCTCGGTGAAATCAATCTATTTCTTCAGGAGAAATTGACAACTTCTTTCAAGTTGGCAGATAAAGTAGCTGCATTTAAATCCAAAATTGGAGTTGGGGGAGGGTGGGTGGACAGAGGCATTTTTGACACGTTTCAAACATAAGTAGGGGAGTTTGGGCGTCCATTCTCCCATATGGTGTATGATCATCTGTCCACGCTTTTAAGAGTTCGAGCGCTAATTCCCAACCACAGAAGACCGACGGAGTGATTAGGAATCAATCCGCGACTCAATAGTCAACAAACCCGGCGAATCTAGCACGTCGGTGCAAGAAGAAGATCAACTGTTGAAGATTTCAAATGAGGACGGTCTTGAAACTACGTTCGAGACAACAATTCTGCCGATGTTCTGAATTAAAGTCATGGCGGACTATCCTCAGATTCCTACCACAGCATGTAAATTTCTATTGTCATTTCCGACATCCTAGCTGTGTGAAGCGGAGTTTTCTGCAGTGACAGTAACCAAAACAAAACGACAACATTAACTGGACATAAGTAACACACATAGGATATTATTGTCTTCTATTACATCCAGCTGGAACAATACCGCTGCAGAGAAACAAACATTGATTTAACGTTCTAGTGAGTTAACATGTTAAATCGCTTTATATATTCCTTTTCTGGTGTAACTGTAGTTGATTTTATGGCATGTTTATATGCCGTTAAATTAAAATTATCAAATTAAGACAGTCTAAAATATAAACAAGCAGTTCTCCCTCTCAGGGGGCCGCGGAAAAATTGTAGGGCTTTGAACGATTCGCGGCGATAAAATGCTTGGAGACCACTGCTTTAAGACAATGAGATAGTACCTGTCTGCGCGGATGAAAATGGTTTCCGAAAAACAACAAATATGGAAGATGAAGAAGTTAAATAGGCAGTTAATTGATCACCGTACCACATTGCATCAGATATGTACAACAGACGAAAGTCTGTGGTGGTAATATTTTTACGTACTAAGTCAATGTTGTGGACAACACATTATCTTTGCGGCGGAGTGTATCCTTTTGTTTCGTTTTGTCCTAGATAATGGCAGCAAACTTTCTGGTGATATGGTCTGAGCTTCTTAACCTTGTATTGTGTTGCAGACAGAAAACGTCCTGAAGTTGTTGACAAACACTAAGTCTAAGATAGCCTGTAAACTTTCAAGAGGCTGCATAATGTTCTTTAGTCCGGGATTCGTGTTGTGTCTTCTGAAGTCACCGACAAAACGCATACAGAAAAATCCAGATGTTCCATGACGATAGTCATGGAATCCTAATAAAAGTTTTCGGCTTCAGCTATAGCACAGCTATGAGAAATGTCTGTTGGCCAAAAAAATCAAGCGATAGCCGCTCTATTATCGTGGCTTGCATTTCCCAGGTAAACGACTAATATGCTGCACATAATGACGGAAAACAATGTTTGTTGTCTTGCACCATGAAAAATGTGCGTGTGTGTGTGTGTGTGTAATGACACCACCACCAAAGTGCCTGTAGGTACCTGGATAATCAACACGATGTGCCGTAAAGACACAAGTGTCACAAGTGTGTCTTCTGCTTCATCGTCAGCCAGGTTTCCTGAAGCATAATGACACCATGTTAAGAGTATTCACACCAATAGTTATATTTGTGAGCTCTCCTACATTTACCGCAGGTGAGCGAATAGTAGCGCTAATTAAACTAAGGGCGCAACTCTTCATCCTGAGCAGTCAATTATTGTGGAACCAATTCTTTCCTTCTTAATTCATTTCTATTTGTTTCTAACAGAATATCCATGAGAAAGTCCTTAGTTCATGCTCGCGAGAACCCGCAACTAGTTAAAACGTCGCGACTGTAACGTGTACTGATACTAGTAAGAAATGAAGTATATACGCTATGCTAAAATAAAGGAATACAGGATTCCAACAGTATCATACAACAAACTCGGGCATTCGGCCGTGCTGGGCCATGTTGAACAGGAAATCGAGCAAGTGGGTTCGAGCAGCAGTCCGGAGCCAACTAGCCTTTTGCGGTAGATGGCGTCTCGCAGTACATGTTGGTCCAATAGTAATGGCGGGAGCGGTTAAGTCGGGCAAATAACGGTCGTATACCCGTGTCTGGTCCATCGGTTGCAGTGGGAAGTGCAGAGAAGGAACCACGGGTGTGACGTCTGTTTGTTTCAAACCTGCGCTGGCCTCAGAATGTTGTCTTACGTGATGAATGATCCCGTAAGAAAATCATAGACCAAATTAACTGATGAGGACAAGGATATTTCAAACTACCAGTTCATCATCTGTGTGGGAGCGTCCACGTGGAAAATCATGTAAAATATTTCAAAGGTGGACTTGGAGAATCCGCTGGTGCTTGGGTTGCTACAAGCAACCTCTATTGAGGCTTCGGTTCACTTGTGGTGGACCTCGGCCATTGCGATCTTAAAGACCGTAAGTAAAAAGAAACCTTTTATAGTGTTGTTCATCCCAACACGGGTACCCCAAGCCCGCGGTTTCGTCTTGGTTAGGACTCATCAGTTGGAGATAGCCTGAGTTGGGTTGGAACTCAGTGCCTAGTGGCTCATGGTTGACACCATGAGCACTATGCCACTGAGATCCGCGAGCAACGCTTGATACAGCGGAAACGATTATAAAGGTGGACTTGGAGAATCCGCGGTCTTGGGGTGCCCGTGTTGGGACACTATAAAAGGTTTCTTTTTACTTACGGTCTTTAAGATCGCAGTGGCCGAGGTCCACCTCAAGTGAACCGAAGCCTCAATAGAGGTTGCTTGTAGCAACCCAAGCACCAGCGGACTCTCCAAGTCCACCTTTGAAATCGTTTCCGCTGTATCAAGCGTTGCTCGCGGATCTCAGTGGCATAGTGCTCATGGTGTCAACCATGAGCCACTAGGCACTGAGTTCCAACCCAACTCAGGCTATCTCCAACTGATGAGTCCTAACCAAGACGAAACCGCGGTCTTGGGGTGCCCGTGTTGGGATGAGCAACACCATGTAAAAGATTCTTCTGGTAAAAGAGAGTACATCAAGGGCAACATCCACCATAGGCTTTCAAGTGGACAAATCTCCGCCAAGTCAGCGTACTTGAGGAGTCGAAATGCTCCTCGTCGTGGGCATCATACACCCATGTCGCCGTTTATGTAACGTGCATTGGTCCTAGTAGCAAATGAAGTGTAGACGATATTTGCTAAAATGAAGGAATACAAGATTCCAAGACTATCATATAACGAACAGTGAAAGTCCGTGGGTGGGAAGCAAACTCAGTGAGGACAACAGAATTGCACGCCACAAGCGCAAATCGGTGGTAACGCGGGTCAGACGACGTTTAAGAGCATATAAAAAAGCAATATGTGGCAACAGTGAAAGAGAGTAAATAAGTATCTAAATCAGTTAGCGTAGATGTTCTATGGGATCCAATCACATTCAATGTCAGTAGGACTGAGGGATAATTGGGGATATCGCTACACGACTATAGGTTATCATGACACAATTCGCAGAACCAGCAACTGCTGAATTAAACAGATGGGTAATAAAATAAGGAAAACCAGTGTGTGTGTCGATAGATCAGACGAAAATGCACCCTAAAGCACTGCCAGTTTTGAAGACCCAGTCTTGAGAGAAAAAGAAGCCTCGTTCATCCAAAGACCTTTGAATAGATGGACATTTATTGCACATAGACTCAGTCATAGAGCCTTTAGACGCCCGGAGAAGCATTCTACGGCCTTTTCATCCTTCACTGAATCGTCAGCAGTGTGCATTCTATCTGATGTCTGTGGGCCTGCAACAGCAAATCGACTGACTCTGTGAATTCCTGAAGTACCATGTTCTGGTTTCCACTCTTGTTTCCGTATTACTGTCTTATACAGGTTAGCTGTGTGAATTGTACACCAATATTCGTCGTTTGGCATATTGTTATTCTGTGCTAAGTTAGTGGATATTCTCTGGCTACTTTCGGAGACGTCATTGAGTGACCCGACTGCTCTCTGAGTCCGCCATCTTAGAGTTGCTTGTGGCCTTATCGACTAATACCACTGCATATCGCTGGAACAGAAGCGCAGCCAAATAAACTCCGTGGACCGTTCACTTGACCTTTACAACGTCAACGTTCGCTTGACCGATGCATACCGTCAAGGAAATCGGAAAAGTCCACAGTCATCCCACTGGCTCAGGTAACGACACCAGGCTGAATTACAAACCTCGAGAAAGTGTACTTCCATAAGGGCTCCAAGCTAAGAGTTTGCGGGTCAGGAGATTGCAACAGATTATTCAAACTAGATTTAGCTTGCTCGCCTTGTTCCAAGTGGTGCCATCCGAAGTATGCTAGCATATCCCAACAGCAGGTGCGAGAGCGGAATTTCTCTCAAGATGTCATTTGGTTATGTACAACCTGCGCGAGCATCCCATTTGTCAAGTTTATACTTTTCCTAGTCCAGATATGTAACCGGTGGGTAGCAGAATGTGAGTAGCGAATGGGCACTAAGATGGTCCCATTGGATGAAAAGCTGATGCCGTTAAACATAGGGAGATTTAACCAAACGAATGATGGAAAAGTTGTTGCTCCTGAATCACAAGCAGCCAGGTCCCGATCATCGTTGTCTTCCCCATCTTTGACAGAACACCAGGCGAAAATTGACCGTAACTCCGACAGGTAAACAGTGCCCGTAGCAACTAAAATCAGGCACCAAACGAAACACGCGAGTAATCAAATGCCACCAGTCTTGATAACATCTATAGGTATAGGAAACTACGCAGCAGAACAGCAACCCTCAGAATCTGAAGCTCAGTGGTCTATTGGAAAGTCAAAGTCCCCTAAAACATCAATCACATATAACGCGATTGCTGCAAAGTTCACCCGAGAGACCACCCTTTCAGTCTCTACTGTTACAAAAGCCGCTAAGTTGAATAAAAGACAAACAATAGGCAACCACCACTTAGTAGCAATTCAGGACATACTATCCCCCTGCTTACAGCTTAAAGAAAAAGGATCTAACAATAGTGTCCTGACTGTTGTGTGCTAGAACGTACCCGAATCAGCAGCCATCACATTGTAAGGTAAATTCTCTGATGACCTAAACCAATGGAAGTCAATATGTTTTCTGATAAAAGTAAAAACCCAAACGCACAAACTTAGTACGAAGTACCCCTCCTCCGGAATCTGTACAGTTTGGTGAGTCCAGACTTAATAGAGTAACATCAGAATCCTCAATGGATGTGGAAAACGTTCTGCTCACCGCAAACGCGATGCAGCATAGATTGTGTGATTTATGTATCTATCCTCATATTCCGTGGAACATGCGACAGTCGTAACTAAATAAATAAACAAATGCGTACGTTTACCGACAAACGGCACAATGAACAATGAACAATGAATTTCTATGGGTTAAGAAGCGTTGCTTTACAAGTCCCGTTGGATAGTTGGTGGGGATATCAACATAAGAATAATGAAAATAGGGATAGCAAAATAGTTAATACTTTAAATATAAAAATAAGAAGTTATCGTTTGTTTCGCTGTAGTCCTGCGATCCTCTTAGATTCACAGCACCTACAGTTAACAACAAAAAATTCCATGGTAAACTCCAGGTGCAGGATGGAGACGTAGTATTAGGTAACAAGGTGTAAGTGGATGAGTGCATCGTCCAACCGTCTTTTAAATACTGTTAGTGTCGGTGCAGAGATGACTGATTCTGGGAGAGCATTCTACCGGTGACAGGCACGAATGGAAAAGAAATTTCTTCGGCACTCCAGACGACTGTATTGTTCTGCGAGTTTTAATGAGTGGCCCCTCAGGATTGTATTGCTGCTGAATTGCAGTAAAGGGCGGCACACATAATGTGGGTCTCGCAGAATCAAACCAGACTTGCGGAACTACTAGAAACTCATGCACGCTTACTACCCGTGGTCGAGGATCTGTCTCTGTGTTGCCGGATTGTTTTCACTAACTTTTGTAAATCAACTCTTGATCGTACGAGACGAAATCGCTCCGCTCGTTTAGAAAATTCGCTGACGAACAACCAGGAGGAGGAACCAATTGCTCGTGATCCCAGTAAGTACGTGATGAATTTATCGAACGTACAACTTGATGCGTTGCAATTAGAAGCATTATCACTTGGGCTTGATTACAAAGTCCCCCCTAAGACCTTGAACGGCTTGTTTATAGAAGCCCAATTTGAGAACTTTTTTGACCAGTTTAAGGAGCTCCAACCAACCAGCCCTGATAAGCATATTTGGTTCAGAAACAAGTTAACTGATATCGCCCATGAGGTGAAAACCATGCCAATTAATGAAAAATGTGCCATCACAGCTCGACATTTTCAGGCTTTACGTGAACTACGAGCTAAGGACGTAGTCGTAATGAAACCAGATAAAGGTTCAGGAGTGGTAATCATGAATAAAACCGAATACAATGAGAAGATGTGCGCCATACTCAACGATGCGAGTAAATTCGAACGGCTAACGAAAGTGGGGGACATAACCAATGTCGAAATGCGCATAATTCGTCACCTGGAATTACTTCTCCTCCACCGCGTGATAGACTTAGATACATTTAATAGTTTGAAGCCGAGTGGTAGCACTATTCCACAGTTGTATGGGTCCCCAAAGACACATAAGAGTGAAGTGCCACTCAGGCCAATCCTTTCAATGATGAACGCGCCCCAGCACAAACTCGCTCGTTGGTTAGTGAAGTTGCTAGCTCCGCTGAAACAACAGTTCAATCTGTACAGTCTTAAAGACTCGTTTCAACTCGTTGATGATCTGGATGAACTCAACCTGTCAGACAAAGTTATTTGTTCCTTGGATGTAGAATCCTTATTTACCAACGTGCCGCTACATCAGACGGTTGATTACGTGTGCGAATTAGCTGAAAACGGTGGCTGTTCGCTACCAGTTCCGACTGAATTGCTAAGAGAATCTCTACTATTGTGCACGGAGAATGTGGATTTTCACTTCCGGAATACACCATACCGTCAGATTGACGGCGTAGCAATGGGTAGCCCATTAGGTCCTGTGCTCGCTGATTTCTTCATGTTGATGGTAGAAAGAAACATTTCTACAGAAATAGCCCAGGTGCCATACTACAAAAGATATGTCGATGATATCTTGGCTTTCTGTTCGTCGGAGCAGCAGCTCACAAATTTGGTAGAACGACTCAATGGTGCTCATGCTAACTTACGGGTTACATGTGAAATAGAACAAAACAATTGTCTACCATATCTGGACATACTCATAACTCGCAGGGAGGATGGACTGATTAAGAGGTCCATTTACCGAAAATCGACTTGGTCCGGTCAGTACCTGCACTTCACCAGCTTCACACCAGTGCGGTACAAACGGACACTTGTGAAGACTCTAGTTAGTCGTGCCAGACGAATTTGTTCGGCCGACTGTCTGGACGATGAGCTAGTGTTAATTACAGCAACACTAATGGCGAATGGCTACCCTCGAAGATTTATCGAGAAACACAGCCAACCGCGAGGACAAAAGGACTTGGTGCACACAGCAGCCAAGAAGAAAGTGTATATCGAGTTACCTTTCAAAGGTGACTTAGCCACGCTGAAGACAACTAAGCGTATCATTTCGGCTACACAAGGAAGTTACTATGCTGCCCAAGTTGTCGTTATCAACCGAACCCGAAATTTGCCCATACCTAAAACGAAGGAAGCTCAGCCTATTGGGGCCAACTCACACTGTGTATACCAATTTGTATGTGACTGCGGAAAAAGTTACATAGGCAGAACCAATCGAACGCTGACTTCCCGAATAAAGGAACATGTGCCAAAATGGGTTCACCGTGAAGTTGCTCAGATTTCCTACCCCCGTCAGATTCCATGTTCGCGCAGACCGCCGGCTTCCTCGATAGGCAAACACCTATTAGACTCGGGTCACCAATTAGAGCTGAGCTCAGCGTTTACAGTCGTGTTACGTCACACTAATCCCCGCTTCCTTCGGTTTGCTGAGGCTGTCGCAATAAGCCGGATTAAGCCAGCCTTATGTGTTCAGAAACAATTATTTGTCAGCCTAAAGCTGCCTTGGACGTAGGTGTGAACTTCCGTCATTCGTTTTGCACCTTAAGTTTGTCTGGTTGCACCCACTGTTAGCTATATCTATGCATACCGGTTATTGTTAATGGTACTGAGGAGACAATACGAAATGAATGCATCTACCAGCCTTCGTCTTCTTTCCGTGCTTTTCAAATTGTTGAAGGGAACTAACTGCTTTAAGTATGCTATAATCAGGTCACCGCGTAGTCTGCGATAGCTTCCACTGAACAATCCCAGTCGTTGCAGCCTCTCCTGGTAAGAAAGATTGCACATTTCAGTTACGTTCTTAGATGCCCGGCGTTGTGGCTGCTCCAGTGCATTAAGGTCATGTTTCAGCCATGGATGCCATGCTTGAATTGCGTATTCGACATGGGGGCGAACATACGCACTGAGCATCTGTCGAAATATGCAACTGTTTATTTGTCCGAACGCCCGTCGCAACAGCCTGACGTGTTGGATCCCGGTCTTCGAGGCCTTTTCGGATTGTCTGGAGCAACCCAAGTCATCTTGAACCAGGACACCCAAGTCACGCTCGAGAGTTGATTGTTGCAGTACATCAGTTTCGAGTCGGTATGAGTAGCTGCTCTGATGTCGGATGGAAAGCACCTTGCATTTCCTGACGTTGAAATGCAATATGATTGGGTCGACCATTGATACACTGTACCTAAATCACGCTGAAGCACATGTTGCTCGGCGTTCGCCTGGATTCTGCGCCAGATCTTGATATCGTCGGCAAACATTAGGAAGTTTGAAGCGATTCCCTGTGCAAGGTCATTAATAAACACCAAAAACAAACGTGGACCTAGAATTGAGCCATGCGGCACATTACACTCAACTTGTACGGTTTCGATAAAGAGCTCCGAACTCTGACCACTAATTGCCGTTGATGTAGAAAGTTGGCGATCCAGCTTAAAAGAGGGTCGCCGATCCTGTACTGCTGCAGCTTGGATAATGGAAAAATGAAACAACTTTTTATTACGGGTAAAAAAAGCAATGTTAACAAGTCCCGTGGGATAGAAATTATTGCGAAAATCAATTGCATGATAAAGTGAAAAGCGTTGTGGTGGACTCACCATAGACTTATGTGGAATAGCGGAGATGTTCGCATATCAAACGGATAACTCCTTAAATCCATTGGTTAGACGTTTGGCAAGACGCCGTTTGATTGCGTTTTGTAGCCCCTGGCCAATAAGTCATAAAATGCAATGTAAGTGAGACAATACATCGTCAACACGTTTTATAAATATCGCCAGATTGGGAGCAGAGATGACATAATTAGGGAGGGCGTTCCAAGGCTGGCACACGCGGAGAGAAAAGAAATTTCTACGGCGTTCAAGGCGGCTATACTGAATTGTCAGTTTCAGAGGGTGACCTCTTAGTTTAGTGTTATGGTTCAATTCCAGCGGCGGACAGCAAATGTGGATATTTGAGGAAATGACTCTTGCCGGGTCGTTGACAAACACCAAGAATAAGCGCGGTCCCAGCACCGAGCCTTGTGGGACACCACATTTCACCTCAATTGGGTTAGAAAGTGACCCCCTAACACGTACTTGAAGCTTTCGTTGATAAAGGAAGCTGCCAATCCAATCAAGTACAGGATCTCCGATTCCGTAACTCTGAAGTCGTTGAAGTAGGATGCGGTGATCAAGGCGGTCGAAAGCTTTGGAGAAGTCTAGATAGATGACGTCGACTCCGACCCCATCATCAGCCACTTCCGTCCAACTACCTCTTGCAATCAGTAGGTTGGTGGTGCATGACCGGTGTTGAAGGAAGCTATGCTGTTCCGGTATCAAAATGTTGCATTTTTCCACGATAGTAGGATCCTACGGTCTAGACGATCGAAAGCTATGGAAAAATCCAGGTGGATCACATCAACACCTTCTCCAGCGTCAGCTGCCTCGGTCCAACTACTGCGTGCAATTAGTTAATTCGTTGTACATGACCGCTGTCGACGGAAACCGTGCTGCTCAGGCGTGATGATGTTGCAGTTTTCCAGATACCACACCAGTGCATCGGCAACTATGGATTCCATGACCTTGGAGAGTAAAGGAAGAAGGGTTACTGGGCGGTAGTTAAAGGCATCAGTTCTGCTTCCACCTTTGTGAATCGGGGTTATTATTCCAAGCTTCCACATGGCAGGAACTTGGTTCTGGTCTAAACAGCGCTGGAGAAACTGAGCTAAAGGTCCTGCCAGTTGGCTTCCTGTTGCTTCCAGTGCCTCTGGACGAATGGTGTCGACACCCAGCGAGCTGTGTTTGCGTAGAGTAGTCACCTTTTGCTATAAAGCCTCTGCGGTAAAATTGATGTGAGTTAGTCCTGGCGCGCAAAATACAAAACTTGGTAGATCGCTTGGTGTCAAGAATCTTTTAAACGTGGGGGCGTATTGCATCTGCAGCGCGTTTGCAGCTTCCATAGCCGTTCTTGTTGGGCCATCAGCCGTCCTGAGTGGAGGAAATCCTTGCCTCACTTTCCGTAGGCTATCAACGTGCTTGTACAGCAGTTTGTGGTTAGCACTGAAGGTTTTTGCGATGTTCAGCTGATAGGCGAATTTGTCTTCTCTTAACAGTTGTGTGCAGTGGTTACGTTGGGCTACGTAGTTGTCCCAAGTTTCTGGTGTTGGAGCTTCTGTGTACACTCGCCATGCTGCGTTGCGTACCGTCATCCATTTTAGAGTTCTCCTCCTAACAAAAGAAACTGATTTGCACTTATTGCAAGCTTTTATCTCTGGAGCCTCTGCAATCACCTGACTGCATTTGTTGACGAACTCGAGCCAGGCGACTTCCGGGGGTTCTTCTTCGAGGAAAGACCATGTTGTGGCGCTGACTAGCTGGGCGAGTAGGTCGTACCTTGTGATGGTTCGCACAGTATCATCGTTATCATTCAGATATTCTGCAAAGCAGACGAAGTCTAAACTGATGACGGAGTGATCACTGCGACCCAACGGGCAGTCTAAAACCAACGCATCAGTCATATGCTCCTCGTTGGTAAGCACAAGATTTAGCACAGATGGCCTGTTACCAGTTCTAAACCGAGTGGGCAAAGTGATGTGGTTGTAAAGAGGAACAGTAGTTACTAGATCTTGTAGATCGGCTTTGAATTGTTCTCCGATCGTGGCAGGGGCTTCTAAACAATGTACGTTGAAAGCACTCATGATAAGAATGTGAGTGTACTTTTGTTGTATACTGCACCTTAAAGCAGCCGCTAGGTGGTAGTCGGTTTCGGGTGTTAAGTTAGGCGCGCAGTACACCAAGACAACAAGGCAAGCGTCCCTGCCTTTTAACATCAGGCGGCACCAAAGAGAGTCGGGGAACTGCGAGTCTGAATCCTCCACGGCTTCGCACTGTAAGTCGTTTCGGTAATACCAGATTACCGCTCCTTTTGTGAGCCTGTCGTTCCAGATCAGTGACATGCCCGGTGGCGAAACTTCAGCGTCCGTCATTCCCGTGTGCAACCACGTCTCGGTGATATCAATGACATCATACGAGCCGGAAGCTTGGCGATCTTTCAGTTCAGCCAGTTTGTTAGAAAGACCCTGAGCAATTGTATACAAGCAGGCCAGTTTCTCGGTCTCTAGGAGCCCACAGTGGGGTGAAGGGGTCACGTGTGGGAGAATGCCGACCGATGGGAGGTCGGTAGTTACTCGTTTTTTTGATGGGATAATGATACCTCGTTTGCAACTTGATTCGGCCAAGGTGCGTCCCAACCTTCGTTTAGACCTACGTCAGAGTCAATTAAAGCAGCAGTCAAGTTACGCTTTTGTACATTCGTCGGTATGCTTGCTGCTTCAATTGCTTTAATATTTGAGCTGTGTAAAGCGTTTTCAACCTTTAACTGGATTTCAGAAGGAAGATGTTTCCGATTTCTCCGCCATCGATCTAAAACATCCTTTGCTTGTTGCTCTGACTGGAGCACAAGCTTTAAGATTCTAGGGCCGCATGCTCTATAATTTGGTGAGAGAGTATCCTGGTGAGCGATAGTGCTACAATATTATCCAAAGAAAGTGTTTCACGAATGAACCGCCACTGTTCTAAATCGTGCTTTCCGGTCTCTTGAACATCGTTAGAAGGATGTTCTGTCACGCCATGTATGCAGATTTCGTTTAGGATTTCTTGCTTGCTGTACTCCTCTTCGGTGTTTCTTTTTGATTGTCGCGCGCTCCAAGGGACATCGGGATAGATACATATCACACAGGATCCGTATTTTAGCGCGCTTGCGGAGAGCAAAACGTTTTCTACGTCGGTGAAGGATTCTAGTGTTACTCGAATAAGTCTGGGTTCACCATAGTGTGGCGAGTTCGGATGACGAGTAATTCGTAATAAGTTTATGGGCTTGGCTTTGATACTCATCTGCATACACAATGAGTTCCATTGGTCTTTGTCGTCTGATAACTTATCCCGCAATGTGATGGCGGTAGATTCAGGAACATTTGATCATACAACAGTCCGGGCACTGTTGTTGGATCCTTTTTCATCGATCTACAACGTATGATACTCATTTGTCCTGACTTGTTGACAAGTGATTGTTTGCTGTTTTTCTCTCTATTTGCGTCAACGGTGTTTACAATCGAAGAGGCCGCAACAGCGGCCTCTCAGTGGACCCTTGCAGCAATCTCTGCATACGTAACCGATGTTCTGGGAGGCTTAGTCTCGACAAGAGATATTTGAGCTACAGCTACCAGAGGTTGGTGTTTGGCTGCTTCATCCTTGTTAATAATAGATGCCAGGTCTATTGGAATTTGCTTAACCAAACGTCTTGAATGGTGCCTGATTTTCGTTGCCGTGTGTACTATTTGATTCACGCAGGCACAGTCTGTTTTCGCCCGGCGTTCTACCAAAGTTGGAGAAGACAACGGAGATGGAGACGTGGCTGATTGCGGTTCAGGGGAAGCGGATTGTTCAGCATTCCGTTGCTTAGCAGCCGCTGCATTTCTGTGATGCATATTCGCCTACATTGAAGTAATCTTATCGTTTATCCTCTGCTCTGCTTCTGCGATTAACCGGTCGCATTTCTCAGCTAGGATAAGCAAGCACTTAACGAGGGGGATGGTGAAACACGCAGTACAGAACCAAAATGCATCTTGAGAGCTACTTCGCTCCCCTACCTGTTGTTGGGACACATTTGCACATTTCGTATGGTACCATTCCAAACAGTGCGAACAAGCCAGACCGATTTTTACTACTCGATGACATTCTCCTAACCCGCAAATGCCTTTCGATGGGAGTCTCTTCGGTTTCGTCTTTCTGCCATTCAATTTGGTGTCGTTACCTGACCCAGTGGGTTGGTTAGCGTTCTGTACTTGAGAGCGGTGCACATCGGTCAGGCGAGCGTGGTGGTTGCAAGGTCAAATGAGCGGTCGGCGTGGTCGCGCGGTCCGTGTGATGGGTTATGCAACCGCACTGGCTGACAAGCTCACAAGGAATGGCGAGTGACTGGAACCTGAACAGAGCGCTGAACACAGATTGACAGATCATAGATTCTTTCACAGCTGTGTTGAGAAACACTGGATCGGAATAAGCTTAGGCTTTTCGGTCAGCATCGAGAATTCTGTGTCACACAGAAAGGCAATTGGCTCAATGTGATTGAATTAAACGCTTGCGCTTACTCACAGATGCCAGTGAACAATGATTTATAACGGGCAAGAAAGCAGGTGCTTGACATGTCCCGTAGGGTGTTTAGCGTGACAAAAAATGTAGCAAAGGGATAATGGAGTCGTCAGTTAGGGCGCTTACAGATCTAACTGCACTGTTGTATAAAGGGAGTATGAAATGAGAATGTACGCACACAAAGCAACAGGGGAGTGGTTATTGCTCACATCATAGGCGAGAAAAATAAAAAAGATAGCAAGGACAACGCTTACACGTGTGCAACTATCTTGGGTCCACAGGATACGGAAATCCAGTTTCTATAGTAGTAGCGTTAATCAAATTACGTGCAATACGTTTGGAGTGACTCATTCTCGAGTAGGGTTATGGCGCTATCCCCTCTCTGTTGTGCATTAGTGCCAGCAGCTGGTGGTCATGAGCAATAGCACGTAGTGTAAATGTGACAGGGTATCGCCAAGGCGTTTTTTGAAAAAGGATAGGGTGGGTGCATTAATTATATGTTCCGCGAGGGCATTTCAAGGCTGTGACAATTGAAGGGAGAAATAGTTTTGCTGACATTCCAGTCGGCTGTACTGCGTGACTAACTTAAACTGGTGACCTCTTAGCGAGGTGTTTGGACTGAGTATTAGAATGGAATGGCATGGGTGGTTGGGGTTTCTCAGGATCAGGTACACCATTATGAGATCGCCCCTTAGACGCCGATAACATTCACTGTATATTTTGAGAGTCTTCAGCCTGAATGAATAGGGGAGGCTGGTCAAATCTCTGACGCTCTTCGTTGCCCTACGTTGTCCAGTATCGAGCGCGGTGAGATGGTGTTTGAGCCAGGGTTGCCACACTTGGATAGCGTATTCCGCGTGTGGCCTCACGTACACACTAAGCATTTTTGGAAAGACTGAAGGGTCAAACTTCCCGAAGGCTCTGCGAAGTAGCCCGAGGTACTGATTCGCTTTCTTAGCTGCATTTTCAGCCTGCCTCGAACAACCGAGGTCATCTTGAACTATCACGCCGAGATCGCATTCATGAGAAGCCCGCTGTAGAATTTGCGGTCCTAGGCGGTAGTTGTGCATACTTTTGTGCCGTATGCTGAGAACTTTGCACTTGGTGACATTGAAATGCAGCATGTTCTCGACGGACCATGTGTACGCTTTTTCCAGGTTCTCCTGTAAGACTGTGTGGTCCTCCATTACAGCTATAGTGCGCCATACCTTTAGGTCATCAGTAAATAGCAAACAGTTGAACAATGAACAATGATTTATCACGGGATAAAAGCAAGTGCTTCACACGTCCCGTAGAATGGTTGAGGTGAAAATGATGAAATCAAAATATGTCTGGGTCATCTATCGAGCGTCTGTCGAGATGAATAGTTTGATAAGTAACATCAGTGTAAAATTAAAATAAATTATCGAGCGTAAACGTTCAGAAAGACACTGGGGTGCAGTGATCATTGAGGTAAAGTGTGAGAAAAGTAAAATATGGTCGCTCACTTAGGTCCATTTGATACATAAATCTTGTTGAAATGCATCCTTGGCGTAATCCACAGCAGAGGAGTTTAGGTAACAAAATGTTGGGAGCTAAGAGCAACATCTAATCGTTTTTTGAAAACATCCAAGGTAGGAGAGGATACAACTGAGTCTGGGAGTGCGTTCCAAGGTTTGCAAGCCCGAAGGGAAAAGTAATTCCGTCGACACTCTAGACGGCTGTATTGTTTCTTCAACTTTAAGCAGTTACCCCTCAGCTGCGTGTTGTGGCTAAGTTTTAGCAAATGGCGGCATACGTCGTTGGGATCACTCAATATTTGATAAGCTAATCTGAGATCACCGCGCAGCCTTCGATAGCGTCCGCTGAAAATTCTCAACAACTTCAGCCTTCGGTGGTAAGAGTGATACCGCAGGCCCATCACGTTCTTGGTTGCTCTCCGTTGTGGTGCCTCTATCGCTTCTAGGTCGCGTTTCAACCAAGGTTGCCAAGCTTGGATTGCTTACTCAACATGCGGGCGCACGTAGGAATTGTGCATCATTGGGAAGATTGATGGGTGAAATCTCCCGAATGCTCTTCGCAGCATGCCGACATGCTGGTTGCCTCTTTTCGCAGCTACCTCAACCTGTTTTGAACAGTTGAAGTCGCTCTGTACGATCACACCAAGGTCACATTCCTGGGAGCTATTCTGCAGTCCATTGGTCCCAAGTGAATAGGTGTAGTTATGACTATGGCGTAATTGTACGACGCGACATTTGTCTACATTGAACGGTAGGGCGTTTAAAGTGACCAGTTCGACACTGTGGTAAGATCGCACTGGAGCCGTTCATGGTTTCCGGTCCCCTGAGCATTCGCCATATCTTGATATCATCAGCGAAAAAAGGAAAGCGGAAGTAATTGATCTGGCCAAATCGTTAATGAACACCAAGAATAGACGAGGTCCAAGAACCGAGCCTTTTGGTACTTCACACACTATATCGATTGCATCAGATAATGATTCTCGGACTCTCACCATTAGCCGTCGTTCTTGTAGAAAATTGTCAATAAAACTCAGGATTGGGTCGCCAATGCCGTAATTCCGAAGGCTGTGAAAGAGAATGCGATGGTTTAAGCAATCAACTGCTTTTGAAAAGTCCAGGTAGATGACATCGACCCCTACTCCATCATCAACAGCTTCAGTCCAGCTATTACGTGCAATGAATAGGTTAGTATTACACGAGTGCTTTTGACGAAAACCATGTTGCTCTGAGGCTATTAAATCGTGGCTTTCCAGCTATTCCATCAGCGCATCTGCGATGATTGATTCCAACACTTTGGATAGTACTGGAAGTAGTGATATTGGACGGTAGTTGGCAGGATCAGTGCGGCTACCTTCTTTATGAATAGGAGTGATGACCCCTCTATCCCATACTGGTGGAATACGGTTATCCTCTAGACATCGCTGATTGAAAATAGCCAGTGGTTCTGCTAGATCACTAGCTACTGCCTGTAGAGCCTTTGGTCGGACGCTGTCAGCTCCGGGAGAACTGTGGATACGCAAGCATAACAACTTCTTCAACTCAGCCTCCGCAGTGAAGTTGATATTTTCTAAACCAGATGGTGGAGTATTAGAAATGAGGAGAATGTTTGTGCTCGTTACCTCCTGGAAAGTTCAGGAGTAATGAAGCCGTAGGAGATCAGCTGTTTCCATTGCTGATCGTGTGCACCCATCAGCCGTGACTAGTGCTGAAACCCCTCGCTTTACCTTTCGAAGGCCGTTAACGTGCCTGTACAGGAGTTTGCGATTCGTGCAGAATCGCTTCACTAACTTCTGCTGATGCATGACCTTATCTTCGCGGATCAGTTTCACACAGAAGTCACGATGGGTCACGTATGCAGTCCAAGTTTCGGCATTCGGGCAGTCCTGGTGATCTCGTCATGCCAAATCCCTCCGGGACATGCATTTAGGTGTTCTCCTCAGAAATGAATTACGCTTGTTTTTAGGTTGGAAGGACTTCTGCTCTGATGCGTGCGCTACCATTGTACTAAACGTCCTTCTAAATGCTTCCCAGGCAGCCTCTGGGGGGCATTCGGTTATGAAAGTCCAAGATGTATCCTTAACAAGATTAGACAACACATTGTAGTTTGTGACAGTATGCACTTTTCTTCCTCCTTTTCAGGGTACTCCGCATAGCATACACAGTCAAAGAGTAGAGTAACATGATCACTACGACCCAGTGGTGGGCTTGCAACTATCCCGCTAACTATGAGTTTTTCGTTAGTGAGCACAAGATCCAGTATCGACGGCTTGTTTGCAGTTCGAAATCTGGTGAGAGAGGTTACGTGGTTGTAAAGAGGGTGGCTAGCAATAAGCTCTTGCAAGCAGGCTTTAAACTACATACCGTCGGTTGCCGGCGTTTCTAAGTCGTGCACGTTAAAGTCTCCCGCGATAAGAATGTGGGTGTAGGACCCATTCAAAGCAAACTGAAATACGTGTTTCAATTTGGAGTCCATTTCCCAAGTTGAGTTTGGTGGGCGATAAATCACGGCTGGTAGGCATGTGTCCTTGTTTCACAACCATAGGCTGCACCAAAGCGAATCGGGAGCTCGGATTTCCGGGTGGTCGATAACTTCACATCGGAGGTTTGTATTATAATAAAGAATCACACTACCACCCCTTCCGGTTCTATCGGTCCGAAGCAGCGACATACCGGGTAAATTGATCTCAGAATCGGTTATCTCAGGGTTTAACCATGTCTCTGTAATCATGACGAGGTCCCGCGGTTGTGAGGCATGGAGTACTCTAAGTTCTGCGAACTTGCTTAGAATGCCTTGGGTATTGGCGTACATGAAAGATAGGACTTTTGTTGTTAGGAGTTCATTGATGGATGTCAAGTTTGTGTTCGCTTTTAAGCCGGCCGTTAGGTGGCCGGCCATTAATCGTTTTTTGGTTTATGTATTTCAGTCGTGTTGCATAGCATTATTAAGCGTTCCTGAACAGATGTTTCACTGGTGCTGTGCTCGATCCTCCTGTGTGCCGTGGGCGCGGTTGTGTCGGTCTCTCCCCATGACTGTGCAGATAAGGAATTTGCTGCGTTTGCAAGTTCCGTTGAATTGCTCCCGACTTTTGGTCGTTCGCCTGCTGCTTTTAGCCGGATCTCTGTTGGCAACCTAGTTCGAAACTTTAACCAGCTATCCAACAGAACTTGCGTCATTCCCTCGGAGTGTAGTATTACTTTAATTAGCCTTGGACTGCAGCCCAAGTAGTTAGGTGATGACAGAATTCTTTTCAAGGATTTGGCAATAACATTGTCAACAGAGAGTGCTTCGCGGATGTAGCACCACTGCTCTCGGTCATGAGTTTGTGCGTCGTGATCAGAAGAATGGAGAAGCTCAGGAATACTATGAACAAATATTGTTTTCTTGCTAGCTCTATTAGGAATGCCGCGTTGGTCAACTGCTTCTTTTGGGCGATCTTTCCATGGTAGATCAGGCAATATGCATACTCCGCTCGGTGAGTTGCGAAGACGAAATGCTGTTTCATCTGCTGAGTTTAGTTTTACTCGAAGAATTCGAGGTTCATCAGAGTGCACTGAGGTCGGGTGACGCGCTACGCATTGCGATATTGCAGGCTCAACCCGAATGTTAATTGCCTCGCAGATGGAACTCCACTGGTTGCGATCGTCTTGCAACTTGCCTTTTATTGTTCCAGATTTGGATTCGAGAACATTGGTGCACATGAGAGTTAACGCAACGTGGTTTTGTCTAGCGAGTGTTGGCTTTATACTTTTTGCCGGTAATTCGCGTTGTTCAGAGGACACCGTTGGAGTTGACGGTGAAAGCTGCTTTGCGCCACGCGTGCTCGGTACTGAAAATGGACCTATGTGTGTCCCTCCCGGTGTGATTGTCGAGGCAATCGATGCGTACGTTACCTGCTTGTTCTCTGCACCAGATTTCCTGCGGCTCTGAGCTGTCGGCGTCATGGATGAATCTTCAAGTGAAGCCTCTATGGTTGGAGAAGTGGAAGTAGACATGTTTGAGACTTGCCCACTTATGGGAGTAAGGATACCCAGTGGATTTAGAGTCACAGACGCAGCAGTGCGGTTAGAGCGTCTAGATCTTTTCTTCGGTTTCGACTCAGAGATTACTTTGGCGGCGCGAGATATCATCGTGGCCGTATTCACCTCCGGGGGAGGGATCTTAGTATTTAAAAATTGCGCGATTATTTCAGTCATCCTATCGCATTTTTTCATGAGCAAAGATAAACAGTTGACCACTGGAATGACTTGACGTGTTGGTCAAAACCAAATTGTGTCAGCAACTTAGTTTGTCTGTCTCACTTCTTCGACGGATTTGCCTACACATTGCAGATAGCACACTCGCGAGATCATTTATGAAAACCAGGAACAGGCGGGGTCCAAGTACCGAGCCTTGAGGTACTCCGCACTGAACTTCGATGGATTCTGATAGGTTGCTTCGAACCCTCACATTCAGGTGACGTTGAACGAGAAAGTCTCCTATCCAGCCCAGAACAGGATCGCCGATTCCATATTTCTGGAGTTTGTGGAGGAGAATGCGATGGTCTATACGGTCGAATGCCTTTGAGAAATCCAAGTAGGCCGCGTCGACTCCTGCACCAGCGTCCACAGATTCCGTCCAGTTTGCACGAGCAATCAAGAGATTAGTTGTACAGGAGCGATTTTGGCGAAATCCATGCTGTTCCGGAACGAGAATTTTGTTGTTCTCTAGGTACCCCATTAAAGCCTCAGCTACGATGGACTCCATAACCTTGGAGATCACAGGAAGTAGTGTTATCGGGCGATAGTTTGTTGGTTCAGCACGGCTACCACTTTTGTAGATAGGCGTGATGATTCCGTGCTTCCACATCGTGGGGACGTGCATCTCGTTCAGACATCGTTGAAAGAAAATTGCTAATGGTCCTGCCAAACTCATGGCAGCAACTTTCAACGCCTTCGGACGAATGCCGTCCGCACCCGGGGAGCTGAACTCGCGCAGAGACATCAGCCTCTTCAGTACAGCTGCGGAGGTGAACGATATGTGATTAAGCCCTGATGGCGGCGTTATCTGCTTAGGCAGGATGTATGATGATTGCGCGCTTTGGAAGGTACGGCCAAATTGTTGTCCAAGGACGTTGGCTGCCTCCTGTGCGGTTTGGGCTAACCCGCATGCTGTGTGCAGAGCAGGAATACCGCGCTTAACACGGCGCAAATTGTTTACGTGTCTGTATAGCAGTTTGGGATTGGAGCAAAACTTTTCCACCAGACCTTGTTGGTTCTTAAGTTTATCTTCCCGGACGAGTTTGACACAGTGGTTCCTTTGTACTGTGTAGACATCCCAGGTATGGTCGTTCGGGGAGGCTATATAGGTGTGCCATGCAAAGTCCCTTAATGCCATGCACTTACGTGTCCTGCTCCTTACGAAAGACTTCATCCTTTTAGGCCGGTAGAGTTTGGTTTCAGATGTCCTTGCCACGAGCTTGGTAAATATGTTGACGAATTCACCGCAGGCCACCTCGGGGGTTAATTCAGCTAAGAACGACCAGCTGGTTGCATCAATGAGGTCGGACAGGTCTTCATAGTTGGTTACGACACGATATTCCTCGGCATGCTCTTTAGGATAATCAGCGTAGCACATGTAATGAAACAATAGCGTCGCATGATCACTGCGGCCCAAAGGAGTATCGGTTATTACTCTCTCGACCATTAATTCTTCATTGGTGAATATTCGGTCCAACATGGATGGCCTGTCAGTTCCCCTGAATCTGGTGGGCGTAGTGACGTGGCCATAAAGAGGGTAGTCTGAAACCAGATCTTGCAGGTCTGCTTTGAATTGCTCTCCTGGTGTGGCCTGGGATTCGAGGGCATGTAAGTTGAAGTCACCGGTGACTAGAATGTGACTGTACTTCCTGTTTATCACTTGCCTCAACGCAGCCATCAAATTGCAGTCCATCTCAGGAGTAGACGATGGTGGGCGGTAAACAACAACCAATAGGCCAAGATCGTTCCCTCTTAGCCGGAAATTACACCAAATGGCGTCAGGTACGTCAGTTTCCGGATCGTTTATGCGTTCGCATTGCATGTTGTGACGAAAATAAAGGGCTACCCCACCACCTTTGCTGGCTCGATCCTTCCGGACAACGGACATGCCCGTTAGTGCAATTTCAGCATCCGTTATCTCGCAGCGCAACCACGTCTCGGTGACAGCGATGAGGTCCCAAGCTGCAGACGCGTGTCGAAGTCTTAATTCAGCTAATTTGCTGAGTAGACCTTGGGCATTTGTGTACATGCATGAGAGCTTCTCGGAGACCAAGAGTGTGTTAGAGTGGATGGATGAAGCAAATGAGTTTACGCCGACCATTAAAGGGTCGGCGACTAATCGTTTTTTGGATGGGTTGCATACTCTCGAGAAGTATTTGATATATAAGCAGGTATCAGATGCCCCGAATCCCGGTGTTTGCTCGTGCTCTGCTGTGCCCCTCCGGATAGTATGGCTACTCTTGAAACCGTCCCCGAGTCGGGTCCTGCAGTTGGCGTTTTCATTAAGAGTTGTGCCTCTACTGAATTGTCATTAGAAGGTGTTGGTGTTCCTGCTGCTTTCAGACGAATTTCTGTTGGCAATCTGCAACGGAATTTAATCCAGTTCGCTAGTAGGGTTTGTGCCATTAGTTCTGACTGTAACACAAGTTTTAACAGCCTGGGACCGCACCCCTTATAGTTTGGTGATATGGGGATCCTTGTCAACGAGGTGACCACCACATTTTCGAGAGAAAGAGCCTCCCGGATGTAGTGCCATTGCTCGCGGTCGTGCATCTGAGCATCGTCGGAAGAGGAGTCAGTAAGCTCAGGAACACCGTGAGCAATCACTGTTTTCTTATCTTGACTTTTTCTGTACCTATCTTTGTTAGCAGGATCCACTGAACGTTCTTTCCACGGGATTTCGGGTAGTATGCGCACTCCACTTGAGTCGTTGCGGAGACGATTCGCAGACAGCAGAACGGCCTCAGTCTCGTCCGTCGAGTTTAGTGTTACCCGAAGTAACCGGGGTTCGCCGTAGTGCAACGCGTTTGGGTGGCGCGAGATTCTTCTTAATGTCGTGGGATTAGCATGGACACCGATCGACGTACAGATGGAACCCCACTGATTTCGATCGTCCGTCAACTTACCCTTAATTGTATTGGATTTGGATTCGGGGACATTTGTGCATACAATGTTTAGGGCACCATGGTTGCGCCTGGTGGCTACTGGTTTTGGATTTGAAGGCTGAGTATCCGGTGTTTTTGTTGAATTTGTGAACGGCACTGGTGTGTGCCATCCGTGCTGCGGCAGTTTTGTTTTCTCTAGTCCGGGCACAAAGGTTACCGGTGCTCTTTCCGGTGTTTGCTTGGCGGCAACCGATGCGTACGTTGCCGGGTTGTTCACTATTGCTGGTTGACTGTAGCTTACAGTCTCGAGTGTAGCGAACAGACTACTAGGTGCAGCACACAGTACAGAAGTTGAGGCAGGCGCGCTGCAGGCACTGTTTTTACTTATAGGAGGGAGAGAGAATGGAGTTGATACTGCTGGAGGCTGAGTCGTTGGGGTTAGGTTGGGACGCCTGGCTCGCTTCTTCGGCCTGACTAGGGAATTCGGGGTGTTATTTTCACTCACAAGTGCAGGTCCGTTTCCTCCCATGGGTGTAACTCGGACGCTCACCAGTTGCTCGACCGCTTCGGTTAATCTTTCACACCTCTTCAGTAGCACAGATAGACAGCTAACAAATGGAATAGACTTGCATACTTGGCAGAACCAAAACGCCTCTGCGGTGTTTGCTTTCGTCGACCCCTTCCCAAGGCAGGTAGTGTGATAGGATTTCAAACACATGGTACACACCAGACCACTTTTTACCACTTTAGCACATGATTCGCATTTGCTCTTCATACGAGACATGTTCTCAGTAGGGGTGCTGTTTTAAGAGGTAGAAAGGATAGAGATACTGACGCACCGTTGCGTGGCGATCGGCGCTGGTTTGAGGTCAGCGGGTCCAGGCGTGTCGCGGCCAGATGAGTCACACGTTCTTTAGGGTAGATATGCGACGTGCGTGCTATCGATCCAGCCGGTAGAGGGTAGGCAGCGATGCGACGTAGGACTGAGGCAAAGCAAGGTGACTTGGAAAATACTGTCTAATGACGACAGTGGCAGTTCCAAGTGCGGATCAAATTGACGACTATCGCTTTGTAGAGCGACTTGAAGGAATGGTAGTAAGCTGATCGGGTGACTCTCAAAAAGATCTTTAAAATAAGATCACAAGAGTTCTTATGCGACGAGAGGAAAAATAAAACCTCCGATAGGGTTCAAATACGGTTGACTTCGAAGTTGCAAGAGCACAGTTTGCTGGTGATCCGTGAATGATAGATCCAATAGATGAACAGTGGTAGGAGGAGCTCGCGGAGCCAAATCGAATGATGGCACGTAGTTCGAAGTTGGGCTTGGAGAATTCGCTGGTGGTTGGGTTGCTACAAGCAACCTCTATTGAGACCTCGGTTCACTTGAGATGGACCTCGGTCATTCCGATCACAAAGATCGTAAGTAAAATGGAAACATTATAGTGTTGCTCACCCCAACACTGGCACCCGGGTGCCAGTGTTGGGGTGAGCAACAGTATAATGTTTCCATGGTACGTAGTTTGCTGTGAGTATAAATCCAAAGATTTGGAGGCGAACAACGCAGGAGGACAGTTTTTTTGCGAACGCTCTGCATAAGGTTAACTAATGAAGAAGGTTAGTGATGGTGCAGCCTCTAATCGTAGAAGATTGTTCCACGTATGATGGATCACTGTGTAGAGTTGGTAAATCCGGTTCGAATGAGCGCACAGTGAAAAAGCTGCGAGAAGATGGAGACAGGATAGACGGCATAATCCAAATGAACCAGGAGCACGCACGTAACGCGTGTGTGAGGATGACCTTGAGCTTCAAGGCCCCATAAGCGGGAGCAAGCATTTGTATAGTGAATAGGTTTCATAGTTTATGCGGCGTAAGTCATGATAGTAAAGGAAAGTTAAATAATACTATTTCGGATTCTGGTTTTTCTCCTCGGGTCCTAGATCCGAGCATCTAATATGTAATTTACCTATATTTGTGTCATCATTTTCTAGTCTGTGAAGCTCAGGAGTAGATAAGAAATGAGTGGGGATACTAAGTTGCCCAGACACAGGATTTGGTATTGTAGGTAGTGATATGTAGTGGGTAAGCTAGTTGTAAGTGAATATCGGTTCGTGTCTTCTTTATACCAGCTTCTGTCAATGTCTTTAGAGTTTGCTGTGAGTCAAAGATCTTCAACACATTTGATATAGTGAGGAACGTCTGTAGGGAATTTCGAAATGTGACATAATGTGCACTCATGCGCATCTGTATGGGTAGTTTGTTCCACAGATCAGTGTATCTCACTAAAAAGAAATTCGACCGAGTTTTATGATTTGTAGGCTTTGTGCGGATCAAGTATCCGCCAATACGTTTGGGGTAGACTGCAGTCTTTCGTAGTTCAAGCGCGGTGCTGTCTGTGTAAATTCGTTGGTTTATGATGTTGTAGAAGAGAAGGAAGTTGTTCTTTAAGCGTCTCAGCCAAAGAGGATTCAGTTGGAGTTTTCGACAGCGATCACAATAATCAGGTTTGAGCAGCGCCCCATGACCAGCTTGGTAAATGATCGTCCGACATTTTGCAGAGCTGTTCTGTCTTTCTCAATTAGCTGGGAACGATAGTACAGTATTCCAGAGTCAGTCGTACTATTGTCTTGGATGACTCAAGTCTTGCTTCAGGAAGGGAGAAAGTTCTGGTGATATATCCTCATAACTGCCTTGCTTTCGCAAGCTGATAAGGTACATGTTCGGAGAAATTAAAAAAGTTGGAGTAGCTAATTCCTAAGTCCCGAATAGAATCAGACGTTGGGATCACGTTTCCGACAAGTGTGATAGGGCCTTCTGGGATGGCGCATCTGTACTTAAGTACTTGGAATTTCACTGCGAAGAACTTTATTAATAAACGTTCAAGAGCTATATTTAGTGCGGCTAGGTCTTCAGAGACGCTTTCCAGGCACATTTGTAGTTGGTCTGGATTAAATGGGTAGACCAGTTTGACTTATCTGCAAACTGAAATGGGTGTCCAGGTTGTAGGACTAGTCAATACTAGTCCGAGACGATGCGCGGATATCAGAAGGCAATTGGAGTCGGACACAGCGGACTGTATTCGATGGGACTACAACAAGAAACGGACGGATGAAGCGAGGCAAGAGCGTACACGTGAGCGCAGGAACTTACAAGGCAGTTGTGTGTCGAGCCGGTTTTAAGATTAAAACAAGAAGGAGTAATGTACAATCGGTCAACAAGTAAATTGTACACGAAAGATAAGAGTTATCTTTTTGGGCGCTACAAGGTTTGATCGAGTTGCATGTGTTGTTTACGTAGATTAGAAAAAGTAGTGGCAGGAGCACACTTCCCTGGAAAAGGCCGCTGGTTATTTGTTTCGGTGTAAAATACAGCTGATTGCTTTTATCTACCTGGATTTGACCGTTTAGACATGAGTCGAACCAATTTAGCAGAGGACTTCAAGTTCCATATGACTCTAGAGCAGACAGTAGTGACTTGTGCGGCACGCGGTCGAACGCCTTTTGCATGTCCAACAGAATTACAATGATTGCCATTCCTCTGTCAATCATAGTCGTGACGTGGTCGAGTAATTGTAGGTGTCAAATAACGCCGGATCGTTTTGAGAGAAATCCATGTTGTGAGGGGTTGATCTGATCCAGTCTTGTAAGATGTTGAACAATGTTCTACTTGACTATTCTCTCTAGCGCTTTGGAAGCAGCAGATGTGGGATGTATTGGGTCATAGCTTGGCACTTGGTTTTTCGGGTCACCCTTGTGCTTAGTCATTATAATGTATTGCTTCCATTGAGTTGGAAAGAAGCCAGTAGTGAGAGAAAGTGGGAAGATGTTTAATAACGGTAGATCGGGTTATTTTCCCCGAGATTTATAACGTTTGGGAAGATGCCATCTGGGCCTGGACGGGTTGATGATTTGATGTATGCGATGCCACTTTCCACCTCTCTTAACTTTACAGGGATATTGCTGTATACCTCGGTCGTTCTTTTTGTAAGTGGAGGATGAAATGGCTGAGTGTTGGGGACAAAACAGGAGGCAAAACCGGAGGGGATAGCTTCGCATATGCAAATGTCGCGCGTTATTGAACCATCGTCTAGAGCCAACGTTTTAACTTCCTTTTGAGTCGATGCATCAATGTACGTACTTTCTCAGCATTCCTAAGTGCCCGACTTGCTTCTTTAATTTTGGTCGTTTGGGTTAGACGTTGAATATGTGGCAGATTCTCGTGTATTTGTAACTCCAAAGAAGGACACATCAAGCCTGTTTGTCTAGCCACTATCTTTATCCATAATGTGCCAGAGCTTTCTTCACACGATAGTCAAGACGCCGTAAACAACGATTTATTACAATGGCCATTCATCCGCGAAACCATTCCTTTGGACGATTTTTGTGGCGTGGTCGCTCAAAAGGTTGCCTCACTCTCCAAAAATATAGTGGATGCGGCCCGAGCATCCTAATACTTGTGGTTCAATCCGAGCAAGCAGCTAAGGATGTGTTACCTAGTTAACGCAGAACTCGAAAAAGCTTTCCATCGGAACTTTGGTTAAGGACCGCAGAAGCTTCTCAATGTTCAGTCAAGAAATCATCTGCAAAAACAAACGTACCGGCCATGATTGATCATTTACCCGACACCGACGTAGATTTAGATAAGGGCCGGGACGCACCTTGACCAGAATAAGGTACGGAAGTAGTATCAGTGTAACATGAATAATTTAATAAATGGTTTTTTCTCGAATTCCTCCAATGCTTTGAGACACGCCAAATCAGGCATCATCAAAAAAACGAATAACGGCCGACATCATATCGGTCGACACTGCCACTCACCTGACTTCCTTGATCCTTGTGGTCTACTAGAGACCGATAAACTAGCGAGCTTTTATACGAATACTCAGTTCCTCTTAATTAACCTAATCAAACTGAAAGAGCGTCCAGTTTCCCAAAAATCTGACATTATCAGCATCAAGGAGACGTGGTTACACACTGAAATGACGGACGTTGAAATTTTTCTACCTGGCATTTCACTCATTTCAAACGACAGACTGACAAAAGGAGGAGGAGAAATTCTGTGTTACCGAAGCGACGTGCAATGCGAGAGCATAGGATTCAGATTTGATTACTCTTGGTACGCTTTGATGCAGCCTGCAGTTAAGTGGCAGAGACACTTGCCTTATATCCTTGGTGTACCCTCCCCGTAATCCTACATCTGAAACAGATTACCAAATTGTGGCTGACCTACGATGTGCTCACAACAAATGGTACACTCACTTTTTGACCACGGTTACTTTTAGCGTGGCTTGTTTTGCAACCCCTGCCACGAGCGGAGAACAATTTGAAACCAATCAGCAGAAGCTTGTAACCAGTGTTCCTATTTATAATTATGCCATTTGGCCCACTCGGTTCAGAACAGGTAATAGGCCATCTGTGCCTGATCTTGTGCTTAACAAAGAAAAACATATGATTGCTGCGTTTGTTGTAGACTGCCCGTCAGGTCGAAGTGATGATGCAGTTAATAGTTTCAGCTTCATCTACTATGCAGAATACCGGGATGCGAATCAAGAGACGGCGCGAACCTTCATGTACTATGAGCGATTAACCCACCTCGTCAGTGCCACTACCTGGTCGTTCCTAGCCGAAGCATCTCAGAATGTCGCCTGGCTTGAGTTTGTAAACAAGCTCAATCCGCTGGTTACGGATACTTCAGAGCCAAAAGTTTGCAAAAGAGCTAAAACAGTTGTTTACGTGAGGAGCAGAGCTCAAAAATTTCTGGAAGTACGCAACGTAGCGTGGCGAGAGAATAGATTAGCCCCAACACCAGAAAGTTGGGATAACAAGAAAGCCCAACGAAGCCATAGCACTCAACTGCTCAGAGAGGACAAAACTGCGCATTGGTAGAACATGAAAAAAACCTTCTACTCCAACCACAAACAGCTGTATAAGCACTTTAATAGTCTACTGAAGGTGTGACAAGAAGTTCCGCCACTCACGACGGATGTTGGCCCCATACGAACGGCTACATAAACAGCAAAGGCGCTGCGGATGCAAGATGCACCGCCTTCCAGAGGGTAGTACCGTCAGGAGATTCTCCAGCTTTTATCGCCCCGCCTCCGGGACTCACTCACATCTACTTTACCGCTGAAGCTGTCTTGCAGAAGCTGACCAATCTACGCAAGCTCAAATCCCCGGGTATCGACACTATTCGCCTAGAGACACTGGGAGCAGCAGCAAGTCAACTGGCAGAGCCAGTGGATCAGTACTTTCAGAAAATGGGTAGCGTACTCAACGACACGAGCAACGTTGAACGACTTAATAAGATGGAGAACGTAGCCGACATTGAAGTTCGCATAGTTGCCCATCTTGAAACGCCTCTCCCTCATCGCGTAATTGATAGTGACACCTATAATTGTTTGAAGCCAAGTGGCAACACTACGCTGCAGCTATATAGATCACCAAAGGCGTACAAGTGTGGAGTGCCGCTTACGCGGATGCTATCAATAATAATTACGTCGCTGCATACATTCGCTCGTTGGCTAGTGAGGCAACTTTCGTCTCTGCGACAACCGTCTAATCCATTTAGTCTTAAAAGATTCCTTTCAACTTATCGATGACTTAGATGACGTCTACCTCTCCGATAAAGTCACGTGTTATTTAGATGTGGAATCTCTAGTCTCCAAAGTCCTGCTACAACAATCTACTGAGTACATATGTGAACTAGCTGAACAAACTAGTCATTAGTTACCTAATTCATTTGAATTGCTAAAGGAATCCCTACTTCTGTGTACATAAAAGGTTGGCTTCCTCTTTCAGAACACCCTATATCGTCAAATCGACGGTGTTGCGATGAGTAGCCCACAGAGCCCTGCACTCGCCGATTTCTTCATCTTGATGAAAATAAGTGGCATACTCCCAAAAATAGACAAGTTACCATACTTTAAGCGTTATGTGTATGATATTTTGGCCTTTTTTGTCTCAGCGGCAGATTGTCCAGTTGGAGCAACAACCCAATTGTGCAAGTGCCAACTCGCTGGCCAACTGCAAAGTGTAACAGAACTGTCTGCCATTCTTAGACATTTTCATCAGTCGCAGGGATGATAGGCTCATTAAGAGGTCTATTTACAGAGAAACAACATGTTCCGGCCAATACCTGCACTTCAGCAGCTTCCCTCCAATGCGGTAGAAGCGGACCCTCGAGAAAACTTCATTTAGCCGTGCTAGACGAATTTGCTCGGCTGATTGTCTAGCCGACAAGATAGTGTTAATTACAACAACACTTATCGCGAATGGTTATCCCCGTAGATGTATAGAGAAACAGCCAAAAGCGAGGCCCGAATAACTTGGTGTATACGGCAGCTAAGAAAGAGGTCTATAACGAGTTACCTTTCGAGGGTGACTTTAATGTGTCGAAAACCCCGTAAGGTTTAATCTCTGCTACAAAGAGAAGTTTGCTGCTCAGGTTGTGTTCAGCAGCCGAATCCGTAACTTGCCGGTGTCTCCAACGAAGGAAACTCAACCGATCGGGGCCAACCCACCCTATAAATACAAATTCGTGTGCGACTGCGGAGAAAGTTAGATAGGCAGAACCAATCGGTCTTTAACTTCCCGAATAAAGGAACATGTGCCAAGGTAGGTTTAACGTGAAACTGACCATCATCCCTGTCCCAATGAAGTTCCGCGCTTTCACAGGCCTCCAGGTTCCTCAAATAGCAAACACCTACTGGTTACGCGTCGCCGGATAGAGCTCGGATCAGGGTTCACACTTGTGTTACGTCACCCTAATCCCCGCTTCCTCAGTTTCGCAGAGGCCGTTGTGATAAGCCTGATGAAGCCGGCTCTGTGTGTTCAAAAGCAATTGTTTCAGTCTAAGACTGCCGTGGACATAGGGGTGGAACTTCCGTCAATCATTTTGCACCTCATGCTTAGTTGGTCACACCCGTAGTTAAGTATGTAGTTGTATACTGGTTATAGTTAATGGTACTGAGGAAAAAATACGAAATACATGTACCTACCAGCTTTCGTCTTTATACCATACTTTTCAAATGGAACAATGGTATAATACGGATAAAATAGCCAAGTCTTCACAGGTCCCGTAGGATGCTTTGTGAGAATAAGGTTAGTTCAAAAAAGTGCACAAAAGTGACAAAAGCACATCAATGGGCTCACCATATTATCCACATTAACACAAAGGTATATCCGTGTATTCGATTTCGTGGGGTTGGTGAGCAAAATGTTTGTCTGCTCCATGTCGTCACTCAAAGAAGAGAAATCAAATCAACTAATGTAGGTGGTGTAAAGCATCCTCGAGTCGTCATTGAAAAATGGGTAGCGGCGGCACAGAAGTGACCAAAGTCCAAAGAGCGTTCCACGGTTGACAAAAACGAAAGGAAGAATAATTCCGGTGGCATTCCAGATGACTATATTGGGTGGCAAGTTGCATTTTATGACCCCTCAATTCCGTGTCACGGATAAGGTTTAGGTAGTGGAGGCAGGAGTAACCGGGGACATTCATGATCTGAAATACCAAGATGAGGTCACTTCGAAGATGGGAGTATGAAGTATGGGAGATGGAGTATGGGAGTATGTAAACTCCCGGGGCTTTCAGTCACCCGTGGTATTGCAGGTGAGACAACCCCTTCACATTGCTCGTTGCCCGTCTCTAGGCGGTCTCCAGCTTAGCCAGGTCACTTTTTAACCATCGTTGCCAAGCCTGGATTATGTACACTACGTGCGGCCTCATGTATGCATTGAATAGTTGGGGGAAGACAGAGGGATCGAACCACCCGAAGGTCCAATTTAAGAGGCTGACAGGTCGGGTTGCGCTTTCAGACGCCTTCATGGACTGCGCCGAACAGCCGAGATAATCTTGCATTACCACCAGAGGGCCTCATTCTTGTGAGGCGTTTTCCAATATATCGTCTCCAAGTTATAGGCGTACGTGGGCTTTTGGTGGACATGCGCAGTTTTGCAGTTGTCCGTGTTAAACGGAAGTAGCTTTGCCTTTGACCTTTGAAAAGCAAAACATATCATGATCTTCCTAACAGCCGATAATCCGCCATATCTTAATGTCGTCAGCAAAAAGCAGGAAATTTGACTTGATGACACTCGCAAGGTCGTTAATGAAGAAGAAGAATAACCGTGGTCCCAACACTTACCCTTGTGGAACACCGCAATCCACATTAGATGGATCAGAAACTGCGCTCCGAACACGAACCTAAAAGCGCTGCTGAATGAGGAAGTTTCCGATCTATCCATGGAACGGGTCACCAATTCTGTAAGCTTGCAGCTTTTGGAGAAGGATGCAATGATCCATGCTGTTGAATGTTTTGGAAAAGTCTAGGTAGATGATATCATTTCCGGTCCCACTGCCGGCTATCTGAGTCCAACTGCGACGGGCAAGCAGTCGATTAGAAGTAAATGACCGATACTAACATAACCCGTGTTTCTCAGGTGCTATGATGTTAAACCTTTCGAACGAGCTGATTACAGCCTAAGCTATGATCGATACCATCATCATTGAACGCACCGGGAGGAGAATCACTGAGCGATGATTTTCGAGCTCTGAATAACTACCACTCTTGAAAATCGGGGTAAAGGTGCCTAACATCCACATGTTAGGAACCTTTTGTTCATTCAGGCATCTTTGGAAAAATCGCGTTAGTGGTTTAGCTATCCTCGTAGCTGCCAAGTAATGTGCCTTCGGGAGAATGTTGGCGAATTTGGGGACCAGTTTGCACCACCAGAGCAGTTTCCTCAAAAGGGGCGTCAAACTAATTGTGACTTATGGAAATGCAGGCGTCTTGGAGATTGGGAGAGGTATATTACAAATGCTGGTGGCATGTCGGAAAATTGGGGCATTTTGCAGCCGTAGAACGTTGGCTGCACCCTCGGTGGTTTGAGCACATCCATCCGCTGGTATTAGTGGTGAAATAATACCTTTCATATTCTGAGGACTGTCCACATGTCTGTACAGAAGCTTTTTGTTAGCACAAAACTTTTCCGCTAGACTCCGCTGATGTACTAATTTCTCCTCGCACACAAGTGTGGTATAGTAATTTCGCTGCACAACATAGTTACTCCAATTGTCATGGCTAGGGTTCGCACTACGCACCTACCAAGCTGCGTCCCTTACTGTCATGTGTTTTTGGGTTCTGCTCCGAATGAATGATTGGGATCTTTTAGAACGAAGGGGTTTGTTGACCGATTCAGATTTAATCAGAGCACCGGATTTGCCAATGAACTCCATCCAAGTACTGTCAATGCAACAGTCGTCCGAAAACTCCCAGATGGCATCTCTTGCAACTTCTGCTAATATCTCATAGTGGGTGGTTGTTAGAAACAAGTTACTACGTCCTCGTGGATACTCCGCATAACACACGACGTAAATTATGGTTAAGTGCTCGTTCCGCCCAAGGAGGCTTTCCATCCTTGGTTTCTCGCTGATAACAAACTAGAACACAGATGGTTTATTTCCGGCATTGAATCACGTGGGCGAACTGACATGACTAAAGAGAGAAACGTTTGCAATATTTTCATGCACGTATACATTTAATTTGCTCTTTGAGGTGCCGGAAAATTTCAAATATAGAACATTGGATGCAACGTCCTCAGAGTGTAGCGAGAACGACACGGCAGCGTAAATCATAATAGTTAAGGAAACTTAAACAATAGCATTTCGGATCATGATTTTTTTCCTCGGGTCCTAGATCCGAGCACCTAAGAGGTAAAAATTACGGATATTTGTATCAGCATTTTCTACTTGTGGGGCTCAGAAGTAGATAATAAATAAGAGGGGGTACTAGGCTGCGCAGACAGGATTTGGTATTGTAGGTAATGACATGTTGTGGGTAAGCTAGTTGTAAGTGAATAACTGCTCATATGTTTTTTTATACCAGCTTCTGTCAATGTTTCTAGAGTTTGCTTTGAGTCAAAAATCTTCGAGACATTTGTTATAGTGAGGAACGTCCGTAGGGAATTTCGAAATGTGACATAGCTTGTACTCATGCGTAACTGTAGGGGTAGTTTGTTCCACGCATTAAGTAGAAATTCGATCGAGCTTTATGACTTGCAAGCTTTGTGCGTAGTAAGTAGCCGCCATTACGTGTGGGGTAGACTGCAGTCTTCCGTAGTTCAAGTGCGGTGCTGTATGCGTAAATTCTTTGGTTTATAATGTTATAGAGAGAACGAAGTTGCATCTCAGCCAGAGAATCCGGTTGGAGTTTTGGACAGCGTTCATAATAACTCAGGTTTGAGCAGCGCCCAATGGCCAGCATGTTAAATTATCGTTGGACATTTTCCAAAGCCGTTCTGCCTTGCTTTCTTAATTGGCTGTGAATGATACTACAGTATTCCAGAGTCGGTCGTACTATTGTCTTGAATGACTCAAGTGATGCTTCAGGTGGGGAGAAAGTTCTGGTGATATATCCGGATAACGGCCTTGCCTTCGCAACCTGATAAAGCACATGTTCGGAGAAATTGAAAGAGTTGGAGTACTTAATTCCTAAGTCCCGAAATAAAATCAGACTTTGGGATCATGTTTCCGGCAAGTATGATAGAGCCTTCTGGGATGCGGCATCTGTACCCAAGTACTTGGGATTTCACTGCGGAGAACTTCATTAATAAACGCTCACTAGCTATAGTTAGTGCGCATAGGTCTTCCCAGATGTTTCCCAGACACATTTGTATTTGGTATGGATGAAATGAGTAAACCAGTTTGACGTCATCTGCCAACAGGAATGAGTGTGCATGTTTGATCGGGTCACATACATTGTTTACGTAGATTAGGAAAAGTAGTGGTCCGAGCACAATTCCCTGGAAGACGCCGCTGGTTATTTGTTTCGGTGTAGAATATTGCTGACTGATTTTAACTACCTGAGTTCGACCGTTTAGATATGAGTCGAACCAGTTAAGCAGAGGATTTCCAATGCCATATGACTCTAGAGCAAAGAGCAAGTGGCTTGTGCGGCACGCGGTCGAACGCCTTTTGCATGTCCAACAGAATTATACTATTTGCCATTCCTCTGTCAATCATAGTTGTGACGTGATGGAGAAATTGTAGCTGGCATGTAACGCAAGAAGGTTTTGAGAGAAAACCATGTTGTGAGGATTGATCAGATCCAGTCTTGTAAGATATTGAATGATGTGCTTCTTGACTATTCTCTCTAGGGCTTTGGAAGCAGCAGAGATGTGATTTATTGGGCGGTAGCTTGACACTTGATATCTCAGGTCACCCTTGTGCTTAGGCATTAGAATGCATTGCTTCCATTGAGTTGGAAAGCAGCCAGTAGTGAGAGAAAGTGTGAAGATATTTAATAACAATAGAGCGAGATTGTTTCCTTCGAGTTTTATAACAATTGGGAAGATGCCATCTGGGCTTGGACGGGTTGTTGGTTTTATGGCTGCGATGACACTTTGCACCTCTCTTAACGTCACAGGGATAGTGCAGTATAGTTCGGTCGTTCTTTTTGGAAGTGGAGGATGAAATTGCTGAGTGTTGGGGACAAAACAGAAGGCAAAACTACAGTTCATAGCCTCGCATATACAGGAGATGTCGCGCGTTATTGAACCATCGTCCAGAGCCAACGTTTCAATTTCCTGTAATGGTTTAGGGTTCCTTCTTTTGAGTCGTTGCATCAATGTGCGTACTTTTTCAGGATTTCTGAATGCCCAACTTTCTTGTTTGATTTTGACCGTTTGGGTTTGATGTTGTAAATGTAGTAAATTCTCGCGTATTTGTAGCAGTGTTGCGAAGCTGTTGCTCCTGCGATATAATGATTTAAGTTTCTTTAGTTTGGATTTGGCCTTGTACAGAAGCTTGAGTTCACCACTATGTTCATGGATATTTCTCTATACAGTAGGTGCCAGTAGATCCACACCAATAGCAATATTGTTAATAAACTCATTTATAGCCACGTAGGGTTGTGAGTTAGGAATGACGTATTAAAATTCATGGCACTGATAAGTTCATTAAATGAGTTCCAATCCACACGATGGAGGTTGCGAATGGGTTTTAGCATTTTACTTGGTCGTTTAGTTGAATCTGTAGTCATATCACAAAGCACCGTGTTGTGATCATAGTCAGGTAGTGGATTATCAAGGAATGTATAAGCGTAAGAGATTCCCATCGTGAATACAAGGTCTAAGGTAGTGTGTAGTGGAGTGAAAACTAGTCTTAAACTACCGCACCGGAAGCAAAGGATTAGTGTCAGATAAAAGTATCAACACGCTGATCTTCAGTAGTGACGGTTGGACTAACTCCACTTATATTGCACACTCCCTGATACGATATTCCAGAGTTGGTTCTGCGAAGCTCCAAGCTTTCCAAGCACACAAACAAAGCAATCGCAATACGCCGCCGAAAAAAGCAGAACGCGCCGTTCGAGGTCGAGAATTATGTATATGAAAAACTGTCAATTAAAACAACTGTACAAGACGCATAGAAAAACGAAATGAGAACAGCGCAAAAATGAAAAAGCTATGAACACTACAAGTGGCACTTCTGGTTGTCTCTCTAACATGCTGGGTCCAGGCATTGAGGTGAATACATGGGATGATTTCCTCAATCTCCACAGTGTTTCTGAGTGTAGGCAGCATCCAGTTAACATGTGGTAGGTTGAAATCTCCACACATAAGTTTGGATTTGTATGTGGTGCTGGAAGTAGCATTGACCATATCGATTAGCTCTTGGTTTTCACATTGGGTGGTTCGGGGCGGCCGATAGAAACAACCCACTAGAAGATTAGTAGATGGGATCACTAGCCATAGAGTAACTTCTAAGCCCTTGAACACAGGTTGATCTGCGGGAATTGCAGTCAGGTTATTTCGAAGATATTTGGCACAGCCGCCACCAAGTTTGTGTAAGCGATCCTTGCGGAAAAGATTATAGCCTAAGATGTTAAGCTGAGAATCACTAATTTCTGACGTGCACCAACTTTCAGTGATAAAAGCAATATCGAGGGATCTCATAAACATAAGTGTTGAAAGTAGATCAAATGTAGGTAAAAGAGAACGAATGTTCATGATGACAGATTTGAAAGGCATTGTTAAATTGGAATAAAAGTGGTGGGTAATGTTTATTTCTTCGTCATTGTATCTGAGAACTGTGTGTGGTGAGGTAGCTGAGGCACACTGAGCTCTACATCGTACTGGATTGAATGAAGTACATACTCCAGTAGGTTGATTATTCTCTGATTCGTAATTGCACGTGATAGATGTTGAATTGGTGGTGAGGAACTGGTGGTGTGCGATAGTCTAAAAAATGGACTTACATCCGTAGTATACAGGAGTGGGGCGATGCTGCAGTCTACACAATCGTTTTTCTTCAGATTGTATTGTTGTCAATAAAGTGATACAGGGGGTGATGGTGGGTGAATTTTAACTTGAGGTAAATCAGGGTTGCACCCTCTTACCTCTAAGTCCTTGTGGACTACCACCATCTTGTTTCCTATTTTGGTGTCGCACACTTAACAGCTTTACCAGCTTGAGGTCGCGGGATTTGGAAACGTAGTCAGAGACATGGTGGGTAGGTACTGGGCCGGCTCTCTGTGACTTATACCGACAACAGTGTCGGTGTTGCATGTAGAAGCTTGAGGACGTACACTTTTTATCATTTGGCCTAGCTGCATATCTCTACGTTCTTGTGGTAGTCGCTTCAGACCTAATGAGCTTATGGGAGAAACTCTGGCAGGGTGTTTTCCCCAGTTTTTGCCTACGCCTCGGTTGATAAGAGATAACCTATAGCATACTTCATTCGGGTCGGATTTAGATTTGTTTTTCGTGATGCCAACGTTACTATCTGAATTTTTGTCTCGTTCTTGATAGGTCTCAGGTACAGTTACTGTCAACTTTTGAAAAGGCTCGCGGCTTGGAGAAGGGGCAAAGGAGTTGGGTGTGTGGTCAGCAGGTGTCTGTTTCGTTATATTTTCAGCTTGGTTGGTGTTTTTCGTTATGGACACATCACTACTGCTGTTTGAGAAACTTTCATGAGGCCGCTGAAGACTGAGATGCCCGCATTGCCTATTTTAGACGACGCGGTTAACTTATCAAGGTCGATGTTGCTGATGACGGCGACAGTACTGGCTTCATTAGTAGGAACATGGGGTGTAGGATGTGCGGATGGGTTTTGTTTCATTGTTACTCGCCTTTGAAGAGGCGTTTGATAGTGTTGATGATAATGTTGTTAAAATTAGTTTGTGCAACAACTACTTTTTTTACTGCGTACCAATTTGGATGCGCTCCTACCGTCTGGAAATGTGGTCATGTTTTCCTTTTTCCTCAGACTAAAGCATTGACAGGAGACTCTATCCATATCTCATACTTTTAAGAGGGCATTTGTTACTCTGTCGATGTTCGATTTATCAGACAGGTTAAAAATGATAACGTTATGCGATCTACAGAGGAGTTCTTACCTTTCGGATGTAATCGAGTCTAGTAAGGAAGCAGCTATGCTCAATCAGTCTAGTGTAACAGTTTCTGAACCTCTAAGCAGTTAACAGAATGATATAACTTGTTCATAGTAGGTGCTGAATTCACGAAGTTTGCCTTTCAGCGTGGCTACTTCTTCCTCAAGGGCAATAATCCGGTCTGTCGTTTGTGTCGGAATTTCAGTGGTAAAGTTGGAATGGTTCGCAGCTACATCCAATTTTTTGGAATTTAGATGATGGACGTCCCCTTTTTACAGTAATATTGGGTGGGTTGATAGCAGTGCTATCAGAGTGTTTTACAGACCTTTCTGTTTTCAACTTCAGCCTGAGGAGGGCGCTTCTCATTTTCACATTATTAACAGGCATTTCTAGTGGGTACTCGGAAGAATGTTATGGTGCTGAGTGTAGGTCTAATAAGTGTTGAACAGAAATACAACCGTAGGGGGACGAGAAAAAATATGGCACAGTTTTTACTACTAAAGTGGTGCAAACCAACCGGTTTAAATTCCGGGTTGTTTTCGCTGATGGGGCAGTTCTTTGGTTTCTCTGTCACCTGCTCGGTTTGTTCGTTAGTCTCGGTTTGTCCGTCCATGTGCACGAGTATATGGAGTACGCTCGCGCGCGGATGGTAAATGACGATCCGACGTTAAGATGATTCGCTCTCATGATGTGACATGCACACAAGGTCGAGTGGCTTTGGGGTGCGAGAAAACTTGCGTCTATTGATCAATGTCATTTAGGGTCGGTTGTCGGTGAGATGTAGTCCACACGATGGAGCAGATTTACTAGTCGTATTAGGAAATATGGATCCAAGTACTGCCAATAGTTGTAGATTTGCGACTGTATGGAGCTGGCCAAGTGGTTGTTGTATAGAGTTGGTAATTCCGAGCCAAATGATTGGAATTTGGTTGGTGTACGTTGAGATGGGTAAAGAAAAATCTACTACAGAGCAGAGTGACTTGGAAGGTATTGCAGAGTTGTTGCAAGAACCGTCAAATATCCCACAGCACTTGTTCCGATTAGGGAAAGAGGACGCAAAACGGGATTATATGGTGTATAATAGTCTGCGATCCGTTGAGACTGTACGTAGAAATCAAGCAGTGTCTACGTCAGTGACGCGTACATGTATCGACGCAGATTTAATCAGATCACTGAACTTGCCAGCAGAATCCAGCAAAGCACTGTCAGTCGAACAGTCATCCGGAAACTCTCGGCAGGTATATTCCACAAGTTCTGCTAGTATGTCATACTGAGTGATTGTACGAAACAAGTTTGTATGTTCTTGTGGCTACTCCGCATAACAAGTCGTAAAGTATACTTACGTGGTCGCTCCACCCCAGAGGGCTCTCTACCTTGGTTTCTCAACCATGAGCTCTCCGTTCGTGAGCAATAAATCAAGCACAGATGGCTTACTTCCCGTTTTGAATC
>OX104063.1:64382733-64498350 GCA_944474145.2 Dicrocoelium dendriticum
TTTCCATTTGTTCCGAACAGAATATCCATGAGAAAGTGTTTAGTACACGCTCGCGAGAGTGCGCAACTAGTTAAAACGTCTCGACTACAACGTGTAATGATACTAGTAAGAAATGTAGTATATACGACATGCTAAAATGAAGGAATACAAGCTTCCCAGACTATCATATAACGATCAGTGAAAGTCCGTGTGTCGGAAGCCAATTCAATGAGGACAACAGAATTGCACGCCACAAGCGCAAAATCAGTGCTAACGCGGATCAGATGGCGAGTAAGAGCATAGAAAAAAAGAAATATATGACAACAGTGAAAGAGAGTAAATAAGTGGTTAAATTAATTAGCACAGATGTTCTATGGGATCCAATCATACTCAATGTCATTAGGACTGAGGGATACTTGGGGATATCGCTACACGACTGTAGGTTATCATGACACAAGTCGCGGAACCAGAAACTTCTGAATTAACCAGGTGGGTAATAAAATAAGGACAACCAGTATGTGTTGATAGATCTGATGAACATGCATCCTAAAGCGCGGACGGTTTTGAAGACCCTGTCTTGAGAGCGAAAAAGACGCCTCTCATTCATTCAAAGGCCTTTGAATAGATGGAAATTTATTGCACATAGACTCAGTCATAGAGCCTTTAGACGTCCGGAGCAGCACTCCACGACCTTTTCATCCTTCAGTGAATCGTCAGCAGTGCGCATTCCATCTGATGTCTGTGGGCCTGCAATCGCAAATCGACTGACTCCGTGGATTACTGAAGTACCATGTTCTGGTTTCTACTTTCGTTTCCGTATTACTGTCTTATACAGGTTAGCTGTGTGAATTGTGCACCAATATTCATCGTTTGGCATATTTTTATTCTGTGCAAAGTTAGTGTATATTCTCTGGCTACTTTGGTACACCTCAGTGAGTGACCCGACTGCCGTCTGAGTACGCTATCTTAGAGTTCCTTGTGGCCTTATCGAGTAATGCAATAGCATATCGCTAGAACCGACGCGCAGCCAAATCAACTCCATTGACCGCTCACTTTACCTTTGCAATCTCCACGTTCGCTCGACCGATGCATACGGCTACGGAAGTAGGAAAAGTCCACAGTCATCCCACTGGATCAGGTAACGACACCAGGCTGAATTACAAACCTCGAGAAGTTGCACTTCCATAAGGGCTCTAAGCTAAGTGTTTGCGGGCCAGGAGAATGCAATCGAGTATTCAAACTAGACTTAGCTTGCTCGCTTTGTTCCAAGTGGTACCATCCGAAGTATGCTAGCCTATCCCAACAGCAGGAGCGAGAGCGGAATTTCTCTAAAGATGTCATTTGGTTATGTACTACTTGCGCGAACATACCATTTGTCAATTTTCTGTTTTTCCTAGTCCAGAAATGCAACCGGTGATTTGCAGAATGTGAGTAGCGAATGGGCACTAAGATGGTCCCATTGGAAGAAAGCTGGTCCCGTTAAACATAGGGGGACTTAATCAAACGAATGATGGACAGGTTGTTGCCCCTGAATCACGAGCAGCCAGGTCCCGATCGCCGTTGTCTTCCCCAGCTTTGGCAGAACACCAGGCGAAAATGGACCGTAACTCCGGGAAGTAAACAGTGCCCGTAGCAACTAATATCAGGCACCCAATGAAACACGTGAGTAATCAAATGCCACCAGTCTTGATGACATCTATTGGTATACTGGACTACGCAGTAGAACAGAAACCCTCAGAATGTGCAGCTCAGTGGTCTATTGGGGAGCCAAAGTCCCCTAAAATATCGATCACATATAACACGATTGCTGCAAAGTTCACCCGAGAGGCCACCCTTTCAGTTTCTTCTGTTACAAACGCCGCTAAGTTGAATAAAAAGAGAAACAATAAGCAACCACCACTTAGTAGCAATTCAGCACATACTATCCCCCTGCTTACAGCTTAAAGAAAAAGGATCTAACAATAGTGCCCTGACTGTTGTGGGCTCGAACGTACCCGAACCAGCAGCTGTCACATTGTAAAGTAAGTTCTCTGACGACCTAAACCAATTGGAGTCACTGTGTGTAGTGTACCGGAAGACAAGCTCTTACAGTATTTTGTAACATTGGATTTTACGGTTGTTTTAACCTTCGAAACCTCCACTTGTTTTACTAACTGCACGTCCGTTGACACAAACCGTTTTGGTGAGTACCTCGCTGCACGTTTCTAGCTCTGTCTGATTCACTTCCTATTTTTGTAGCCTGCACAATATACGTTGGGTTCAGTGGCCTCCGACTTCTATACTGTCGTATAGAACACGTATTACGTGTCATTGCTTACCGACTAGTATCCCAGGCTTCGCTCAACATTTGGTGATCCCCTGTCAGGAACACGCCGCCCGCCATTTTGCATTTGCATTCTGGTGAGCTCGTTCCAGTGCTTTTGTGATTCAGTACTTGTGCTCATATTGTTTTCTCACCTACCACTTTTTATCTGCTGTTTGCAATGGATTAAATAGAGGATAAGCCGTCTCCATGCGCGGTTATTGCCGTTCAGCCTGTCATGGTCAATTCTGTTGCCTTAGCCCCTCCCCCTTTTTAAGAGAATGACCCTTTAATATTGTTTTTTGCACCTAGAATCTGTATTTTATATTCGTAAGATTACTTCTGATTTCCCCGTGTATAATCAGCTAATATCTTGTCTTCCTCAGAGTATATCCTTGCAAATGAGAGACATCATACTTTGACCCCTCTAGTAATGAAATACGAGAGTTTAAAAAGGCTATTGTTCAGCGAATCACTCTTTCTGACAAGGTCCGTCTACTGCAACTTTTTAGTGATCTGCAGCTAGGAGATACGATACCCTCAGCCTGGTTTCGCGAGATGCAACAGCTCATCGGCACGTCCAACATGGACATAGTGATTCTCCGCGAGCTGTGGAGGCAACGCCTTCCTGCAAGCACTCAGGCTATCCTTGCAGTAGCAAGTGACTTGCCAATAACGGCAATTGCAGATCTACCAGACCGCGTCATCGAACGGCACCAGCCAGAGACTGAAACCAAAGCACCTAATCATCTTTGCGCTGAGGCAACCACAACGAGAGGCGCGACTAGCTCGTCGTCGGCAATAGACGCATTAGCTTTGCAGATAGCGTCGCTTCAGCGCCAGATCAAGGAACTCACTTTAAACTGTAAGCACCGCAACCGCTCCGGATCATCGCCCCGTCGCACAAAACCTGATGCCACAGGTTACTGCTTTTACCACTCGCGTTTCGGTACTAAAGCTCGTAAGTGCGCGCAGCCTTGTAGCTACTCCGCTATAGATGATCCGCCAAGCCGGGCTGTAATGGCAACGAACGTCGGTAAAGCTCAAAGTCGTATCATCTATATTAGGGATTATGTCTCCGATACCCAGTTCTTAGTTGATACCGGGGCGGAAGTCAGCGTCATTCCCCCTATGCCAGGTGAACCTACCGCTTCTCTGTCGACAAACCTCAATGCCGCCAATGGCACGCCAATAGCCGCCTACGGTCAGCGGTCGCTTACCATGGACCTAGGACTTCGGCGCACTTTCCGCTGGGTATGCACTGTCGCTGCAGTCCCCTTTGCCATCATCGGCATTGACTTTATCAGGCATTTCGACCTCTTGGTCGATGCGAAACGCCAGATGATAGTCGACGCTGCAACAAAACTCAGTGTACGTGGCATCCCCGCCGATGTCTCATCTATATCCCCGGTCTATGCATTTCCCCAGACCTCGCCAGACTACGCTAATCTCTTTTCTCAGTATCCCAAGCTCGTTCAGCCAATGAACGCAGCTTTTCCTGTTGCAGCTCAAGTCACGCACCACATACGGACGAACGGCCCACCTGTGCCATGCCGTCCACGCCGACCATCGCCTGAGAAACCAAAGGTAGCTAGGGCGGAGTTTGAGCACATGCTTGAACTTGGAATAATCCGCCCTTCCGACAGCCCTTGGTCCTCGCCCCTGCAGATGGTCCCCAAGAAATCTGGTGACTGGCGCCCTTGCGGTGATTACCGCGCACTCAATCGCCTAACTGTCCCAGATCGGTATCCCATCCCACACATGCAGGACCTTACCGCATGCCTCACAGGTAAGACAATCTTCAGCAAGATCGATCTGGTTCTCGCCTATCACCAGATGCCTGTGGAAGACCATGACATCCCTAAAACAGCCGCCGTCACTCCTTTCGGTTTGGTTGAATTTTTAAGAATGCCATTTGGACTGTGCAACGCCGCACAAACCTTCCAACGCTTCATCCACGATGTCACTCGTGGCCTTGACTTCGCCTATTCCTAACTCGATGACATCTTAGTAGCCAGTTCATTGAAACAAGAGCATCTCGAGCATCTGCAAACTCTGTTCCAGTGCTTGACCCAACACGATGTCACAGTCAACCCGACGAATTGCGAACTCGGCAAATCAACGATAGAATTCCTAGGCCAACTCGGTTCATCGTCTGGTATCGAAGTCCTTCCTGATAAGATCCAGGCAATCAAGGACTTCCCAGCTCCGACTTCGTTCAAGCATCTCCGTGGATTTTGTGGTTTGGTCAACTACTATCGACGCTTCATTCCGCGCTGCGCTCAGCACATGCAGCCACTGACTGACTTACTCAGAGGAAATGAACGTAAGTTCGCTTTCCCTGACACAGCACAGGCAGCCTTGACCGAGCTCAAGGATGCTATCTCCAACATAGCCCTCCTCGCTCATTCCGAAACAACTGCATCTCTTTCTATTACGACTGATGCCTCAGACGTCGAGGGTAGGAGCCGTCCTCCAACAACACGTTGGTGGGCGCTGGCAACCCCTTGGGTTCTTCTCCAAGCGCCTGCAGCCAGCGGAATCCCGCTACAGCACGTTTGGCAGAGAAGTGCTCTCCATTTACCTAGCGATACATCACTTCCGGCACACACTCGAAGGCCGCACGTTCACGGTCTACACTGACCACAAGCCTCTTATCTTTACCTTCAACTCTGCTTGCGACAAATACTCACCTCGGGAAACAAGACACCTAGACTTTGTCACGTTGTTCACTGCTGATTTAAGTCATATCTCAGGTGTCGATAATCCCGTCGCTGACGCTCTCTCACGCGTCAACCTCACGCTGCAGTCTTTGCCTACCGTCGACCTTGCCGCCATGGAATCGGCCCAGGCTAAAGACGAAGATATAAAGCGCACTCTGCAGTCCACTTCGATGCATGTGAAACCTGTTCCTCGTCAAACCACGGAAGGCACCATTCTCTGTGACACTTCCACAGGTTGTCCTAGACCCCTCGTGCCCGTCTCCTTCAGACGCACAGTCTTTGACGCACTGCACTCACTATCACATCCCGGTATCCGTGCATCTTTGAAACTGGTCACCGAACGTTTCGTCTGGCCACACGTAAACAAAGATGTTCGTACCAGGGCTCACGTCTGCTTTCAATGCCAGCGCTCCAAAGTACTTCGTCACACCCGCAGTCAGCTTGGTTCCTTCCCTGCCCCGGACTCTCGGTTCTCGCATGTACACGTAGACCTTGTAGGTCCATTGCCTCAGTCACGCGGATTCGTATACATTCTTACATGTGTAGACCGCTTCACCAGATGGCCGGAAGCCATTCCCGTAACAGACTGCACAGCTGAGACTGTTTTCTGGCCTTCTTGGACCGATAGGTCTCGCATTACGGACGCCCATCCACCATCACAACTGACCGAGGAACGCTTTTCGAATCTTCACAATTCGATAAGTTCTGCAAATTTTTAGGCTGTCGCCGCATTCATACCACAGCTTATCACCCAGCAGCCAATGGGTTAATTGAGCGTTTCCATAGACAGCTTAAAGCCTCGCTCTGCGCCTCCTCCGACCCTAGCTGGAGCAAAAATGTTTCGCTGGTTCTCTTAGGCATTCGCAGCAGTATCAATGCTGACTTGCAATGTGCACTAGCAGAGCTGGTTTACGGCACGACGCTCAAGTTACCAGGAGAATTCGTTTCACCCCCGCATCTTCGGGTATGCCTCCGCTTAATTTTGCTTCCTCCCTAGCTCAATGCATGCGTTCACTACGCCCGACCCCGCCCCGTGAACAGGCTAGAGATGTGCAAATGCACAGTGGACTCTCTACCTGCGCTCAAGTCTTCCTCCGCATCGACGCAGTGCGGCGCCCTCTCCAGCCTCCCTACACTGGCCCTTTCAGAGTTCTGCAACGGACTCCGAAACATTTTACTTTAGACCAGAATGGTCACCGAACAACGGTGTCCATCAACCGCCTCAAAGTGGCTTTATTTGACCAGCCACTTGCAGCCCATCCTGATGCTCTCGCACAAGCACCCGCATCTGTGGTGACTTACCGAGCACTGGACAACCCGAAACCCTGCGTACCCCTTGACCCGCAACCTATCCCGCCTCAACCCCAAGCAACCGACCGACGTGGTAGACAGGTCAAACGTCCGGTCCGTTTTTCAGATTTTGTAAACGTTTGCTATTTCCATTAACACGCCTTTTTCGTCTTTAGTGGTTATCATGCGTCTCATCCACAAACGTTTTGCAAAATCGACAAAAAGCCCAAAACATTTTGAAAACCTAAAAAGCGTATTTGCTTTTATCAAGCATGCCATGCTCTCGCCCATTGGACGTCTGAAGGACAGGAACTTCGGTCTATTGGGAAGTGACGGGTGAGTGAGCCGATCTGCAACATCAGGACAGGTACTGTGAGCTTATTGGCAACACGTCGCGCACCAAGCAGAAGACATGTGTTAAAATTTGCGCACCTAATCGTCAGCCCTCGGTAGCTCAGGTGGTAGAGCAACGGACCGGAAATTCGTGGACCGGGGTTCGGCTCCCCGTCGAGGCATATTATTGTGCGTGAATTTTAATCGTGGCTTCTACTTTCTTCGAACTTTACACTACTCACAAACATCCACCAAATAAATAAATGTGCACATTTACCGACAAACGGTGCAAGCCTCCATAAGCGGGAGCGCTCATTTTGTATAGTGAATACGTTTCATGGTTTATACGGCGTAATTCATAATAGTAAAGGAAAGTTAAATAATAGTATATCGGATCCTGTTTTTTTCCTAGGGTCTTAGATCCGAGCGACTAATATTCAAAAATTACCCATATTTGTATCATCATTTTCTAGTTTGTGGGGCTCAGGAGTAGATAATAAATGAGAGGGGATACTAGGTTGCACAGACACAGGATTTAGTATTGTACGTAATGATATGTAGTGGGTAAGCTAGTTGTAAGTGAATATCTGCTCATGTATTTGTTATACCAGCTTCTGTCAATGCCTTTAGATTTTGCTGAGTCAAAGATCTTCAACACATTTGATATAGTGAGGATCGTCTGTAGGGAATTTCTAAATGTGACATAGCTTTCACTCATGCATATCTGTAGGTTTAGTTGGTTCCACAGATCAGTGTATCTCACTAGGAAAAAATTCGAGCGAGTTTTATGACGTGCAAGCTTTGTGCGTATCACGTAGCCTCCATTACGTGTGGGACAGACTGTAGTCTTCCGTAGTTCAAGTACAGTGCTGTCTGCGTAAATTCGTTGGTTTATAACGTTGTAGAAGGGAACTAAGTTGTTCTTTAAGCATCTCAGCCAAAGAGGATCCAGTTGGAGTTTTCGACGGTGATCATAATAAGTCAAGTTTGAGCAACGCCCCATGACCCGTTTGGTAAATGATCGTGGACATTTTCCAGAGATGTTCTGTCTTTCTTTTTCATTTGGCTGTGAACGATAGTACAGTATACCAGAGTCAGTTGTACTATTGTCTTGAATGACTCAAGTCCTGCTTCAGGCAAGGAGAAAGTTGTGGTGATATATCCGCAAAGCTGCCTTGTTTTCTCAACCTGATAAAGCAAATGTTCGGAGAAATCGAAAGAGTTGGAGTACATAATCCGTAAGTCCCGAACGGAATCAGACTTTGGGATCAGTTTTCCGGAAAGTGTGATAGAGCCTTCTGGGATGGTGCATCTGTACCCAAGTACTTGGAATTTCACTGCGCAGAACTTTATTAATAAACTTTCAATAGCTACATTTAGTGCGGATAGGTCTTCACAGACGTTTCCCAGGCACATTTGTAGTTGGTCTGGATGGAATGGGTAGACCAGTTTGACGTCATCTGCAAACTGAAATGGGTGTCCATGTTTGATCGGGTTGCATGTGTTGTTTACGTAGATTAGAAAAAGTAGTGGTCCGAGCACACTTCTCTGGAAAAGGCTGCTGGTTATTTGTCTCGGTGTAGAACATGGCTGACCGATTTTAACTACCTGGGTTCGACCGCGTCGAAGCAGTTAAGCAGAGGACTTCAAATTCCATATGAGTCTAGAGCAGACAGCAGTAACTTGTGTGGCACGCGGTCGAACGCCTTTTGCATGTCCAACAGAAGTATAATGCTTACCATTCCTCTGTCAATCATAGTCGTGACGTGATCGAGGAATTGTAGGTGTCAGATAACGCAGGATCATTTTGCGAGAAATCCATGCTGTGAGTGGTTGATCAGATCCAGTCTTATAAGATATCGAACGATGTTCTACTTGACTATTCTCTCTAAGGCTTTGGAAGCAGCAGATGTGTGATTTATTAGGCGGTAGCTTGACACTTGAATTCTCGGGCCACCCTTATGCTTAGGCATTATAATGAATTGCTTCCACTGAGTTGGAAAGTAACCGATAGTGAGAGAAATTAAATAAATAAATAAATAAATAAATTGTATATTCCTCGACTATGCGAGAAGCTGTTCTCTATAAGGAACAGATCAAATAATGGTACAACTTTTCCATGACATTTCATCAATACATTTTCAGAGATAAACATGGATGCGATTGTAAATTATGTTACACAGAGTAATCAGAATCGTTCTGCTATTTTTACCTGCCACTGAATCAGGATTCTTTACAATCACATGATAGATATTTGGGCCGAGAGAAAAAATGTAATGAAAGGGGCTGTTGTCCGAAATGTTATGTGTATGTGTTTCAGAAATTTATTCAGACACCATGGATACCGTTTTCGAATGCGTTATCTAGGGACTGTGATGTCCCGAACATCTTAATCACGTTTTGGACGGTTAAATGCTTACTAATAGCAAGCTTAAAATTGCAAAGAGTATAGCATGTTCTGATATCACTTGGAAGTTTGTTCCAAATCTTTGAGTATTGGGTTAGAAAGAAACGTTCTCTGATTCTCGTAGAAAATTTTGGAATCATGACCTTTACCTCTTTGTTACGTATTGGGTATCTGTTGTTTACAGATATGTGAACACCGCTTTTAGGACTGCGAATTTGACAATTTATGATTCTGTAAAGAAAACATAGGTTCAGCTTCATTATCCGAAGCCAAACTGGGTCAAATCCAAGTTTATCGCATCGCTCCTTGTATGTCAACCTTGAGGAATATCCACATAGCTTTTTCGTGAAGCGTCTCTGGACCCTCTCAAGAGCGTGCTGGTCAGACTTCCGTAGATTAGACTGTATCATTGAACAGTATTCCATACACGGCAATACATATGTTTTGTAAAGGGATATGCGAGATTCCGTGAGGTAAAAATGATGGCAGATATAACCAATGGTCTTCATGGCTTTCGAAACTTGGAAGTCACAGTGTTCAGAAAAGTTAAACGTAACTGAATATCGCACGCCCAAGTCGCGAATTGTCCTGCATTGCGAGATATAGGCACCTTGTAGTAATAAACTGTCTGGCGGTACTTGGCATTTGTATGACAAAATATTACACTTGTCCACGGCAAATGACATCTGCCACAGTTGGCACCAGGAGTCAAGGGCGGATAGGTCATCCTGAATGAGACGTACGGCTTCCTGAATATTTGCACGTGGTTGTGAGTAGACAACTTTAATGTCATCAGCAAAGATAAATGCAACACCATTTCTTATTCTCTGGAATATATCGTTAATATAAATTAGAAAAAGAAGTGGACCAAGAACACTCCCTTGAATCACTCCACTAGTGATTGCTTTCGGTGTAGAGAAATGGTCGCCTATGCGCACAACCTGCTGTCTACCAATTAGATATGAAGACAGCCAAGAGAACATCGGTTCTCTAATGCCCATAGCCTTCAGTTTTTCCAGTAACCTTCTGTGAGGCACTCTATCAAAGGCTTTTTGCATATCCAGGAACAGGATTACGACACTGTTGAACAAATATAGATCAGGGTATTTTCCCCCGAGTTTTAAAACATCGGGGCCTGGACGGGTTGATGATTTGATGTATGCGATGCCACTTTGCACCTCCCTTAACTTTACAGGGATACTGCTGTATAGCTCGGTCGTTCTTTTTGTAAGTGCAGGATGAAATGGCTGAGTGTTGGGGACAAAACAGGAGGCAAAACCGGAGTTGATAGCCTCGCATATGCAAATCTCGCGCGTTATTGAACCATCGTCTAGAGCCAACGTTTTAATTTCCTTTTGAGTAGATGCGTCAATGTACGTACTTTCTCAGCATTCCTAAGTGCCCGACTTGCTTCTTTAATTTTGGTCGTTTGGGTTAGACGTTGAATGTGTGGCAGATTCTCGTGTATTTGTAACTCCAAAGGACACATCAAGCCTGTTTGTCTAGCCACCATCTTTATCCATAATGTGCCAGAGCTTTCTTCACACGATAGTCAAGACGCCGTAAACAACGATTTATTACAATGGCCGTTCATCCGCGAAACCATTCCTTTGGACGATTTTTGTGGCGTGGTCGCTCAAAAGGTTGCCTCACTCTCCAAAAATATAGTGGATGCGACCCGAGCATCCTAATACTTGTGGTTCAATCCGAGCAAGCAGCTAAGGATGTGTTACCTAGTTGACGCAGAACTCGAAAAAGCTTTCCATCGGAACTTTGGTTAAGGACCGCAGAAGCTTCTCAATGTCCAGTCAAGAAATCATCTGCAAAAACAAACGTACCGGCCATGATTGATCATTTACCCGATACCGACGTAGATTTAGATAAGGGTCGGGACGCACCTTGACCAGAATAAGGTACGGAAGTAGTATCAGTGTAACATAAATAATTTAATAAATGGTTTTTTCTCGAATTCCTCCAATGCTTTGAGACACGCCAAATCAGGCATCATCAAAAAAAACGAATAACGGCCGACATCATATCGGTCGACACTGCCACTCACCTGACTTCCTTGATCCTTGTGGTCTACTAGAGACCGATAAACTAGCGAGCTTTTATACGAATACTCAGTTCCTCTTCACTAACCTAATCAAACTGAAAGAGCGTCCAGTTTCCAAAAAATCTGACATTATCAGCATCAAGGAGACGTGGTTACACACTGAAATGACGGACGTTGAAATTTTGCTACCTGGCATTTCACTCATTTCAAACGACAGACTGACAAAAGGAGGAGGAGAAATTCTGTATTACCGAAGCGACATGCAATGCGAGAGCATAGGATTCAGATTTGATTACTCTTGGTACGCTTTGATGCAGCCTGCAATTAAGTGGCAGAGACACTTGCCTTATATCCTTGGTGTACCCTCCCCGTAATCCTACATCTGAAACAGATTACCAAATTGTGGCTGACCTACGATGTGCTCACAACAAATGGTACACTCACTTTTTGACCACGGTTACTTTTAGCGTGGCTTGTTTTGCAACCCCTGCCACGAGCGGAGAACAATTTGAAACCGATCAGCAGAAGCTTGTAACCAGTGTTCCTATTTATAATTATGTCATTTGGCCCACTCGGTTCAGAACAGGTAATAGGCCATCTGTGCCTGATCTTGTGCTTAACAAAGAAAAACATATGATTGCTGCGTTTGTTGTAGACTGCCCGTCAGGTCGAAGTGATGATGCAGTTAATAGTTTCAGCTTCATCTACTATGCAGAATACCGGGATGCGAATCAAGAGACGGCGCGAACCTTCATGTACTATGAGCGATTAACCCACCTCGTCAGTGCCACAACCTGGTCGTTCCTAGCCGAAGCATCTCAGAATGTCGCCTGGCTTGAGTTCGTAAACAAGCTCAATCCGCTGGTTACGGATACTTCAGAGTCAAAAGTTTGCAAACGATCTAAAACAGTTGTTTACGTGAGGAGCAGAGCTCAAAAATTTCTGGAAGTACGCAACGTAGCGTGGCGAGAGAATAGATTATCCCCAACACCAGAAAGTTGGGATAACAAGAAAGCCCAACGAAGCCATAGCACTCAACTGCTCAGAGAGGACAAAACTGCGCATTGGTAGAACATGAAAAAACCTTCTCCTCCAACCACAAACAGCTGTATAAGCACTTTAATAGTCTACTGAAGGTCTGACAAGAAGTTCCGCCACTCACGACGGATGTTGGCCCCATACGAACGGCTACATAAACAGCAAAGGCGCTGCGGATGCAAGATGCACCGCCTTCCAGAGGGTAGTACCGTCAGGAGATTCTCCAGCTTTTATCGCCCCACCTCCGGGACTCACTCACATCTACTTTACCGCTGAAGCTGTCTTGCAGAAGCTGACCAATCTACGCAAGCTCAAATCCCCGGGTGTCGACACTATTCGCCTAGAGACACTGGGAGCAGCAGCAAGTCAACTGGTAGAGCCAGTGAATCAGTACTTTCAGAAAATGGGTAGCGTACTCAACGACACGAGCAACGTTGAACGACTTAATAAGATGGAGAACGTAGCCGACATCGAAGTTCACATAGCTGCCCATCTTGAAACGCCTCTCCTTCATCGCGTAATTGATAGTGACACCTATAATTGTTTGAAGCCAAGTGGCAGCACTACGCTGCAGCTATATAGATCACCAAAGGCGTACAAGTGTGGAGTGCCGCTTACGCGGATGCTATCAATAATAACTACGTCGCTGCATACATTGGCTCGTTGGCTAGTGAGGCAACTTTCGCCTCTGCGACAGCCGTCCAATCCATTTAGTCTTAAAGATTCCTTTCAACTTATCGATGACTTAGATGACGTCTACCTCTCCGATAAAGTCATGTGTTATTTAGATGTGGAATCTCTAGTCTCCAACGTCCTGCTACAACAATCTACTGAGTACATATGTGAACTAGCTGAACAAACTAGTCATTAGTTACCTAATTCAGTTGAATTGCTAAAGGAATCCCTACTTCTGTGTACATAAAAGGTTGGCTTCCTCTTTCAGAACACCCTATATCGTCAAATCGATGGTGTTGCAATGAGTAGCCCACAGAGCCCTGCACTCGCCGATTTCTTCATCTTGATGAAAATAAGTGGCATACTCCCAAAAATAGACAAGTTGCCATACTTTAAGCGTTATGTGTATGATATTTTGGCCTTTTTTGTCTCAGCGGCAGATTGTCCAGTTGGAGCAACAACCCAATTGTGCAAGTGCCAACTCGCGGGCCAACTGCAAAGTGTAACAGAACTGTCTGCCATTCTTAGACATTTTCATCAGTCGCAGGGATGATAGGCTCATTAAGAGGTCTATTTACAAAGAGACAACATGTTCCGGCCAATACCTGCACTTCAGCAGCTTCCCTCCAATGCGGTAGAAGCGGACCCTCGAGAAAACTTCATTTAGCCGTGCTAGACGAATTTGCTCGGCTGATTGTCTAGCCGACAAGATAGTGTTAATTACAACAACACTTATCGCGAATGGTTATCCCCGTAGATGTATAGAGAAACAGCCAAAAGCGAGGCCCGAATAACTTGGTGTATACGGCAGCTAAGAAAGACGTCTATAACGAGTTACCTTTCGAGGTGACTTTAATGTGTCGAAAACCCCGTAAGGTTTAATCTCTGCTACAAAGAGAAGTTTGCTGCTCAGGTTGTGTTCAGCAGCCGAACCCGTAACTTGCCGGTGCCTCCAACGAAGGAAACTCAACCGATCGGGGCCAACCCACCCTATAAATACAAATTCGTGTGCGACTGCGGAGACAGTTAGATAGGCAGAACCAATCGGTCTTTAACTTCCCGAATAAAGGAACATGTGCCAAGGTAGGTTTAACGTGAAACTGACCATCATCCCTGTCCCAATGAAGTTCCGCGCTTTCACAGGCCTCCAGGTTCCTCAAATAGCAAACACCTACTGGTTACGCGTCGCCGGATAGAGCTCGGATCAGCGTTCACACTTGTGTTACGTCACCCTAATCCCCGCTTCCTTCGTTTCGCCGAGGCCGTTGTGATAAGCCTGATGAAGCCGGCTCTGTGTGTTCAAAAGCAATTGTGTCAGTCTAAGACTGCCGTGGACATAGGGGTGGAACTTCCGTCAATCATTTTGCACCTCATGCTTAGTTGGTCACACCCATAGTTAAGTATGTAGTTGTATACTGGTTATAGTTAATGGTACTGAGGAAAAAATACGAAATACATGTACCTACCAGCTTTCGTCTTTATACCATACTTTTCAAATGGAACAATGGTATAATACGGATAAAATAGCCAAGTCTTCACAGGTCCCGTAGGATGCTTTGTGAGAATAAGGTTAGTTCAAAAAAGTGCACAAAAGTGAAAAAAGCACATCAATGGGCTCACCATATTATCCACATTAATACAAAGGTATATCCGTGTATTCGATTTCGTGGGGTTGGTGAGCAAAATGTTTGTCTGCGCCATGTCGTCACTCAAAGAAGAGAAATCAAATCAACTAATGTAGGTGGTGTAAAGCATCCTCGAGTCGTCATTGAAAAATGGGTAGCGGCGGCACAGAAGTGACCAAAGTCAAAAGAGCGTTCCACGGTTGACAAACACGAAAGGAAGAATAATTCCGGTGGCATTCCAGATGACTATATTGGGTGGCAAGTTGCATTTTATGACCCCTCAATTCCGTGTTACGGATAAGGTTTAGGTAGTGGAGGCAGGAGTAACCGGGGACATTCATGATCTGAAATACCAAGATGAGGTCACTTCGAAGATGGGAGTATGAAGTATGGGAGATGGAGTATGGGAGTATGTAAACTCCCGGGGCTTTCAGTCACCCGTGGTATTGCAGGTGAGACAACCCCATCACATTGCTCGTTGCCCGTCGCTAGGCGGTCTCCAGCTTAGCCAGGTCGCTTTTTAACCAGCGTTGCCAAGCCTGGATCACGTACACTACGTGCGGCCTCATGTATGCATTGAATAGTTGGGGGAAGACAGAGGGATCGAACCTCCCGAAGGTCCAATTTAAGAGGCTGACATGTCGGGTTGCGCTTTCAGACGCCTTCATGGACTGCGCCGAACAGCCGAGATCATCTTGCATTACCACCAGAGGGCCTCATTCTTGTGAGGCGTTTTCCAATATATCGTCTCCAAGTTATAGGCGTACGTGGGCTTTTGGTGGACATGCGCAGTTTTGCAGTTGTCCGTGTTAAACGGAAGTAGCTTTGCCTTTGACCTTTGAAAGGCAAAACATATCATGATCTTCCTAACAGCCGATAATCCGCCATATCTTAATGTCGTCAGCAAAAAGCAGGAAATTTGACTTGATGACACTCGCAAGGTCGTTAATGAAGAAGAAGAATAACCGTGGTCCCAACACTTACCCTTGTGGAACACCGCAATCCACATTAGATGGATCAGAAACTGAGCTCCGAACACGAACCTAAAAGCGCTGCTGAATGAGGAAGTTTCCGATCTATCCATGGACCGGGTCACCAATTCTGTAAGCTTGCAGCTTTTGGAGAAGGATGCAATGATCCATGCTGTTGAATGCTTTGGAAAAGTCTAGGTGGATGATATCATTTCCGGTCCCACTGCCGGCTATCTGAGTCCAACTGCGACGGGCAAGCAGTCGATTAGAAGTAAATGACCGATGCTGACAGAACCCGTGTTTCTCAGGTGCTACGATGTTAAACCTTTCGAACGAGCTGATTACAGCCTAAGCTATGATCGATGCCATCATCTTTGAACGCACCGGGAGGAGAATCACTGAGCGATGATTTTCGAGCTCTGAATAACTACCACTCTTGAAAATCGGGGTAAAGGTGCCTAACTTCCACATGTTAGGAACCTTTTGTTCATTCAGGCATCTTTGGAAAAATCGCGTTAGTGGTTTAGCTATCCTCGTAGCTGCCAAGTAAAGTGCCTTCGGGAGAATGTTGGCGAATCCGGGGACCAGTTTGCACCACCAGAGCAGTTTCCTCAAAAGGGGCGTCAAACTAATTGTGACTTATGGAAATGCAGGCGTCTTGGAGATTGGGAGAGGTATATTACAAATGCTGGTGGCATGTCGGAAAATTGGGGCATATTGCAGCCGTAGAACGTTGGCTGCACCCTCGGCGGTTTGAGCACATCCATCCGCTGGTATTAGTGGTGAAACAATACCTTTCATATTCTGAGGACTGTCCACATGTCTGTACAGAAGCTTTTTGTTAACACAAAACTTTTCCGCTAGACTCCGCTGGTGTACTAATTTCTCCTCGCACACAAGTGTGGTATAGTGATTTCGCTGCACAACATAGTTACTCCAATTGTCATGGCTAGGGTTCGCACTACGCACATACCAAGCTGCGTCCCTTACTGTCATGTGTTTTTGGGTTCGGCTCCGAATGAATGATTGGGATCTTTTAGAACGAAGGGGTTTGTTGACCGATTCAGATTTAATCAGAGCACCGGATTTGCCAATGAACTCCATCCAAGTACTGTCAATGCAACAGTCGTCCGAAAACTCCCAGATGGCATCTCTTACAACTTCTGCTAATATCTCATAGTGGGTGGTTGTTAGAAACAAGTTACTACGTCCTCGTGGATACTCCGCATAACACACGACGTCGTAAATTATGGTTAAGTGCTCGTTCCGCCCAAGGAGGCTTTCCATCCTTGGTTTCTCGCTGATAACAAACTAGAACACAGATGGTTTATTTCCGGCATTGAATCACGTGGGCGAACTGACATGACTGAAGAGAGAAACGTTTGCAATATATTCATGCACGTTTGCATTTAATTTGCTCTTTGAGGTGCCGGAAAATTTCAAATATAGAACATTGGATGCAACGTCCTCAGAGTGTAGCGAGAACGACACGACAGGGGGGTAGACGTTTATTGCACACCGAAAATGGGCACACACCCCGGGTCTCACGCGCGCCATCGAATATCGACTAGATTTCCGTCCCACAACGCAACACAGGTACGGATGTTAGAGACGAGCCAGTCCTTTCGCCTCGGGAGCTCTGACTTGGAAGACCCGCCTTCCCGTTTTCGCCTCGATCTCCACTTCTCTGTACCCGATTTGGATCGGCCACAAGTCGTTCGAGAGCTCTCGACTTGCTTGTTCTGGGCTGTGTCAATCGGCTTGGCCTCGGTCCTGTGGGTTTGCGCTAGCGGCGTATATATCAGATTTATTGTGCTGTCCACATATTCCCGCTCCGTAGTTCCGGGCCCAAGCTCGTCGCTAGCCGTCCTTCTCGATCCGCTCTCAGCTAGCTCCGAAGAGCTCCCCCGAGGCATTTTTGGAAGCGGCCCCTTAACCATAGGACCCCTTCCATAGATAATATCTAGCGGAAGTCCATCTCTGGGGTGGACTTTGTGTACGGATAAACGACGGCGAAAAGAGAAGTGTCGCTGCTTCTCAGTCGCAGACTGCACCAGATTGAGTCTATGATCAGCATTTCCGGATCGCCCACCAGTTCGTAATGCAGGTCGTTGCGGCAGTATAAAGGCACCCCCGCCCTTGCTAGGACGATGGTTTGGCAGAAGGGGCATCGCGACCTCGTTGTCGGCAGTTTCTGCGTGTAACCAATTTTCCGTGAAGAATTTAGGTCCTAGTCATGTGACGCATGACGTAGTCGCAGTCCGGCAAGGTTGCTCAATAGACCTTGTGCATTGGTGTATATGCAGCCAAGTTTTGATGTTTTGAACCATGAACCGTTTGATTGGTGTGTTGGGTAAAATTTGTGTCGACCGGCGAAAGTTTGGCCACTAATCTTTAATTAGGTTTGGAGGTGACAACCTCAGCTGTGTCAGGTCCGTTGTTCCTACCATCATTTGTTTTCTTCTCTTTTTGCAATTATTGCATGGGGTATGGTTGTCATTTTCGATGAATAGTTGATTGAGGTTATCAGAAGTCTTGTCGGGAAGTGATGAGGCAAAGCGTTTGGTCTAGAGTGATTACTTAGCGGATGTAGCTTTGATCCGGAGCTTGGGAAAAACTCTGTTGCGCCCCTCATAGAAGAACTACAGCACCATTGCTGACATTTGTATAGATTAAAGGACCTCTTTCACAATCATCGCGTCACATCCTTAGTAGTTTTTGATTGGCTTAGCGTGGAAAAATATTGCACTATGACTTTTGCGAGGGAGAGGGACTCGCGAACGGATCGCCACTGTTCCTAGTCGTGAGTGGTCGCTTCGCGCTCATCATAACTTCCAGCCTAGGGCAAGCCATGTAGCAGGATGGTCCTGGCTTCCAAGTAACGCTTCTTCTGTCTGCACTGGCTCCACAGAATATCCGGGAATAGGCTAATGGAACGTGACCCATTCCTGAGGCGATCTGTCGATAACAGAACAGCTTCTGCTTCATTGGCGGATGTCAACACCACTAGGAGAAGTCTTGGTTCCCGTAGTGCTGTGAGTTTGAGTGACGGGTAAAGCGTGTCAAATTGATGGGCCCAGCTACAACACCTATAATGTCACATAAGTGATTCCACTGGTTCACGCCGTCAGGTATTTTTCCTGTTAAGGAATTTGAGGTTGGTTCTGGAACGTTGGTGCAAATTACCGCTGGTGTGCTATGTGTAACTCGGGTTGAAGGCAAACAAACAGATGGTCTGTATACAGCCGATAGAGGCCGTGTTGTTACATCTTCGTCTTCTTCAGTTACAATGGGTACAGTAAGCTTGGCCTAAATTCTAGGTTTTAGGTTACCTTAAGCAGAAACCAGGTTCCAACCAACACTAGTGTCGAAGTCCTTCTGAAGTTTCGGAAACTTTCGGTGGGTGGACTAGGCCCTGACCGTGCTCCTCCTATCCGACTAGCGCTGGTAGTTTCAAGCATATTCGAGCAAATGGTAGTATTGACATTTAAAGCCACATATGGCGCCTTTTTAGCGCATTGTCTAGCCTTCTTCCTCAGTTTTAAAGCGGGGCCTTGTGGGAATGGCTAGGATTTACTGTCACGCTTTCTTCAAATGAATGACTTTTGGTGCTCCTCTGTTGTTCAGTCGTTACTACCAGTATTTCATACTTTTGCGATAGTTCATGTACAATCTTTGTAGGTCGGATGACTATACATACTGAACAGAAGCATATGGAATCTGGTTTACTATTGTGTAGCTTCAACTGGTTCACTGTGAGCTTGGAACATTTACGATGGAACTTGCTTTGGCAACTACCACACTGGATTCCAATCCATCCATTTTTATGTCATGTAGGAAGGCAACAAATTAGTATTGATCTGGATGTGGTCCCATGAGCTTTTGTGTGGTCGCCATAAGCCATTGCATCGATTCATGCTGTTCCGCTTAAGGCCCGAGCGCTTATGATTTCCTGCTGGTCACTGGTGTGCTGAATTATCTGTATGTTTAAGGTTGTCGCGTTCTGTGCCTTTGGCCGGGGCAGGTTAAAGCGACTAGACCGTTCACACAGCAAAATGAACGAATGGGCGATACTGACCCAAAATGTGCAATGGATATTTCGATGAAAGGTCCACAGCTGTGGTTGGTGACTCGTCGGATAAAACGTGGAGTTGGTTTTCGTTTGCGACCGCAAATATTGTTGTGCGGTTCGTGATTAGGAAAATTCCTCCCTTATGATTTGGGGGAATGGTAGGAAAAACGCAATGCGCTAAAAGGCCACCCACACCAGCTAGATCCGAAATACGGAATACACTAGATAGATCTAATGAAGCTGGGTCGAGTGTTTGAGAGCACACGTTTGTGTGACAAAATGCAGCGGAGGAAGAGTGACAAAACGACGTGTGTACCGTTGAGCGATTAACCTGCAGGTTTATTCTTGCTCACAACCAGGATCGCCGCAGGAATTTCTTTCCCATCAGTGTGTTTCCCCCCATATAAAAGCTATTTTAGAATCGGCCATTTCCACACCATTGCTAATAATGTTTAAAAGAGTTATTCATAATCCATTTACTCACCTACACCTTGTTACCTGGTACTACATCTCCATTTCACACCTGGACTAGGCTTTGGTTTTATTTGCTGTTAGATGTTTGTGCTGTGAAACTACATAAATCACCGGACTACCGCGAAACTGTGTCCTTATTTTTCATATCCCTGCTAAGCTATCCAACGGCACATGTAAAGCAGTACTTCTTAACCCGTATAAATTAATTGTTCATTATTGCCAGCCTGTGCTTTGGAAAAAGTGGCTACAGGAGGCGGTAACAAACATCGTGACTAAGTTACTATATGTGATATAGCGCCACACATTATTAACCCATACCATTTAACTTACGCTACTACACCTGTGAAGTATTCGGGTTAATGGCTCGGTTACCACCGTGCCTGCTACCTGCAGTGATTTTGTTTGAACGTTACTAAATCCGGCGGAACTATATGTATGCAGCAAGAGCAGAGTCCTTAACACAGTCGCTGAACTAAAAGCGATGTATGTGAATACGGCCATTTGAGGGAATGGGACAGCAATGTGACACATTCTAATGGAGCGTCAGAATCTTAGTGTATATTTAGTCGTACAGTGTTGGCTTCATAGATGAGTGTTGGAACACTATGCTTCAGTTTCCGGGGGCTGTTTATATGATTGTATAGAAGCTTGTTATTAGCACGAAACCTTCTCGTAGCGCACCACCTACTCTAACTTGCACGGATACCGCCGCGCTCAACTCTCTCGTGACAAGACTTAGTGTTAACAAGCCATGAACAACATACGTATGAAGGTCAGCTGTTAGAGCCCCTGGCTGCTAGCGACTACTCAGTGTTCATGACGCGTTTAGATTCACCTTTGTTGTATTTCCGCCGGCTGCATTTAGCTTAAGACTAGAGAAAACAGAATTTGATGGTCTAACTTGAGCCGCAATTCAAGTAGGTTGGTTTCCACCGCAAGCTGCATCTGTTGAAGTCTGTTGGAATGTTATGGATGAGGGGGTAAAAATACTGTGTTCTCAGGTTGGACCGCTGAAGTGTCAGAACTTTCTATGATTTGAGCTACAGTGGCTTGACAAAAAGTAGATTAAAATGGATCGGCAGCGGCGTACGTTGGGGACAAATTCCTTTCCTTTTGCTGCCCCACTGAATATCAGGCATATAAGAAGCAGCGAACTTTTGCAACAGTACCAAAACGAATAAATACTGTCATTTTGAGGAACATTTCACAACCTCTGCAAAGACGGAGATCAAGTAGAACTTTGCTCGCGGAAAGTGGAACCTGGAGCCGGCAGGTGATCTACCAGTGCAGTATGGAGAGACTGGAAATCCGATAACTTCCAATAGATATCGTGCGCCTGCTTTGGTGTCACATTTTGCTTCCGTGTTTCCAAATGCTCAAGTGTATTTACCTGCTTCAACTTGTACCGCCAGAACCTAACTCCACAGGACTGCGACGTCGCATTGCTGCTCCATCTAATAGCTATCGATGACGGCAAAAACCTGCTGGCCCTGATAAACTCCACTCACTGATGCTTAAGTCTAAATCGGCCACCATCTTACGGTACGGACATAAACTCTCCCGTCTCGTACACAAATCGGATTTAATGTCGCTGTTTACTCAAACGCTGGTGGACTTACATCCATGCGATTCGGCCTAATCAGCGCCATTTAGTGCATTAATTCTTTCAGACCTAGCTTGTGTGGATCACTCTTTAGATCCACATTGCAGCTAACACACATTTCTCACAAGAACACAAGCAAGGTATTTTCCGCATCACGGACTACACGGCAGCTTTTGTGATCTCAAACGAAAGCTAATGCCGAGCTCTCTACCACGAGCTAAAAAACACAGCGGTCGACCACAAAGAGAAGCAGCTACCAGACACTTTGTGACCGTATGGCTAAGTCGCATTGTTTATCAAGCACATGATCCCCCCGGATAAACCTGTCCAGCCAGCCCTGGAGGCACAGAAAATTTCGACTTTGTAAATCCGGTCAGTTCCGTGCTCATGCGACACGAAGGTAGGCAAAGATAGTCGGTCATTAACCGGAAAAGCTTAGATTAACGCCCTTGTTTGTGCCGACAAAACAAAGAAGGCTCCTTTGATTGTACCCAGATTGACAGTATTATGTTGCGTTTCTTCATGCCAGAAAACTAGTAAAAAGGAATTATGTGTTCAAATGCCTCGGCAATTTCCATTCTAATTGTGCTAAGCGCACAGTAAACCAGTTGAAAACATAATAATATAACAGATTTTCTGTGTTGCGGTATAGCTGGTGTGGTTACCCCGCTGGTAAAGACTGTACATTAACTGCCACGTAAACACCAAGGACTTGTGGCAAGAGTTAAACAAATGAGGAACAGCAACCTCGATTCCTTTGAGTAAAGCGTGACGGACGGCAAGCTCAAGTCCCCTCTACTGGGCTTTGTTTCAGAACTGGGGAAGAATACTAGGCAACGCTTTAAAAATACTTCACATGTGGCTTCAAACTTGATACCACCAGTTGCTCAAATACGCCAGAAACAACCACCGCCAGCCCGACTGGAATAAGTACGGAGAGGGCTTCTTGCACCATCCTAAAAGTTCCGAACTTCTAGCGGGAACTTGAGACCCATGCGAGTTGGAATATAGTTGACGTCAATGGCAGCCTGGAACTTAGCCATTCCGATACTCCTACTTGTCACAGCTTTAATGAATAGGGCTAAGCGGTTGACCTCAACCCATCTGCACATAGTGTACCATCGCTAATGTGTACCAAATTTCCAGAATCATCGTCCATTAGTTCAAAATGGAAACAACTAGAAAATGTGAACCAGTGCAAATGACATGTGTCAACTGTCACACGAACGTACAGCACTACAGTGGACCGAGACCTCTCCGCTCTTTATGGACTACTGACGATGAAGCAGAAGCTATGTTGTTATGAACAGCTCGACTCCGGAATATGTCATGTTCCATCCTCATCGTTCCCGAAATACAGTGTAGCGAGTACTGTAGCGTACCGGAAAACACGCTCTTTCAGTATTTTCCAACATTGGATTTTACAGTTATTTTAACCTTCAAAACGTCCATTTGTGTTACTGACTGCACATCCGTGGATACAAACCGTTTTGAAAAATAATTTGCTGTACGTTTCTCGCTCTGGCTGACACGATTCCTATTTTTGTAGCCTGCACAATATACGATGGGTTCAGCCTCCTCCGACCCTAGCTGGAGCGAAAAGGTTTCGCTCGTACTCTTAGGTATTCGCAGCAGCATCAAAGCTGACTTGCAATGTGCATCAGCGGAGATGGTTTAAGGCACAACGCTCAAGTTACAATGAGAAGTCGTTTCAGCTCCCGCATCATCGGGTATGCCTCCGCTTAATTCTGCTTCTTCCCTGGCTCAACGCATGCGTTCACTACGCCCGACTCCGCCCCATGAACAGACTAGAGTTATGAAAATGCACAGCGGACTCACTACATGCACTCACGTCTTTCTCCGCACCGACGCAGTGCGGCGCCCTCTCCAGCCTCCCTACACTGGCCCTTTCAGAGTTCTGCAATGGACTCCGAAACATTTTACTTTAGACCAGAATGGTCACCGAACAACGGTGTCCATCAACCGCCTCAAAGTGGCTTTCTTTGACGAGCCACTTGCAACCCATCCTGATGCTCTCGCACAAGCAAACGCACCTGCGGGGACTTCCAGAACACTGGATAGCTCGAAACCATCCGTACCATTGACCCTCAACCTAACCCGCCTCAACGCCAGGCAACCGACAGACGTGGTAGGCAGGTCAAACGTCCGGTCCGTTTTCCAGCTTTTGTAAACGTTTGCTATTTCCATTAACACGCCATTTTCGTCTTTAGCGGTTATCGTGCGTCTTGTTCACAAACGTTTTGCAAAATCGACAAAAAGCCCAAAACATTTTGAAAACCTAAAAAGCGTAGTAGTTTTAATCATGCATGCTATGTTCCCCCTCCGGCGTCAAGCCACATCCCGGACCCTTGCCCATCCCCTCTGAGTTCTACCTTCCAGAAATCCAGCCGCCGCAACTGCCCAGGCAACCTTGGAGTGACTCGGCAACCAGCTCAATGCAACCCCCGAGTGACTCGCCAGCCGACCAAAAGCCCCCTTGCTCACCCAAGGAAGAGACAGTCGCCTCGGGCGCAGATAGCCGCCTAGGCCTTGCCGAAGAGGACCCCAAATTTCTTCGTGGGACGAGGACCTTAGGCTAAAGTGCGGTGGGGGTCGTGACACCTCCCAAGCGCACCGTCGAGTCTGCAGCAAAGGAAAGGTCCTGTCATCCTTCTTTCTGGAATAGCCAATATTTTTGCGGTCCGACCAGCCCGCCCAGACAGCCCACCGATTATGCACTCTGGTCCACACGATCATCATAAATAATAACTAACAAAAGCCTTGACCCAGCGAACTTTGCGACACACCCCACTTCGGAAGCCCTTACTCAAGCCCATGCAACTATTCGCACCCATCCTCACCTTCCGTTTTCCACCACTAACAGCTCCGTCGAAGGCTTCCATACTTCAGCCTTCTAGAGGGAGGCTTTTGTAGTGTACCGGAAGACACGCTCTTTCAGTATTATCCAACATTAGATTTTACGGTTGTTTTAAACTTCAAAACATCTATTTGTGTTACTGGCTGCACATCCGTGGACACAAACGGTTTTGGTGAGTACCTTGCTGCACGTTCCTCGCTGTGGCTGATTCGCTTCCTATTTTTGTAGCCTGTTCAATATACGTTGGGTTCATTCGCCTCAGACTTCTATACTGTCCCGTATTTGACAGGTCCAGTATGTGTTATTGATTACCGACTAGTATCCTAGGCTCCACCCAACAGTACACACAGGTGAATCATGACTTGGATGAATGCCGAAGGGGATAACTAGACAAGACCACTATTTTAAACGGCGTTCCCGAGACCGGAGGTCATGATAGGCGCGAAGAGACCAATCACAACCAGGAACAGTGGCGCTACTTTCCAGAGCCTTTGTCCCTGGGAAAGCTCATAGCACAATAGATTTCTAGGATTTGCAACTCCCTAAATTAAAGAGAATGTGGCCCGAGGACGGTGAAGATGATGCTTCCATCCTGACAAATGTCAACTATGGTCTTGAAGTGCTGCTATGCAGGGCCACAACAGGTCTCCTTTCAAACTTCGGATCAAAGCTGCTTCCTCAAGCAAATACACGAAGGCTGCCATTTATTCGAGGAAGTTCTCGCACGTACACCAACCTTGAAGGCCTATTCAGTGTGCTTATTGTAATGTATGATTTCATTTTTGTGAATGAGGAAAAGCTGTGCCAAAAACTAATGGCACAGGTAGCGACACATGGTATTATTATTTTGTTAGAAAGGATCGTCCCAGAACGAGATAAGCGATACACCTTTGCTATCACTGTGACCTGCAGTGGGAGTTAGTGGAGGACCGGAGGCATAAAAACTGGCATGTTTCGTGGCAGCGGTTTGTTACCTTAGGATGCTGACTACAGCTGTGGCTCCTCACTTACTATACGACTTGGTAAGTGTCATGTGTTCAGTACACAATCACATTCACATAATCGCTGCCTTAGACATCAACATTACAGAAGTCCCGATATATCTCATTGAACAGTCTAAGTCCGACCTACAGGAGTCAAATGCAAGCACTCTTTTTGACACCTATGCCCATTAACCCACTTGATTCGGAGCAGCGAACATGCCAGCAATACGCAGTCGTGTGCTTAGGAGTGAAGAGAAATTGACTAGTGAACTAGAGTCAAGCAGTGATCAACAACCATGTAACCTTGTGTTTTGACCATGTGCGTGCGTCGAGTGCTCAAAGAAATGTGCACATTCGTACACCAGAATATTCTATTCTAACAGCACAAGGGATTCGGAGATCCCATGGCCAGACTACATTCATGGGTGTACAGCTTCGACTGGAAAACATTATACGACAGCTTAAGGTATATTGTCATAATTGACGAAATTAGGGCCATTGTAAGTTTATGTCTGTTACCCAGAGAGCCGTATTTACTTAAACCGTCTTGCTATTCCTAGCGTCTCTACGTTGAGCACACTGTTATTTAAGTGAGGTTACTTCAAAACTTTCCATCTATTCATTCGGCTTGATGGTGAACCCTATAACATTTTGGCCAATGCGTAGAAGTTTTCGCTAGGGTGAACTTTCGCCCTGTGAGTGATTCCAATAGCCCTGCCACATGTATAAATGGTTATCGGTTTGGGGATTCTATAATATTAAATCTGAGCCATATAGGAACGCTGGGTTTATGTATCTTTTGCAAGCCATCAACTTTTGGGGTTAGGGTCGATTTCGGGTATAAGCTATATCAGTTGCCTGTGTCAAAATCGAAACGCTGCTCAACAAACAGGCAACTGATTGTCTCCAAAGTTCTCTGACCTCATGACCTCTTGTTCGGCACCAAGTATCTCATGCGATGTTGAGTAAGCCACAGGTATTTCATTTTTGCCTTCTGCCATTGAATCAGCACCAAAGAGTCTCACACAGCTTTGCATTGTGATAGCAAGCTTGTGTCAGCAACCTTCAAATGATCATAGGCACTTCAACCTCAATAACTCCCTCCCTCCACACAAGGGTGGCAACATTTAAATCCGTCAACGTTAAATATAGCACGCGAGTACATCCTGAACAGCTTTGGTATGGAGGCAGAATTGGGTCTCGTTGGATGCTACCCGAGGGATGAGATAAACGGACTTCTAATAATTTGCTGCGGTGGATAGGTTCTGGTTTAAATTTTGGCGATTGGTCAATGTGTCTGCTAAGGGCGAAGATTAGCGATCTTGCAAAGTTACAAAAGGAGGAACAATGATTTATCACAAGTTGAAAAGGAAGTGATTGACAAGTTCCATTGAGTGGTTCTGGTGAAAAAAATTCGATAACAAAAGATATGTTATTCGTATATGGAGGAAAGACGCCACTGAATATCAGCAATGTAAACTAACTACAAGACAATGGGATGGGCTGTTGTAACTGACGTATTTGATGAGAAAAAGAAAGACAATAAGCCTCATTCATCTACCGCGTCCTGAAGTCCAGGTGACACACAAATCCGGTATGAGGGCGTGATCAACATATTCCAAGGAATTTCATGATGAAGCGCACACGAAAATTGCGAACAGCAAAATGCGTACACGAAAAACAGTGTGCACATAAAATTGCATACAAGGAAAAGTGCACCGTCGGCAAATGGGATCTTTTCCAGTTAAGCCCCGCCACTAAGGCAAAAAGGGTACACCTGAAAAGTCAAGCCCCACCAATAGTGCAAAAAGGGCACGCGTGAAAAGTTGAGCCCCGCCACTGTTTGCCAGCTCCAGTGTACGTAATGCATGTGAATGTGCCCCATAAAAACACTCCTTATCCGCTTCTAAGGTCATTTTTGTCCAAAAAGTTTCTACGTTCGCACGTAAAATCTGACATGAACTTTCTGACGCTTTCGGCGTTCGTTCATGACAAGGAAACAGCATTACCTTTTTTGCAAAGCCATGGAGTGATTCATCATCAACGTTTATGCAGACGAGGACACCAAATGACACTTTCAACTGTTTCTGACAGGTGGAGGTGTGATGCCCGACAGTGTCGGCAAGAAATCGGTCTTCGAAAGGGAACTTGGCTGCAGCGGTCTAGGATGAATTTCAGGACAATAATCCTGTTCATTTATTGCTGTTCCAAAAATCTGACAACAATCGAATTCTGCTCAGAAGAGTTATCTATTGGCCACGCGACCGCTGTCGACTGGAAGAACTTTCTGCGTGAAATTTGCGCCTGGCAGCTTTTGCAGACTCCAACGATTGTCGGCGGCCCAGGTCTACATGTCGAGATCGATGAAACCCTAATATCACGTCGTAAAAACCATGCAGGGCGGGTCCTTCCCCAGCAGTGGATTTTCGGAGGGATTTGCCGGGAGACTAAAGAAGTGTTCTTGTATGCAGTGCCAGATCGAACTGCGGCCACTCTGCTGGACACAATCCAGGCCTGCATCGCTCCCGGCTCAATTATCATTTCCGATATGTGGGCATCACACCAATGCATTGGATCGATGATTGGCGTGAGTTGTACTCATCAAACGGTTAATCATACCGAAAACTTTGTGGATCCAACGACTGGAGCTCACACACAAACCATCGAATCTCTCTGGCACATTTACAATATGCAGAATAAGCGCCAATGCGGCACACACGGATCCTTAGTGGACAGCTACCTGTGTGAGTTCGTTTGAAGGCAAAGACACCGAAAAATGGACCTTTTCATGCAAATTATTAATGACTTGTCTCAATTTCACCCTCTTCAATAGAGAGTAAAAGTTCAAGTTCCATATCCTCCCTTTTCATAATCTTTTTTAGGTGGCGGGGCTAAACTTTTTGGCGGGGCTTAACTGGAAAAGATCCGGCAGATGTTGCACACGGTTTACGGCGAGCACGGAAATACACAAGTTCGATAGCTTTGTAGAGAAACAACTGCCCAGATTGCCAAATCCCCCATGACTCATTCATAATAACGAAATGAGAAGACGAATATTGGCTGATGTTAGCATTCCGTATTATCTCATCAGTACCAATACAATAACAGGGAAGTCTTTTGTATGTCTTACAGGGCACAGTAAAGACAACCAAATTTATGGTTGTGGTCATTGTTGATGGGATTAGGTCAACGGCAACCGCAGGTTGACAACTAATTGCTTTTGGACACACAAAGCTGGTCTAATTCGGCTTATCGTGATGGCCTCGGCAAATCGTAAAAGGCGTGTATTGGTATTACGTAACAAGATCCGGAGCGCTGGTAAGGGATTAACCCGGTGACGAGTCGCCAAGATGTGCCTGCCTATGGTGGACGCTGGCGGCTTACGTGAGCACGTATCATCGGAGGTGGATTGAGTAACCTCGCGCTGAACCCAGTTTGGTAAGTGTTCCTTCACTCTGGAATCTAAAACCCGTTCGATCCTGTCGATGTAACTGATACCGCAGTCACGCACGAATTGGTAGACACAATGTGATTTGGCGCCGACGGGTTCATCTTCCTTTACGGAAGTTAACGGCATCCTTCGCGTTCTGTTGATTATCACCGCCTCCGCAGCACAGTATGTACGCTGAATGGCCGAGACAATGCGTTTGGTTATCCTTCTCGCTGCGGTGTCACCCTTGAACGGTAGCTCAATGTACACCTTCTTCTTAGGGGCTGTCAACACCATCTCCTTGGGCGGTCTGACTAGGCTATGTTTGTCTATGAATCGCTTTGGGTAGCCATTTTCTATTCTCTATTCTCCTGATCATTCAGAATACTCAACAGGCAGAGCAATGCTCGCCTACTGCAATTTGCCAAGTCTCCTCGATTCGGTGGCTCGGACGCACATGGTGTGACCAGACGGAGTTCATGAACGTTTTGTGGCGGCACGTCCAAATATCAGCCCAGAGGATCGGAATCATGAAGGGACATGCTTGTACTGTGCGCATACAGGTATCCTCTATACAGTGACACCGGTGAACCGTGCTAGTTGGGGAAGCGGGAATGACAGTGCGTGTCGCAGATGTGCGAAGGATTCGACGGTAGGCGTATTTTTCGGTTTAATAAATGTTTTGCACTGACAGTCTACAGTTCTCACCGGTCGAATGTGTACAACGGAAGACGTTTGTTTACAAGTGTACAGCTGATAATCCCACAAACCGGGTACATCTACAGATTTCTAAAATATTTTCGTCCAAGCGATTTTCTAGGTTTGAAATTCACTATGTGGGCATCCTTCCATGTGCAGTACCATTGGAAGAAACTGCCTATCGATCATCTGACACGGTCACCAATCTCATGAATACAATGTTAGTTTGACCGCAAAATCGGTCTGGTCACACCAAGTGTGTTAGAGCCACCGAATCGCCGAGGCTTCGGCACAGTTGTAGGCGAGCAGTGTTCTCTTTGTTGAGTATCCTTAATCAGTCATTTGGGATTTGGCAGGTTAGGCAGGTTAGGTAGTCGTGTGCAAAGCGATCGGACTGGTGTATTTCTGTGTTCGCCTTATAACGTGTGCACCATTCTCCGAGGGTGAAATTTTCCCTGTACGCTTCTTGCGGCGTACGCATCTTTTGTGTACGCTTTTCTCGGATAACCATTTCAAGTTATCAAAGCTTCGGTGACCAAGGGATGGGAGTCAAGAGTACCGTTCGACCGTTTTCTGCAAATATCCAAGGAGGTGCAGGAGACAACTGGGTTTAAGGGACGGTTCCAAGGTCTGCAAACTTCAATGGAAAAATGATTCCATTGACAGTATAGACAGCCGTAAGGTTCACCCATTTTCATACAGTTACCCTTGTGATTGGTGTTGTGGCTGAGCGTCAGTAAACGGCGGCATACGTGGTTGGGGCCGCACAATACTTGGATCCCTAACCTTGGATCAGCGAATGGCATTCGATTGTGTTCGCTTAAAACTCCCACTAAGTTCAACCTTTGCTAGTAAGTCTTATTGCGTGGCCACTTGACCTTCTTTGTAGCCCTGCGTTGGGGTGTCTTTAACATCTCTAGATCGCGCTTCAACCAGGGTTGCTAAACTTGGATGACGTAGTCAACCTGAGGGCACATCAGCGAAATGATGGATGGGTGCAAACTCCCGAACGCACTTCACAGCAGGCCGCCTTGCTGATTGCCTCTTTTCGCAGCTGCCTTTGACTGTTTTGAACAGTTCAGATCACTTTTTTGAGCACACATAGGTCAAATTCATGGCAAGTAGTTTGCAATCTATGTGCCCAAGCTAATACGAGTACTCCTGCCTTTAGCGTAGTTGATCAACGCCAGATTTTCTACATTGCATGACAAGGTCTTGTTAACTGACCAGTTCGAAATCATGTTAATTTCGTGGTGGCGCACTTCATGGTCGTCCGGTCCTCTGATTGCTTGTCATATCTTAGGATCACATGCGAAGAATAAGAAATCGGAAGCAAATGACCTCACCGAATCTTGATAATGAATAAATGGTATATATATTGCTAAAGCGAGACACAGTCAAACACAGTGATCTGATAAAATAGGCATAGCTAATCACATAAAGTAGATGACTGAACGCTTTTGGTGCTGTTTATAAACGCATTTTGATTAAATTGAAGTCGAGTCTCTCCGAAGGATCGATAACGAAAACAATAACAAATGGAGACATGATCAAATGTTCAATTAAACGAATACGGCTATCTTTGGAACAGCTTCTTGGGGACCTGGTTCCTTGCATGGTATTCCCTCGAAAGATTTCTCCCGCACTTCCGTGTCTCATCTGGCCGTGTTCAGGCGCAACCTAATGGAATGCATACCAACAACTCTTTTACACATTTTAGAGCGGTTTTTATTCATGAATTATTGGCGGCTAAACCATCCAACCCGTGCTATTATTCGACTATGTTCAAACGGGTGGCGTTATTTTGGCGTTACTGAGCCAGTGGCAATGCGTCTTCCCTGGGTATAATTATTAGTCTGGAAGCGTACATCAATCACCTCAAAAGATCAGCCAAGTCTTGGCCAACAACAGAATAAGGAAGAATATAAACATGAGGAAGTGAAAACATCAGTAACAGATGAATCAGCTCTCGACAAGAAAAGGCACGGTTCATCACAGTTGAAACCTTGTCACTTCGGGCGATGCTACTCGGACCGAGTCGCTCTAATTACACGAATCACCGCGTGAACAGTTCGAGCTAAATTGTAATTTTCCAGGCCAATAATTTGGACCGAGTGGCATGCCAAAAAGGAAGCTAATGTGGATCAATTGAATTGCAAATGAGGTATGGAAAGGGTAGTATCGGCAAGAACATAAATGTATAAAAAACTCAGTGAGTTATTAAGCACATATAATTCCCACTTTAAGATTAACTGGGGAAAGGAAACTTATCCAGCTGTCAATTGACCAGTGTCAGTATTATTGACGTGTGATGCTCGTTCGACTGAATCAGTTTTTGCTTCTGATCATCATGTTCAGTACACATTATTTGTCACCCGGCCTTTTACAAAAGGCCTATTTTTATGGTAAGTATATTCTGAACATGAGAACTTTGTTATTGTCGTTCACGGAACACAGGCGGAACGCGCCTGATCTCGAGAACCATAGAGGCCTGCTCCGGACGGTTGCGTATCCATTAAGGATAAACATTGCGCGTATTTTAGTACGCGACTTTGGTTCCGGCAGGGTGAATATTTTTTGCGTAGTTCGTAACCAAATTTGTGTTGCAATTGAACTGAGTAATTCGGTATATGAACTTTCTGATGTATCACAACTCAAAAAAGTGCCAGGTTAACTTTACTGTTTCCCAGCTAAATCTGGTCAAGTTTCAGCGTTCTGTAATGTTCGTGGTACCTAAGTCTACCAGTGGAAGGAATAATCGATCTTGTACATATACGCTTAAGTCACTTCAGCGCCAATAAATTGCGCTGAGGTACGTTACAGTAAACTAAAGAACGTTTATCTAGCATTAGGCGTGTACGTGTCTTGGACAATGTAAGCTTAGCATCTGTTGAGTCGAGCAGTCTCAGGAACATTGTACATTTTCTTAGTGTTTTTGACGATGTATTGTATATTTTCCGCTAAGCTCAGATTATTTGAATAATGTAATCTTAAGTCACTGACTTTAGTACCACAGGTAAGTGGTTTTCGGAAGAACATCATTGGTTTAAACCTAATAGCACAGTGGTATGAAAGAATATTATCCACTTCACCTGAGAACCTCATTTTCAAATTGGAACACCATAACTCAGAGGCTTCTAGAGCACTTTGTACGCTGCAAACTGCAGCTAGCTGTCTTGCCGGATGGAACTTGTATACAATTTTAACGTCATCGGCGAACATGTAAGGGCGACCGTTGATAAATACATCGAGAATGTCGTTGATGTAAATGTAGGATAGTAAAGGATCAAGAACACTGTCTTGAATCACGTCAGTTGTTATCGGGCTACAGCAGAATATTTGCTTTCCAATTTTGACAGCTTGGGTTCCGTCATTTGGATAGGACGAAAACCAAGATAGTTATGCTGGCTGATGCAAAGGTTATCGAAAGTCCGTTATGCAGTACCTGGTCAAATAGCTGCAAATCGATAAATAGAACAACATAGGATTTACTCTCATTTACAGATTTTCGATGCGAATTACTACATCCAAGTGAGAGGACTGACCTTAAGGATGCTTTATGAAACCATGTTGCGCCAAGCTAATGAGGTATTGGAAAAGTAAAAACCTACAGACGTTTTCCTTTATAAACTTTCCCATGACTTTAAGTAAATTGTAGGTATGTTTAATTGGGTGATCGTTTGCTACATCGCTTTTCGAGACTCTTTTGCAGCTTGAAAGCATTTCGGGATGCTTTCAGTGAATGGTGACGGTAAAGTGCACAAGTTTTACAGAAGGATAGGGACGTCAGGAATAGCGAATCTTATGATCGCCAGGTCAATGTTATCAAGGCCATGGTACAAAGTTGGCTATAAGGAGCTGAAGATACTTATTTAATGTGGAACTTGTGGTCGCATGCGACGCGTCACTAAAGGATGAACAGAGGTGTTAATTAAAAGCATCCTGCGAGTGACTGGTACAGCCGAGGAAGGGAATCGGTATCTCATCGAGATCAAACCGCAACATCCTATTTCAGAACGTTATACTCAGCAACATTTGCGCACGCTGGGTACCCCATCAGCTCAGTGAGGACCAGAAAGCATCTCTGATAAATTGGTGCCGCACCATGCTTGCGAGGTTCGACGGTGGAGATGCTCTTTTGGAGATCATCATTGATGATGAGATCTGGGTGTACAGTCTCGAAGCAGAGACCAAGCAAAGATCAGCTCGGTGGACGGCCGTTGGTGGGGCACCGCCTCGGAACTTGCGGCCTGAGCGCAGTGTGGCAAAAAAGATGGCAGCTGTGTTCGTGGCCAAGACCCGTCATATGGCTACTGTACCGCTTTTACGGAAACGCACAGTCATCGGAGAATGGTAAACCATCCAGTGTCTGCTATAAATGCCGGAAGCTGTAGCCAGGCTTCCTCCAATAACTCAAACAAGAGAGACCTTGCTGCACCATGACAAATCACCTGCACAGAGTTCCCATGTCGTCGTAGATATTCTGGCTAGAGAATGAATGCTGGAGGTGGCTCACTCAACTTACAGTCCAGACCTGGCTCCGTGTCACATTTTTCTTTCACAAATGTCAAGTGCATGATGCCTGGAATCCCCTATCTCCGGAAACATCAGTAATATTCTTTACTGAGCTTCCTGAAGGGTTACCTGCTTCGACATAGTCTAGTTGCTTCTCTAAATTGTTTGAACGCATGGAACTGTGCGTGAAGGTTGGTGGAGAGTACTACGACAAAATGTAATGCTGATCTTGCTGTAAAAATAAAACTTCTTGTGCATGCGAAAACTTATTTCTCTACCTAACTCAATTACCGCGGGATCTTTCGTTGGATCTGATGCTTACTGGTTAATAGACTTAATGCAGACATTTCGGAATGGTCCTAAGTATAAATATCTTGACTATGTCCTTTGTTTGTACAGACCTGATTGACCTCGGCCCTTTCGGAAAAGCGCCTTTCATATCAGAGTGCTTCTAATCTGTCAAATAGTTTGTGAAGTCTATGCAAAGTGGTAAAACAATGCGTTTTCTTGTGTGTACTGATTAACCAACTGATCTTCGCATTAACATTAGCAGTAGTATTGCCGAGCATTTCTCCGATGTCCAATTTGCTTTAACAGGGGCAAGAATGTCTCGATAATTATTAGTATACTGATAGAGGTTTTAACTTCTGTTTGTGTGTCACATGTAAGAATGAATACCATTGATTGGACCTTAGCAGTGATCAGAATACATCCCGATCAATCAAACAATATTGCCGGTACGGTAAGATTTGGCCATTCTCATACTTACGGGTAGCCTGATTGGGAATACCACAAGGTTGTGATCACTACCTGAAACGCTATCAAAAATAGTGAATTTTCCAGTTGGGAGGCCATAGGTAAAGATTATCTCAAAGATGTTGCCATTCCTTGTTAGAAATAGAACATCTTGAGCCCAGGCTTGTGAGCAGATGCCATATATAAATGCACGCAGTTTGTGTGGTGAGGAGTAAGTGTGTCGGTTAATTTCTAGGATATTAAAATCACCTTCAACTAACCAGTAAGTTGAATATAACACTAAGGAGACGTACGTTGCAAATTGGTGCTATTGGGTACCATTTGTTCACTTACAAAAGAGCAACATATCAAATGACAACTTGGCAAAAATAACCAAGAACTTGTAATCGGAAGGTCACAAGCAGCTGAAGTAAACCGTGGCTAGGGGTTGAGGAGGTATTAATTACTCCAAGAGGGTTGAGCGTAACGAAAGCAATGCTTCAAATTTATAAAACGATGACTCTGGACTGAAACGATTAGAGTCTTTGATGGATTGGTAACCTCAAAGTGCAGGATAGGCATGGAGAAAATGCGTATTCGTTTTCTCTGTGAGCACAAGTGAAACGCTGAATACCCTCGTTAGGCTTGTATATTGCTGCGGAGGAATAAGATGAGGCCAACACTCACAAACCTAAGACGGTTTGCTAATTCGTACTTGAAGGAAGTCTACCGAATGTTATCACATTTGTTGGAGATCGATAAACGTCGTACGTCCATATTTAATCATTTGTCATTAGTCTGTCTAATCTAGTACATGAACTTCGTAAAACTGTCATTGATGGAACGAAAGTAAGACCGGCTAAGGATCAACCTAAATCCCTCGTAAATGACGAAGGTGACATACCTATCCATGGCAATTTAACAAAGTATGTATAGTATCTTTCGACCTAATTGAATAGGAAAAACTCGAAGCTCTATCAATGGGTGTATATTGCAAAGTCCATCCTAAGATAGTCAATGATATTCAGGTTATGGCACAATTGGTAAACTTACTTGAATAACTCTCGAAGCTAAAACCTTCTCAAGAACAATATAACTGGCTCAAATTCAAGCCATTTGATCTCGCAAGGGATTATATGATGGCTATTATTTGACAATCCTGCTGTCTGGATAGCAGTCACATTAAAATTCTACGTGATTTGCGAACCAAAGACTTAAGGGTGTTGATATCGGACAAAGATACTGGAATGGTCGTCATGGAAAAGTCGGATTATAAAAGCAAGACGGAAGAGATTATGAAAGACAGGTTCAACTTTCATGTGCACGAAAATGCAACCAACATAACAAGTTGAGAGGTGGTTAACAAAAGATCTGAATATATTACTGTTTCATGGAATGATAAGACAGGTGACATACAGCGCTGATAAGCCATTAGGCACGAACATCCGCCACATGCGTGGCCTACCTAAGGTTCTCAGAATACTGTTGCGCTGACCAGTGTTATCCAAGCGTGACTCATCGTACTACAAGCTAGCTCGTTGGCTAGGTGAACTCCCGATGCCAGTTCGAAAGATGATGGTAAAGCACACATTAAAATATATTTTTGACGTAACTGAACAGTTACACGAAATTAACATTTCCAACAAAGTGATTTATTCAGTAAATGTACAGTCTTAGTTTACAAACGTTCCTCTTCGAGGATAAGTAGATTTCTTTGGGACTATGCCACTAGTGAGAAAGGGTCTCCGCCGATTTCTGTAGAATATCTAAATGATTTAATGATACTGTACGCGGAAAATGTCTCGTTTATGTTCGGGGAACAGGCATATCGACAGGTAGATGGCGTGGGTATGGGGAGTCCCCTTCACACTCTGCTGGCAGACATCTTCATGGCAATGGTCGAGACGCGCTATGAACCAGACTTCCGACGAATGTGAACTTTCAAGAGGTACGTGGACTAATCATTGGCGGTCACACCATCCTTAGAGGTGGCTCAGCCCCTTCTCATAGTTATGAACGCCGCAACTCAAATGTCCGCTTCACCTGTGAAGTTCAGGATGATAACCGCCTGCCATTTTGGATGTACTACTGACGAAGCGATAAAATGGCATGCTACAGTGCACCGCTTTACGGAAAGCAACAATTTTAATGAAGCAAAAGACAGTGGTTTGCTCGAAGAACAAAAAGACCACTAAAACGGAAGCGGACGGAAAGGGAAACGGGTGAAATGAGGGGAAGCAGACGAGGCAAAATTGGCCTGACGGAATGTGACGAAAACGGGGCACGAGCGACGCCCGGTAGTGAGCCTGAGCCATGCAAAATGGGAGAGTATTTGTCCAGAACGTAATAAATCGGACGAAACCGCCGTTACTGCATCCTGCTGGAACAACCGCAAGCAGAGAAATTGATCCACGTGAAAGCAAACAGCGAACTACCGAACGACTCTGTCTCGGACGGAATGGGACGCGTGAGTGGCGGCATAGCTTTTGCTCGAGACACTGAAGATTGTGCTTCATTGCCGAGCTGTTGTCTCTACATTGGTGCCCTGACCTTTCAAAATGAAGTTAACCTGGCCAGCGCCGTTTGTACAGCGAGACGTGGGAACTTCGCTGGAGTAGTTTGCATCGGTTACGGCATGTAACGGAGTGAAAAAAGATGGCAACTTGCTGACCGTCTTGGGCACGCTGTTGACGGGAAGAACAAAGACGACCTATCTACTAACGCTGGAGGTCGAGGCTGGCTTCTTATTTTCTGAGATGAAGACGGCACTGTCTATGAAGTTCTGGAAGGTGATGGACTAGCAACAAGTGCTGGAACAGTTTCACTAAGCCATATTGGAGCAGCAAGAAGATCTGGTGGTGTTCATACAGAGACTGAACAGACACTTGTAAATTGCTCTTCAGGAGTTGGATGACGATGCGAGAAATCGGCCGCTGAGAAGCTAATTTGTCTGATATTTACCCAAACCCATACAGGACAAAGTGAAATTAGCATCTATGGTTGGGGTCAGGGAGACAGAAGAGTTTGTGGCTCTGCCCCATAATTTTTCGGAACATGTGACGATGGGAAGTATCAAGCCGTTAGAGCTGGAATTAAAGTAAGTCAGCTGTTATGGATGGTGGAGCGGCTGTAGCAAAACCACGAGAACGGAGACACAACGCAATGAGTCCGGAAGGAAGGATGGCGGCCACTGCTTCCGATACAACCGGTTTGGTCTTACGCTGTATATTGTACAAACAGAAAATTTTAGCATTGTTTCTCCTTATCTATGTCGGGTCGGTGGCGTGTATCCTCTCCTGAGATACAAATTGTGGGTGTCGTGGTCAGTGCGATAGCAGATACAGGAGCGGGTGTTTTCAGTACAAAAATGTTTGATGGCATCCCGTTAGCTCAGTTATCAATCGCGATGCGAATTTCGGAGAATATCGTTTGAAGGTGATGGGGGCTCAGCGATTAGGAGTGAGAATTTGGAAAACGGTTATTAGCCATTATACATTCGTTATCCAGGGGGCAACGGAAACAAACGTTAGCAATGACATTCTCAAGCACCTCGGTGCGACGATTGATTTAAGAAAGAATGTTGTGATAGTGGGCAATGAAACGATCGAGATGGGCACAGGGAAATGCGACCAGATAGGTGCAGTGACGGTTCTTATCTAGTGCCCTAACCGCACACTACCGGACGCGCTGTAGAAATAAGCGCATTTGTTCACGGATTCGAATGATGATTACGGATCCTGAAACTGAGTGGAAAACCCGATACCCCTAATCCCAGATGGGCAGTGCAAGCTGAGTTTCGGGCGGTTATCACAGAAGACTCAGGCAGAGATAAAGAAACCAGTGGGTGAGATGGAGGTCAGAGGGATGATCAGTCCAACAAAATGACCGTATTCAACCCCCATATTGCTGATGGAAAAAGCGGACGGAACCTAAAGATTCTGCATCGATTTCAAGGAGCCTACCTATGGAAAATTTTCCCAATCTTCACAATGCCATGCCGACTTCCTTTACAGATCGCCGTTTGGGATACTGGCAGCTTCCATCGTAGAAGCAGACTAACATAAAACAGCTTTCAGTGTGAATGGCCAGCAGTATGAAATCATGAGAATGCCGTTTGGATTATGTAACGCCCCGGCGACATTCAGAAGCTTACTGCTGAGGGTCCTGGAGAACCTCCAAGAAGTAGTTGTCTATGGAGGTGACATCATTAGTTTCTCGCAGGCAGAACCTGAACATGATACGCTGCTCGCAGCCGTTCTATGACGACTAGAGGGAGCTGGTCTGAAACTCAGTCACAAAAGTCACAGATTGCTCAAAATTCCATTTTGTGGTGGGACCACATTTTGAGGGATGGCTAAGTTCATACGCTTCCAGAGTAACGCGAAGCAATGAAGAATTTCGACCCCGATATCTAAGGTCAGCTCCGGTCGTTCCTCTGCATAGTGGGGTATGATTCCAAATTCCTCCCTCATTTTGCGGAGAAAATCAGTCCATTGTTAAAGCTGCCACATAAAATCGAATCGTTCGCTTGGACACCTGAAGCGGATCGGGCCATTAGCGACTTAAAGGAATGCGTTGCGGAGGCGTCAGCATGCTTGGGACTATCAAAACCTGGAGAAATATTCACGGTGGTAATGGAGGCAAGCAACGTTGTTATCAGAGCTGTGCTGTCCCAACCAGTCGATGTGATCGAATATGCCAGCAGAGTACTGATCAATGCAGAGTATAAGTTCTCAATGACAGAGAAATAATGCCTTGCCATTGTGTGTGCTTTAGAGAAATGGGGAACATACCTCCTAGCGGCTGAACTTCATGTCTTTACCGACCACAAGCGGCTATCATGGTCAGTGAAGACGACAGATCTGCTATGACGGCTTGCAAGATGGGAGTACCGGCTACAAGAATTTACCTTTACATTCGAGTGCATAAATGGAACGCAGTACGTAATACCCGACATGTTATCGTGCGTATCACTGGGCGACCTCTTGCCAGAAACTGTCATACCTCTGTGTGGCGTCAGCGCTGGGGATCGAGACTTACTAGAAAGCCATCATGCAGATGAATTAGTGAGGTTACTCTGCGCTCATTTACAGGCCGGGACCAAGCCAGAGGCATTGTCAGGAGAGATTTATGAGCTCCTGAATATCTGGGACAAGCTTGATATCACAACTGACACCCTGTTAGTGATAACAAACGGAATGAAAGTGCCTTTTATCCCCCAGTATTTGCGGAAGCGAGTGGTGCGGGTGACCCATGATGGCGCCCATTTGGGATTCGAGGGAGTCTTCGACCTGCTGCAGAATAGGGTGATTTGGCTAACCATGAGAAAGAACGTCACGACATACATTCGCGGATGCCCATCTTGCCCGAACATTAGTGACCCTCTCGATCGATATCTGCTGCTTATCGGAGACCCGCCTGCAAGACTCGAGCTCTGTACTCACTCTGTGATCCCCTTCAAGTGACACTAGCAGCATTTTCTCATTGCGCCTATCCGGTGACGATGCAGCTTCGAGCACCGGCCAAGTCGGTGTTGGTATTGCCCTGAGTCCCCGGACCGAAGCTGCTCTGGTTGACTGGATTCCAATCAGTGGCCGGATGTGTGCGGTCCGATTGGCTGGCTCGTTCAAAACTTCGAAGTCGCGTGGGACTAACAGGTGTCTATTCGTTATCGCTGTCTATGCACCGACAAACTGTAGCAATGACTCGGTGAAAGACGAGTTCTATCGTCAACTGAACGAGCTCCTTAGCTCCTTAGAAGAAGCTCGGACACTGCAGTGCAGGATGGGGATCTGAACTTCAAGTTGGAAAATTATCCACAGATGCGCTGCATCTGGGCGGCCAACATGGTATAGGCTCCCGCAATGATAACGGTGAGCGGTAACTTCATTTGTGTGAGGATGCTCGCTTATTGCTTGCGAGCACTAATTTCCGACACAGCACCCGCCGGAGGGTGTCTTGGCACCAACCAGCGTAGAACAAGTTATGGACGCAGATCGATCACATTGCGATAAGTTACCGATGGAGAGACTGCGTCCAGAACTGGCGCTCGATTGGGTGCACATGAGTAGACACCGATCATGCACATGAGTAGACACCGATCATGCACTTGTATGTGCTGACCTGCGGATGCGCTTTGGCGGACGCCCACGAAGAGGTTGTGAGCGAATTGATACCAGCCAACTGGCAAAGCCAATTGCTCTGAATGCCTATCAAAGTACGCTGTCACGCGAGTTAGATAAACGCTCACTGGATGCAATTGAAGCTCACTGGTCTCATATGCAACAGGCCTTACTAGCAGCAGGCAAATTCTCATGTGGTATGTCTAATCACCAACATGGACATTGGATCTCTTCACAGTCTCTGGAACTTATAGAAACTCGCCGGCACATTCCGGCTGGAAGGGAACACAATGCAACTCGCAAAGATCTCCGGGCAAAACTCCGTGCTAGCCTGAAGAGAGACCGCGAATCCTGGTGGTCTCATCGTGCATCAGAGATGGAAATGGCAGCCGCCCTTGGTAACCATCATAACTTATTCCGTCTTATACGGGAAACGGGCAGCAGGAGACCTGGTGTTAGAGAAACTATACGTGACGAGAGCGGACAGACTATCCACAACTTATCAAAACGTTTAGAGCGTTGGGCTGAGCACATTAAAAGGCAATTTCATCGGTCGGAATGGCTAAATTTCTCGCCGGCCAGTGATCTCCCCTCTCCGTGGGCTGTCCCTTTGGATCCACCCTCTCGCTCAGAAGTCGAACATGAGATCAAACTGTTGAAGTTAAATAAAGCCGCGGGACCTGATGATCTTCCTCCAGCACTCTTCGAATTCGGGGGACCTGCTCTTGTGGATGATTTACACGAGTTACTAGTGAAACTGTGGGAGCAGGAAACTGTCCCAACCGATTGGAGCCGCTCCGTCATAGTCCCAATTTTCCAGGGAGGCTCACGATCGGAATGCGGCAGCCATAGATGAATCAGTCTGATCTCCATCACCTCCAAATTGCTTGCCTCTGTCATCCTTCACAGACTGACTGGCAGTCGTGAAAGCCAGATTCGTGAAGAGCAAGCTGAATTTCGTCGAGGTCGTGTCTGCATTGACCACATCCACCTTGCGTAGGTTGCTGAAGCACCGCCACATATATTGGCGAACCACCGTTGTCATGTTCCTCGATATCAAAGGTACCTTCGATTCAGTGGATAGACTTGCACTTTGGGACTGTCTACTCAGGAAATGTGTACCTGAGAAATATGTAGCTATTATCCGAGCATTATATGCGCGTAGCTCGGGCAGAGTGAGGGCTTACGGCAAGTTGTCGTCGCCCTTTAATACCTCCAGCGGCGTGAGACCAGGATGTCCGCCGTCACCTTTCCTCTTCAACTTCGCTGTTGACGAAGTCATGGAAATCGCGTTTACAGGACATCACTTAGAAGGGGTAGATCTGCACCGGGGGGGAACGACTTCTTGACTTGGAGTATGCTGATGATATTGCCCTAATTTGTGACAGTTCCCAGACGTGCCAAGCGGCACTGGACAGATTAGCACTAGCTGTCCATCATTTCGGGCTTTGCTTCGCACCCTCGAAGTGCAAAGCGTTCCTCATAGATTGGTCTGGACCACCTCCTACGCTGACGGTTGGTGGGGATCAGCTAAAAGTCGTTCAAAAATTACACTACCTGGGAAGTTTTATCAGCGCTCATAGGATTCAGGATGAGATCACGAACCGTATAGCAAAAGCTCGGGCCGCTTTTGCTTACCTTCGCCACTCATGGCGCCCGCGCGACATCACTCTTGCCTTGAAGGGTAGAGTGTACAATGCAGCGGTACGCTCGACCCTACTGTGCGGTTGTGAAACCTGGCCGCCTAAAGCAGCGGACCTGAAGAGGCTAGTTACGTTAGACCACCGGTGCCTTCGCAATTTAGCTCACATCTGGTGAGAACACCGCGTGAGCAACGAGCATGTTCGACGCCTTGTTTATGGCACAGGAAAAGGAAATGAACCGCTCAGCACCGTTATTTCCCGCACCAGGCTCCGATGGCTCGGCCACGTGTTACGCATGCCAGTTCACCGACTCCCGCGACGTGTGTTGTTTGCGCGCCGGGGGTGTGGATGGAAGAAGAGGATGGGTGGCCAAGCGATGACTTGGTCGAGCGTAATGAAGGCCCTCACTTCTGAGCTGGCCTCGGTTGGAGCGTCTCGGCTTCCTGGTTGGGGTCCGAAAGACGATGAACACGTTTGGTTGGACACACTTGCTGATATGGCTAGGAGCCGACCTCAGTGGCGTTCGTGCTGTGAGTTACGTTTTGCCACCCCATCCCTCTTAGCCTCCCCCTCCAACCAAGATCTCATTATTTAGCCTTATATAATTTTGCATGGTAATTTTTTGATGCACAGTAGCCGACTGGTAGCTTACCGGAACGATGCCCATCCGTTACAGGTAGCTCAGCCGGCTTGCACCAGTCGCATTTTTTCTCCTTTTTTTGTATTGCGGCACGGTAGCTGAGGTGTTCCCCACCTCTAGCTAACGTGTATGATGAAGACGATGATGCCCATCTTGTCAAACGAACCGCGAAATGGATGCACCATTCCTCCGGTACGATCTATCGAAGTCAACCTCCATTCCAGGTTTGGGGGATTGGAGATTTTTGGGCCCTTGCCGGTCAGTCGGTCAAGAAACAAGTACATCCTAATGAGGATTGACCATTTTACTCGATGGATAGAAACCGTGCCGATCGGGGATCATATAAGTGAAACAGTGGCGCTGACATGCGAATTCAGTGTGCCCGCAAGGTATGGAATACCATAGTGTGTTGTTACCGACCAAGGACCCTGCTTTGAGTCGATGGCGTTTCAGAGACTATTGGACAAATGGAACATCCAGAGACTACTCATATCCCCTTAGCAACCGCAGACCAACAGGCTGACTGAACGGTTTAATCGAACAATGAAGACGTGGATAAAATGTACTAAGTTGCCTTGGAAGGAAGCAATGCCTGGAGTACTTTCCGCGTATAGAGCCAGCAAGCAGTCGACCACCAAATTTGTGCCATTTGAGTTACAGTTTGGCAGACAACCAAGATTTTCCATTGATACACTCCTAACTATTACACAATAATTGGATATCGCAGCAACGCATCGCGAACGTTTGGAAGCAACTTCCAGAAGAGAAAGCACGTCTCGAAAAGCAAGGAATAAACGTAACTACGACGCCAGGTATGTGATCCACAAGTGCAGGCTATATAGCGTAGGAGAACAAGGCAAGATACGAAATCACGATAGCCCGGTACTTGGAGAGCCAGGAGCACGGACGTGCAGGAAACGCTGGAAATGCCCCTGCGCTGTACTCGATCGCAAAGGAGAGAACTTCAATCTTGACAACAGGGTGCCGCAACGCTGAATAAATGCTGCCCTACTGCGGCCGTGGCACGCGAGAGAACATCAACTTCAAGGAGCGGCGGGTGTAGGGAAGCGGAGGATAGTGGTGGCGCGGAGAACAGAAAGACCAGTAAAACGGGAGCGAACGGAAAAGTAAACGGGCGTAATGAATGAGCGCATGCGCAGCAACACTGGTCTGATAGAACGAGACGAAAAGGGGTGCACGAGCGACGCCCGGTAGTGAGCCTGAGCTAGACAAAAAGGGGAGCGTATTTTTTGAGTACGCAATGAATGGGACGAAGCTGCCGTTATTGCATCCTCCTGGAACAACCGCAAGCAGGGCGATTGATCCACATACAAGCAAACCACGAGCTATCGATTGACTCCGGATCGGTCAGAATGGGACGAGTGGAAGTGGAGCTACGGGAGCGAAATTGACATAGAATAATTATTCCCGTCTCTCAAAGAGTGCTTGGACGTGTCGCGAGCGGAAGCCAAGAGATCTGGTGCAACGGGGGAAAGAAACATGACTTAATACTGTATGCCTGTGTGAGTAAGAAAGTAGCATGTGCTCGCGCCAATAGAGATGGTGTTTCATTCTCGCGTCGTTGTCGCTGGTTTTTATGTATTTTTCTGCAGTTATACACCGGCTCAGTACAAACTGTGCCTTGTCAAAACATTGTTTAATCGGGCCCCAAGGATTTGTAGTAGGAAAGGCACTAAGGCTGAATTGCATTTCATCACGCAAACCCTACGGGCAAAAGGCTACGCAGATGCCTTTCTTAGGTGGACAGGCGGTCGTCTTTTCAGCACCGAAAATGCCAGTCTATCTGCGACTACCCTTCAAAGATGATGTTCTGGATGAGCAGGTAGAATGAGGCACAGCAGTTGTAATAGGACATGCATTCGTTGCCGCTAGATTATGCCCCATCTGGACAAACGAAGCTACCAATGCCCTCAGTCAAGCCTACTAGATCATTCTCCGCTACAACGCGCCGTATCCATCGATTTGTTTTTAACGGTGAAGACAGTTACAACGGCAGAGCAGACCACCGCTTGTGTAAGCGGATTGGGGAGCATATTCCGAAATGTATCATACTCAGACAAGGTAGCCGCAAACCGGATCTTTGGAGACGAACAACATACCTGCCTCCTCGATTGCGAAACACCTGATCGAAACGAGTCATCAGGCCGACATCATATCGGCATTTGAACAAGGAATAATTATTTGATACGGGTTAAGAAGCGCAGCTTTACAATACCCGTTGGGCAGTCTAGTGGCTTATCGAAAAAGGTTGAGGAAATAATACAGTTTGTGGTTCTACTGTCAAGAGAATGGACTCCACCACAGTTACGTCAGACAGACATTCCTGGACTGCCACATCCAGGCGACGTTCATGAAGATGAAGAGTCCGCTCAGACTTTTCTCCGGAGTTAGCCTGTTATCCAGCTTTCGTTAGGATTTAACAGTGAATGCTGGCACCAGTAATTAACAACCACAATATTTACCAATTCCGTTGATACAAATTAACTACAGGCAGAGCAACATTTTCTTGGATACATATATCAAGATAAATTTAGTTCGGAAGGGAACGGTGACATCACTTTTCTCACAAACACTGCTTCAGTATACTTAGCGACCTTTTTAAACGAGTTCCGAATACGCTCAAAATACGTTTCTTTTAACATACTAATGGCTGCGCAGAAATATTCTGCTCATAAACCATATATAAAACGATGCGAACACGGTTTTAAGTGCCATTTTTCAGCACTTCCGGGTCTTACTATTGATCGCGGGTAGATTTGAAGCTGAGTGACAGAACTGTGCTTGCTGCCTAGTGACTTTGAAGGGCCATACTAAAACTTGACAAATACTTAGGTTTATCTAACTGATGTTATATATTTGACTAGCTCGAGACGCATCATGACAGTTAATTCAGGATGACTGAGTTCGAAAGAAATTTCAGGTGCCGTCGCTGTCTACTGTTGTTGCTCTTTTGTCTGCATATTCGGCGCTAGTTAGTATTTCAGCCCTAATTTCTCGATGCAAATATTTCAACCTAAAAGAAAAACGTTGATATGGGAGTTGGATTTTTATATCTGGGGTCAAGGGAACGCCTTCCGTTTCTCTCGCTTTTTCTGGGTAGCTAGTAGCCATATTAGACGTTCATTAAAGCTACCACATTGCGAAAGGTTCAAACAGCTTTCTAGGCTTTTAACCGATGAATATGTATACTTAATGGCGTGCGTATTTGTACAGGGTAGGTTCGAAAACGACCAGCAGCAAATGTGCTCTAATTGCACGGTACGTGAATACGTTTAGAACCACCTTCTGTTGGGTAACGAAATATATATTCAGTAAGTTTAGGATTTGATACGGCACGAAGCGTTCGGCCGACTAGCCCGATTAACTTAATATACGTTGAAGGCAGTGTCAATCAAATCCACCAAGATGGTCCCAAAATAATTGGTCGGTAGTTGTTAATGTCAAAATCAGCGTGGTTCCTATAAATGAAACCCCAAACACATTACAAACGTAATTGATTGTTTCCGCTTGAGTGCATGGTTCCTCACTTAACTATAGCGAATGTTACTTGCTGTCACGAATTACGATGATCAATTATGCAGCATAGAAACTCCGAAGATATTTGATCGATAGCTGTCTCGATGGTTTTTAATTAGAATAAGTTGACGGAAAGGCGTTTAATACTGACGCAAGCGAACGACTACTTGTAAAGCGCGCAATGCATTGTTCTGTGAAACAGCATGCGCACTTTAATGGGAACAGTTATGTACATTGAGATTAGACCTGCATCTTGATGCGCATAGTGTAGATTGGTTGGTATGCGCATCGGTGCCATTCCGCTGAATTAGGTTCGTAAGCGAGTACATTTGCGTTGCGACCTGATAGCCGTACATATTCTCCTTCATTCTAAAGTACGGTATAGCTCCACTTTCCTTACATAGCTGTTTACACAAAATAAAACGTTTTTCGAGAACCACCTCAGTATTATCCGATCAATCTTTCTTATTGTTGAATGGGGCAAACCATGGCAGGCTATCCATTAGATACGCGTCTATCATCCTTCCTCACAGTCTCCCTCTATATTACTGAACTTGTTGGGTGCAATTACAGTCCATCACACAGTGAATTCATTATGAGTAGAAATTGGGTTTGTCCCACTGGCCGATGTTTACACGATCTTTTCTCTAACAAAATAGCCACGCAAGCCGCAACTCACGCCATTCTATAGTATGACTTTAAACAATGCGCATTCATTGTGAATGCGTGCGCCAGTGGTTATTCCAGGCATTAGTATCTTGTTCACATGAAATACAATATGTATTGGGACAAATAGGAAGATTTTCGTGGCGTTTTCAATGAATGCAAGAAGATCGATGGCGGATGCTTCGCACAAACACCTCATCCCATCGTGCACTCAGTCGCAGGGGCTGCACACGTTTCAGCAGCCATTAGGCAGTTTAGTAATGAAAGAATAATGTCAGTAGTCGTCAGTTTAGTGATCTATCATGGAAAGTTGAATTATAAGCCGGTTTGGCTTGGCCACATTCACCGTTCTGCATGATCAAGGTAGATTTGTATTTCGCTAGTTTGTTTACGAACACATACAAAAAACCGAGGAGCGGGTTCGCATAATTGACACCAGTTAAGGATGTGACGACATTATAGACCAAAGCTAACGAGCGCAAGCAGGACCTTCACAGTTTGCTGAAACGAATCCTTCTTCTCCGGAAATCGGAACGGGCTTAGTCCGATGTTTATTTTTTAGCTGCTACAAAATGTTGCTCCAAATGGAAACGAACCCAGGCAATTTTGCGTGGCCCACTGAAAAAGAGAACGCTCAATTAGATGTAGTATTATGTTCGCGGATCTAACCAGTTCCCACCATTACGCTTTGGCGATGATGTATGGAAAAATTGGTGCTTGAAGCAGAAACACAGTAGAGAAGAGGACATATGGGGAGCTCGGATAGGCGGAAGTATTTACCTAGTCAAGGTGGAAGATGGGTCGTACTGGCGAAACCCAATTCATCTGTGATAACATCCTCCAAGAAGTGAAATGTCAAGCGAGTAACAAAATCAGCAGAAAAATGGCGGTGCAGGGAAAGACACATGAAGAGAATACACACTGGAATAGCATGCTAACTATCCAAACCAAAGATGCTTGAACTAAAAAATAAAGGATACAGTGTCAGAAAGAGGCTAAAGTGACTAACTACCGTTCAGATATGCCGGTGATGTGTAGCTCATCTCTAATTTGGCTGGCAGACGTGTCATAGTCATGACCCGAGCCATTGACTAATAACATAGTAACTATGCTGGCATGCCATTAAAGGTCGGTTCAGATCTAGGATATGTCGTGCTACCTGCCAGAGACATTGGAATAGCTATAACGGTCACACGAAAACTGTACAAACACGATGGACGCTGAGACATGAAGTTTTGCTAACTGTCTTCTGTAATGCCTCATAAATATTTGCAATGAGAAAAAATACTTGATCGAACTTCAGTCATCATGTTCACCCTTATCTGCGCCGAAATAACGCAACTGAGATTGACCATGTGCTGCTAGGAAAGGACAGTGAAAAACCTAAACCAACATCTTCTCAAAACGTACCTGTTTCATCCGTACATAAATCCTAAACGTTGACAGCCCTGTATACTTGAGTGTGTTGCATATGTAATTACTATTCGTCCCTATGTAGGTACAGTTTCTCGATACCACGAGAAACATACATTATTATTATTATTATTATTATTATAATTACGCCACAGTGACATTGCTTTACTCTACAACTGTGTTTTCCCTTAGCTGCTTTTGTTGTTTTGACTTGATTAAACTAGCGAGGAATTTACAACCGTTTAGCGAAAGAAGGGCTCTACAGTGCATGTCATGAGACATTTGACTGGGTGTACAATAACATTACGTTGGCCATAGATACTGGTTAATGATGGATCATTGATGGTCTTTGTATGATTCTTGTATTGATTATAGATATTTTACACAACTAGCATTTGTTATACTTTCTACCTTTTATCACGATAAGCGGGACAATTGAAGCAACTGCCTTTCCAATGAGGAATGAAGAAAAGTAAGCATATAATGCCGGTCAATATATCACTCCACACCTACGGTTAATATGCAGTTAGATAGTGAACTCAAGAGTCCTTTAACGCTCACAACAGTTCATAATGCTTTGTCAGTAGTGACAACAATGTTAACAACAAGCCTACACCCTGTACATTACTAGACTGGAGTATTTGGAGTTGTTTGTGCTTACTAGTCGTCACACTTAGGGATCAAGACGGTTCCACTTACCAAAGAATCTACTGGAGATGCCAGAGGGAAACATGGGTTATCCTGGTCTAGTAACTAATTCGGTGGCAGTGATAACACTTATTTGAAAGGCTATCGTCTAAAGTTACCGACGCAGTATGACCTGCTGGAATGCAGCGATTTCTTCTTCTTCCTTCAAATGTGTATATTGTAGGGCGCACTTGCAGTACTTTATTTATGCCACCCAAATTGCGTTGACGATTCCTTTCATAATTTACACTTCTCCGGACAATTTATGCGTTGTCAGGAGGCCACATACTGTAACTAAACCTGTATTCGGAACTTCTAATCGGATGGGCTGATAACTGTTAACATGTAAAACTCTAGGTGATTTCACCTGCACATTCACAAAGTTACAGGCTCACGTTGCACCGGTTTGTTACTTTGACCTAGACTATTCAATGGAACCTGTTGAGTATTTCCTTCTCTAGCAGCCATATAAAGCTGCTTTACTGTTCCATTTCAAGAAGTAGTGAGCCATTTAGTTGACAATAAGTCTCAACATATCGAGGTAAAACGTTTGGTCGCCAATGCAGGGACGTGTAGTACCTAGCTCACCAATGTTAAGAGGTTCTGCCTCTTACTAAATCTTACTACAGCATCAGCGTTCAGTGGATTCGTACTGAAATTATGGGGAGGATCGGGCCCTGATTCGCAATTCATTAATACGGATCCCAACGAATGCCATCCTTCATTCAAGTCCGCTGCTCTACCAGAACACTTTTTAAGTCAAATCTGTAATTCCACTTTGGCAATTAGGTAGTACAATACTTCCTTATACACAAAACATGATACTCGCCGCTATGTTTTCCTTCCCCGTTTATGCATATTCCCCAAATATGTACATGGGTGAATGACACACCAATCAACGTGGAAAAATTAAGACCGAAGCAATCCAATCGATTGTCTCAAGAGTTTCTGTGCACATAGCACATGTTGATAGGCCTTGATTATCAACGCTTCACCGGTTACCAACATCATTGGGTTCTTTTGCCTAATAACACCTTGAACTCTTTATTCGGGTTCCCATTTTAACCGGTTGTTATGAGGTGCTTGTCGATAGATGATAGCGGACTCAGTTTCATTCTGGAGGCGCTCTGTCTTTTGCGTCATGATTTGTTCCACCCACTTTGGAGGGTGTTCAGCCACCCTCCGAACCAACCAACGATTAGCTCTGCCTATGTAAACATTACCGCAACTGCAGGTGAAGTGATAAACCACATGAGAGGCTGACCTAGCCGAAGAGTTGCTCTGATGGTCAAGAAGAACAACTTACCGGGTAGTGTACATTATTCGCAACTAGGCAGTCGTTTACTTGCTCATTAAGGCGCACCTGAGCTTGTGTCTGACGTCATGTGCTACATCGTCTCCCTTGAACGATGGAAACAAATAGTCAGATTTTTCTCTACCGTTGGTACCGGCAGTTTCATTTTAGGGAGTCTGCTGTGTACTTGGATGAACTTTTTGAGACAACCATTTGATACAAAGGTTCTAGGCAGGAACTTTTTCAGCCTCTAGCAATTCCGGAATACAAAATCGTCTGCCTTTTGAAAGAGCATATTGACTAGGCCGCTTTTATATGCAACCGGGGCGAAACTGGAAAAGCGAAGTTACTGCCTACTCCAGATCACTTTGCGGTAAACGATGTGCTGCATTGTGTCTACATCCCGTCTCTTAATGAAGACATACACAAGATAAGAGGCAGCCGTGTTGTTCCATCTCGTGGGACACAGCTAAGTTGGAGTGAATTAAATTTCGACTGGTTAACAGTCGGGGATAATGTTCGCTTCTGCTGAATACCAAAATGTTATCCACATGCCGTTCGTACCTTTTTGTTTCGCTACCACTGGAAGCAACTTGCCTTTCGATCAAACCGAGAAAGACATGCTTAAACCGGTCCTAGAGGGCAGCGCATGGCGATTCCAACGATCTGCTTGTATGCCGTCCCTTCAAAATCAAAACCTTTATTTTCTTTTCACACTAGAATAATATCTCTCAACTATTCCACAGAAAATCCCACATGCATGCTTTGGCTAATGATGCACTGACACAAAGCGTCAAATGTTTCTTGAAGAGGCAAGTTTTGAGATCTTGCGTCCACCTCCATAGAGTACAAGAACTCCGAGATCAGTGCGGATCGATCCAATGGCTGGGCTAGCTCAACGACGTTTTTCAGGCAATGCGTAGCCCGGAGTTTACGCGCGGGATCTACGATTTTCGCCATTCACCGAGCAAAGTTTTGAAAGGGCGAATTGTCTATGCACATAATCGGACACAGTTTGTTAACTGGCACGTTTAACATGACGCGCCTCTCATTCTTAGTGTCCGTCCCAGTCGATTTCAGCTGTCTGTACTGCGGCTCAGTGATGTATCCATTTAGTAAGAGGATCTGAAATTTTGTCTACCTGCTTCTCCACCAAGATGTTATTATCCGGTGCCGCGTCTCTCAAGTACTTACGTCTATCCCCAAAATAGATTCCATGTATGAAAGTAGTTATTTCTGTTGTTTCTTTCAATGTCTGATTCTTTATCTAGCTGCATTGTAGTTAAGTGTGTCATTTGTTTGTACGCTCTGATCGCCGCATAGTGTTCAGCCTTCAGTCAACATCTTAAGCTTATTGACGTATTCAGAAATTGGTTGGCAATATCCACTAATTCTGCTCGAAACCAATCTAACTCTTCTTTGCCTGTTGGCGAAAGATAACTGAGCTGGTCCTGCAGACACTCAAATTTGGGCTGCATAGTAAGCTTGTCTATCGCGTTTGGTGGCAACCGATACTTCATTACAAGCTAAAGCCCTTGCAGATGTGTACTAGTGGACTGAACAGATGACAGTTTCTACACTTTCTTCGAGTAATCATTAGAGCAAGATGCGCATGTAACCCTTGCAAGGCAACCCTGTGGACTGCTCACTGTGTTCATCTGCGTACGACAGAGAACTTCTGTAGAAAATTTTCCAAGTTTCAAGCGGTAGAGCAAAGTTTGCCAGCCAACCATATTTGTGTTTCGGGGAACTTTAGCCCTCCTTCCACGCACGTTTCGATGTGGGCCAACGCGATCCTGGTCAAATTAGTGCTAGTTACGGGCAATTTTTTTCGACAGTGACTTGGAAAACCTTGACAGAAGACAGCCTGATCCAATACACCCTTCAATAAAGTTTATTCTCGTGCGTTCCGCAGACAGCTAACAGTGCAACCACAATAGTCTGACGGGGGTCTTCTTTATAGCAACGCAAGGCATTGAGAGCCCTTCATACACTCTTCGGCCCCTCTTGAGGTAATCAATTAACCTGCTTTGGTCTTCATTTTGATCTTTTAATTGGTATTCCCCAAAGCCTAATGTTCGTTTAGAATCAGTTTTTGTTTCCGTAGACGAGTTTGATAATGGGTTTATCAATGTTCACAGGTTTTGATCAGTGATTCTCTTGTATCTGCCATCCTTGTACAGACTCGTCACATCCCATGTAAGAACGCTCATGCAAGTTAGGCAGTAAATCTACCAAAATTCTGATCTTAACGCCCTTGCTATCAGAGTTCACGACACACATGAAACTCGGTTGTGGAACCTTGGTAATGTACATAATCTAACTTCCATGGATGATATTTACCTTAACTTGTCATCCAACTTTCTATTGAATTTCTGTCACATAACTTGTCTTTGCTGATACATCTTCCAACCTTGTGAGACTTGACAACTCCGCGCATCACAGCGCCACTGCTCCGTATTAATTTAGTGTTATCTGTCCATTATATTCAAGCTCAAAACACAAATACTGGTTTAAAGGTTGTTCTGTCCAAATAGTACGCCAACTTCCTCAGTTCGTAGAACACGCATCACAGGGATGTCAACTGGCACATGTAACGGGAAATCGTTCATAATCTTTACCCGATCTTCAGTTTATGACCTTTATGTAAATATTTTATATGACTCTGTTCACGTCTCTCCTTGGTGGTGTCCCCTCGGTTTGTCCGTTTCTGCATGTGTTTTCGAAGTCTGGGACACTTCGGGGATCTTGGAACAACCTGAGTAATATGGATAGGAACGAAGAGGACTTGCCTGTGACGCTCATCTGGCCTGTGGGTTTTACACCTAAGCGCATTGATGAACATAACGTTGCAGACGCTCAAATCTGAACAACAGAACTCAACGCACATACACTGCTTCAACACGCAAAATAGCGAAAGGACCCAAGTCCGCGGAGATCGATACGACAAAAGGCAGTTTCCATCGAATTGCTGGCCGTTCTTCCCTGGAATACAACACAGATGAGCCCGAGGATGGTACTGGACTGAAGCTAGCCATGATGTAATATAACTACACTGACCAATGCCTATTTACGATTAATCGAAGACGCAGATTCATCGCGATATTATATTGGGTCCATAATCCACTCCGTTCTCATAAGTATCCCAACTACGTCTTTCCAGCAAACCGTATAACCTCTTACGCAGAATCTACCATTTAGCAGGGCTGGCTATCCGAACAACCTCCTCGTGGTGCCAGCTGGGTGGTTCGGGTTAATCTCGTCCCATTAAATGGTTCGGCAGCAGTGTTCCAGGATATGGTGGGTTCCCGCCTGGCTAACGTTCTCCCTAGAAAAAAGTCACAAATGTCTGTCTGACAACATGGCGACTTGGCGGATGTGGCTCGCCACTAAATAAAGTCACGGTCATTTGAGTTTTTGGAGGAGTTTACGCACATTACGCATGTCATCCAATTCGAAGTCATCATTTGAGCTTGCTTTGATAGAGAATCCGGCGAGCAAAATCACAAATTTATAGTCATATTAATAAACTCATTCAGTATGACTACTTGCACATGCCCACAAACAACTACATGCATACATAAACATAGGTTGCTGGTTAACCTGCAATTCTTCAGTGCAATTACCGATCATACGTGTCTGTATTACCATAATCAAGCCTTTAAAGGCCTGCCTCGCACTGCCGAGAATAAACTACCTAGTTATTCCTTTATATCACTATATTCTCCCATACGCACCGTTGTAACCTTTGCGTAATTCATACGTTCCAAATTATCTGGCAGATACTATACAAATTTCCCATTTTAGGTGTTTTTCAGTCATAAACGCTTGCAATCTTATGATCATGCTTATAAAAGCGTGCCTCGAACGACGATTCAACCGCGATTCAACCTATTCATTATATTTCGACGCCACTAATACCTAGCAGTTGTCCATTTGCAAAACGCGAGTAAATTACCGTTTGTACTTTTCCGAGTAATTGTCAGTACGATTCCAATGTATTTATACTTGCTGTACCCATTTGATCATACGTTCCCTGGTGTTCCACGCTTTGTCGAGAATGAAGCATTTATTTCTTTAGTTAAACTGAACCTAATACATCAAATTTGTTCTGCTTCCCTTTCTCTTGTGCACTCGTCATACACTAAGTTCGACACGGTCTAACTTCCGGTGTGCAGTGGGTGCAATTTTACGGAATCTTTCCTTACGGAGCATACTTAGTGTAGCACAAGCCGTTTTGGTACAATTAGTTCTCACATACTCACGTGCAACTCTGTTGTCTTTTAACAATCCTCACTGCTTTCGATAAAGTATTCCATAGGATATCTGGTGATCCTTGAATTATTTCTCAGAGTAATTCCAATGAAGGTTCTGCGCAGTTTGTAACTTTCAATTACATTCCCCCATCGTCAATACTTAGTCACTGACATCCACCTACTGTAACCAATGTTTTATGCTTAGTCCAACAAGGGACACCGTCGATCCATAAGGCATCCAAACCGTGTGTGCGTATGTGCTCTTTGCGTGACACACAACGCAACAAAATAATGACAACGGTGCGACCATGGCAATGAACTTGAGAATAATTCACCTTTTGCCTCAAATTTCCCGTCAGGTACAACGTTCAGTTACATCGAACACCTTCAGTGAACATGCTTCCATCTAGCACTAAGCGCGATTATTCGAAATGCATAGGAGGGGTAAAGAAAGGAATGACTAGGTCTAAATATGCCTTGGGTTCCACCCTAAAGGCAATGGCACAAAAACGTCCACACCCCTAGCATTGATCTATCATTCATGAAACCAAATGGATACAATACACGCAATAGAGAAAATTCTGTGATGGTAAGAAGGTCAAAGACAAACATAGCAAACTTTTCCTAAATCGGTACTCCCATATTTGGAACAAATTGCCGACCGGTATTCGTACTAGCACATCTGAGTATAACTTTCGTAGAAAGCTTGACGAATATCTTACAGTCAGCAATGTGATTATGCTCCTGCGCTGCCCTACAACTATTCAACAAACGTATGAACAAGGTCCAGACAACATATAACTGAAAGTTGCAAATGACTGTATCAGTCAGATCAACAAACACCCGTTGATTCCCTGCTTACCCTTCCCTTTTATTGCCCACTCCGGATCTGCCTGCCTGAAAGCTCACCGCTGATTAGTGGCTCCACTGATACATCGATGGGTTGGAGGTCCAGGCTTCTGTTATCCTCTTTATCCCATCTTGGCTCACTATACTTCCCCTTGATTTTACTTGGCCCCACTGCAACCATGTGTCAGTTGAATCACTGGCAACTTGGTTAGCTGGACTCCCAAATCCGGTTAACTATCTCTCCAATCGTAACTTCACTTCCGTTTCACCCGCTGGCACACCTACCATTCGTTTGTGAAGGCACTGACGCTTTGGTAGGTAAAGCACCCGGATCCTTTCTTTACATCTTTAACCCACCTTGCTCCCCAACACTTAGCTTCGGTTTTCACTTGACCATATCTTGCTGGTGAATCAACCGACACATTGTCAACATCGATATGTTGGCCACTCAGGACTACTATAACCTCGTAAACATATCACTGGCGTTCTGTTGGACCAATTCCCTGCATAACCAAACTCCTAGCGCAGTTAGCCAAACTACTAAAGGTTCGGCATTCTAGTTCACAGCCCACAACCCACACATCTTAAGTAATCCGAAATCCGTATTGCGCCTCCTAATTGTAAACAACATCTGCAATACAATAATAAGGCAGTTGCTTAAATATTTCCCATTTTCACGGTGCAGTAATGTGGACTTATTTTTCCCTGTTAGCCAGACCCATACTGCTATTCCTTATGCTGAATCCAGAAATTTGCTTGCGAGACCCTCTCCACACTGTATTATTCTCGATTCCACACATGTACATAATTCCCTAGGAAGTTTTCGGCCTCCATCGCACTAATACTTACTAATACATGCTATTTCCCTTCTATTTACGTTGATCCGAACCACAACTCGTTCAACGGTAGATTGAGATACTTGCTACCGAAGAAAGTTGGATCTGCATAAGAACAAATTACAACTTGAATCCAATCCCACTCAATACGAATCTCCTCGCATCCGATAAACAATTTCAGTTTCAGTGAAAACTTGTACATAGTGATCGGTCCAGGGTCTCTGGAACGTGTCTCACCTTTCTGAGAAATATACCTATTATTATTAACTAGAATCAAAATGGCTCATTACGGTGGCTAATGCGCTCTGGTTTTGCATGGCATGCAGGGCCATTCCAGCTGTCTGTATTCTAAAGGTGCTCATAATAAATTGCGAAACAACAAATAAAGCCCTCGAGGTAATAGCGAGTTTCACTGCTTTGCTATTGGAATTTAACTAGACCGATAGCTTTTCTCATAACTTCCTCTGTTCTCTGACCGGAGGTCAGAGAACAAAGTTACACTCAATAACCGTCCCTTAGCATCAGCAAAAGTACACTTACACCTTTTAACGCGCTATGTGGGCAAGTCACATTCAGCTTGACACACATTTACAATTTCGAGGTCAACCGTGCTTGAATTTTATAGGGGGTATTTATTTCTCCTCTCGTCGCACAAGAACTCATGTGGTCGTATTTTAAAGATCTTTTTGGCAGTACAAAGCTTTTGGCTGTACAAAGCGATAGTTGTCAAGTTGGTCCGCCTTTGGTGCAGCCACTGTCGTCATTAGACAGTATTTTTCAAGTCATCTTGCTTTGCCTCAATCCTATGCTGCATCGCAGCCTATCCACTTACCGGCTGGATCAGTAGCACGCACGTCGCCTATCTATCCTAAGGAACGTGTGACTCATCTGCACGCGACACGTCTGACCCCTCTAATCTCAAACCAGCGCCGTTAGTCACGCTACGAAAAGTGAAGCAAGTCATACACGGTGCGTCAGTACCTCAGTCCTCTTGATACCCCTTTGTAGTGTGTACATGCAGTTACTCCATTTCATCTTGTTATTGTGGAATCTTTACATCATATCACCACCATCTGCGGTCAGTCCTAGTTCACTGCCCCATTACTGACCGTGACCACATATATCAGTAGAATTATTCCATGCTAAGCTAGTGGTAAGTAGATATGATCTACAACATAGATTCTGAATTCTCCTTTTCTACCTAAGCTCTTATGGAATTGGTGCAAGTCACAAGAACAAAGTGCACGCCTCAAGTGGATATGACCCATGCGAAGTCAATTGTGACCTATGTGTAAAAACCGTTAAGTCTGGTCCAGTTTGCTTTAACTGTCCAAAAGCAAAGTGTTTGGTGATGACAGCACTCAAAACTAGACACTACAGCATCAAAACCGAAGCATTTTGGTTCTGCCAGGTGTGAAAATCCATCCCTGTTGTTAGTCGTGCAATTTTCCTAATGAAATATTCTGAAAAGTTGGCGGAAACAGTAGCGAAACTGGTGAACTCTGACAACGTATCTGTGAAACAATGCTACATTTGAAACTAAACGGACACCTACAAACACTCCGTTTAAGCCGAAAAAGTGGGCCAGGCGTCCCAACCTCACCACTGCGTCTCAGTCTCCAAAGGCACTTAGCCACATGACTCCACTAAGTGAAAAAGTCGTTTACAAACCACTTGCTCCTACGTTCTCCAAGGGTGTAATAAATAGTAATTCAGTTGACACACTCAAAACGCAAACTTCAGTAAGCCTACGGTAAAAATAACTGGATATGATACGCAGCGGTTGCTTCTAGGAAAACGCCGTCAAAGATACCTGTCACTTCAATTACAGAAGAGGGTGAAACCTCGCCTCAACATGGATAGCTATCGTCACTGCGATCCACAAATCTAAAAAAACAAAAGAACCTAGCGCTCTTTAGACGCGAACCACAAGGCGGAATCGTGGTGCCTTAAGTCTTGTGTGCACTAACGGTCCTGAATCCAAATCCAACACAATAACGGGTAAACAGATAGACGATCGTAGTCAGTGGTATTCCATCTGTAGTGCCATCAGCATGCGCGCTGAACCCACTACGCTGAGATGCTTTGCACGAGACCCGAACTCCTTACACTATGGGGAGCCTCGACTACTTCGAGTAACACTACATTCCGCGGACGAAACGGAATTCATTCCGCTCGCTGCGAATCGACACAACAGAGCATCGAACGGAGTATGGATCTTACCGGATATTCCATGGAAAGAACGTTGAAAGGATATGAACAATCAACAAGTAAGTAGAGAACACGAGCCGAAAACCGTAATTATTCATGGCGTCCTTGAGTCTCAAGCTTCGTCTCCTGAAGAAGCTCAGGCACATGACCTGGAGCAATGGAGGCGCTGTTTTTAGAAAATGTCATTGCTACCTCTCTGACCAGGATTCCCGTGTCACCAAATTTCACAGGGTATGGTCCAACGTTGCTGAAGTTGGGCTTACCGTCTAAACCCAGTTTACAGATAGTTCTAGAGAACTGAGGTAACTACCGGAGCATTCTGACAACAGAAATTCGACTAAAATTAGCAGGTTTACGACAAGAAGTTAGTGATTACTCATCGGAAAGAACCAATTCGGTGGGAACAACCGTTGTTGCAGAGTCCACCACACAGACTGATCTGACAGCCGTCATAGCATCCGGCGAGACACCGCAGGAAGTGAGTGACCATCAAGATCATTCTGAACCCGATTACACGGTGCAGAGAGTTATTCCCAGTCATTATCGCGAGCCTAAGACTATTCAACAACAAGTAGCAGCTGACCTCAGGAGGGTCGGCCAAGTCTCAAAACTGTTGTCAACATCCACAAACAAACTACTAACATATGAATCACTCTTTTATTTTTATACCAACGCCCAGTCTTTTAACTAAACTGACGGAGCTTGACCTGCGTCAGGCCTCGATGTCAAGGGACCTCGATATGATAACCGAAACCTGGTTGAATGAAGCAATCACTGATGCAGAAATCGCACTACCAGGGATGTCTATTCTACGCAACGATCGACCAAGTATTGGAGGTGGAGTACTATTGTATTGTTGCAGCGAACTACACATGGATCTCATCGATGACCCAGAGGTTCAGATTGTCGTTGCGTTTTGCTATCGTCTTCATCTAAGCCGTGGGGACGCATTCTTGTAGGGTGTGGTGTATCGCCCTCCGTCGGCTGCTTTGGAAATGGACAACCGTCTAACATTCACAATAAAGACCATTCCATCACCGTCGTACAGCCACATTCTTCTGGTTGGTGGCTTAAATATTCATACCATAGATACCCCAGCCTGTATCGATGCACACTTCAAAATGGATGTGCAGGAAATAATTAGTGGACTATCACTCTACAATCACATCACATCTCCCACAAGATTCAGGACGGGAAACAAACCGGGTGTCCTGGATCTCCTATTCATCAAAAAGGGCTTATGATCGAAACGGTATCGCTAGAGGGTTCTTTAGTCTTTTTTGTCCTTTCGTCATTTAGACCCTCATGTTCAAGTACATCTGTTATGCAGAGTATTCCTCAGAAAGCCCCGAGAAGTGTCAGCTCATTACGGATTACGGCGCTCTAACAAAACTTATAAATGCTACAAACTGAGCATTTCTAGCAGCACGATCCCGCGCTGTAGCCTGTTCTGATTTCGCTCACCAATTCAACACGTTAGTAACTAGTGCTTCTAGGAAAAGGTCTTCGCGAGCGATGACAGTAAAAGCATCCATACGCAGCAGGACACGGAAGTTTATCGTCACGAGGAATTTACTCTGGCGAAGATACAAGGAGTCACCGAATGCCGAAACATGGGAAGCCAACACTATCCAAATGAATCGCTGCGTAAACCTAGTACGCGAAGGTAAAATAAAACACTAACAGAATCTAGCTGAGAAATTCGTTGCAAACCCCAAGCTCCTGTGCAGACACATTAACAAGCTCAGCAAATTGCAGCGAGAAATTCCTGCCTTCCACACATTATGTGGACCTGCACAAAACGCAACCAAGGAGGCCAATGTCTTATGTCAACAATTCGCCCCGAACTTCCAGAGCATGACATCGCCGTATTCACCATTCCCGCAAGTTTTACCACCGGGACTTAGCCACCTCACGTTTACGACTGCGAATGTTATGAAAAGGGTAATTGCCGTGCGCGATCCTACCTCTCCCGGTGTTGATAATATTCGTCCAAAAGCGTTGAAATTGGATACGATAAACCTAGTGGACCTACTCTGCAAGTTCTTCCAACGATGCCTCGATGAGATGCGGGTGCCAACAATGTGGAAGCAGGGCATCGTCACTCCCATCCATAAGAAGAGAAGTCATACTGATCCGGCCATCTATCGCCCGATAACGCTACTTCCGGTGCTCTCCAAAATCATAGAAGCGATTGTTGCCGAAACGCTGATGAACTTTCTGGAAGAACGCAACATCATAGCACAAGAATAACATGGATTTCGCAAGAACCGATCTTACACTTCAAACTTGCTGCTTGCTAGATCCAGTTGGACTGAGACCGTTACCAGCGGCGTAGGTGTTGACGTAATATCACTGGACTTTTCATAGTCTTTCGACCGTCTGTACCACTGTATCATACTTCACAATCTGCAGTGTTGTGGAATTGGTGACCCAATCCTCGGTTAATTGAGTAACCTTGCTTCAACGACATCTGAATGTAAGATTTCGCGGCGTCATCTCTGTCCCAAACGATGTTAAGTGCGGAGTGCCCCAGGGCTCAGTACTTGGTCCACAACTATACCTGATTTACATAAACGATCTCGCGATAGTAATCACCACCAACTCCTTACTCTTCGCTGATGATCTCAAGATATGGCGAGCCATTAGAACAAACAGGGACAATGCAGCACTTCAGGAAGATCTTGACAGGGTCTGCGTATGGTCGACGCAAAACCTGCTTCAGTTCAATTCTACAAAGTGCAAGGTGTTGAGCATACGCCATAAAGCCACTTGTGAATACAGACTGGGGGATCAAATATTGCGGCGCACCACAACGGAATGCGACCTAGGCGTGATAGTGCAGGAAGATCTGGGCGGTTCTCGTCAGGCCGAGAAAGCCTCCAAAAAAGCTAACCAAATTCTTGGTCCCTTGCGGAGGGCATTCGGGCGCTTTTATTCTTGCATCTTTCCTCAGATGCTCAACGCCTACATTCGGCCTCATTCTAAGTACGCCATCCACGCCTGGCAGCCATGGCAAAAGCAAGACATTACCGTCCTTGAACTGCCACAACGAAGGGCGACCACGAACGTAAAGGGCCTGTTTCATCTCCCTTACCGATTGACGCTAAAAAACCCCCGGGGTCTACAGTGGATCTTAATGACACCTGCGTGGCGACTTGATAATAACCTGTATGATCTTGAGGAATCCAAATCATCCTTGTTGTCACCTACTAAAGCTGAATCGCAATACTACACTCAGAGAACACCAGCTAAAGCTGGCCACACAACACAGCCGGTTAAAATGCCGCTAGAATTTCTTTTCGCTTCGTGAGTGCAAACACTGGAATGCTCCTCCCATATACGTTATTCCTTCCCCCAAGTTAAGGATATTCAAAGGACGTCTGGATGATTCGCTTGTAAACCTACATTACGCTATATAATCAATGATGTCTACCTCAAGCAAACGCGAACAAATGGTGCTAATTCTCAGCTCTTTTGCTTTACTACTTACACGCTGCTACTGCGGAATTTAGTTTCAGATATATTACAACTGCATTCATCAATTACCTCAGTCAAAGAAAGCGGCGCACGAGTAAGCGTTGTCGTTTCTTTTGTTCTCAAGGCATACCTTCCCCTTATTACTTCCTATATTACTCGACAGTAACCATTCAATGCACATTCTAAAATGTTTATATGAAGAATGGGCATCTGAGTCGCTAGACGCTTAAATTGACGATTTACATTTATGTTTACTTTCACTTCAACCACCCTACGGGACTTGTAAAGCAATCGTTTTTTCCTGTTGTATATCTTTATTCATTATTGTTAAATCCTGAAAGCTACATCCAAGGAATCACTCAAACCACATGCTGCTTGTTGCGGGGTAACATACGCTTCGGTAGTGTTGACAAATCTCGGAGAGTGACACCAGTTGGTCCATCTTCTTTACAAAGCACGAATGATGCAAAGCAGCTTTCACGACAGTCTTCAGTGCACTTTAAACAATCCAAGTCTCCAGCCACCACTCTGAAATCGACTTTCGCTAGTCAAAAACGCTATGCCTTGACTCTTGTGCACACAAACGTTAACAAGTCCAAATCTAATATGATAACAAGAAAGTTGCTGGACAATTGCAACCAGTGGAATTCGGTCAGCGATGAAACCAGTATTCCGGATGATACACAGCGCTGGAAGCCAACGACTACTCGTGAACAGGAGAGGCAAAAAGACGGGCAAGTAGGGAGGTACCAATGGACACAACAAATAAGACGAGACAAGGCTGTGCGAGTCTCGCTGATCGACCCGACAGTGGATTACAAGCGGCATCTCTCAGCTATCTTGGGCCTAGACCAACGGAGGAGGTAATCGTCGAGAACGCAATGAATCAAATAAATGCGCCGCAAGCGCAGCTCACAGAACTGAACGAGGACCGAGTGCCGCAGCCACGAGGGAGCAAATGGCAAGCTCTCGAACCACTAATGATTGGCCAGAATCGGATAGAGCGAAGCGTAAATACGGATGGAAATATTGAGAGACTGTTTCGAAGCTCAACCTCGTAAGTACTTGAAGTGACACGTCACACAAATCTTCATCCGCTTTGTGCCGTGGGAAGAAAACTGTTGTACTGCTGCTTTGCTGCAGTGTGAGACTGCGGCTGTCTGACTGCTCAGTCATGCTTCCAGCCAAGCGAAGGAATACAAAAGGGCAGAACTCGACAGACAGAGATTGTCACTACAGGATAAGTCAACTCTATTGGTTGGTAAACTAAGCATGCCAAGTTTGGAGCCCAAGGTCACTCACTCTTCTGCGTCTGGTTTCCAGTCATTGTGAGTGAATTTCGCTCCACGGGTTTACCATATTGACGGAACAGTTCGATTCCTTTGACGCGGGCATGTCTTTGCTGGCCGAGCAATTCGCACTCGATTCCCAAATTCGGCGGAAAGTCCAAAAGTCTACCACGCCGTTGCTGATGACGTTTGCAACTAACAGACATCCTACGTGCTCCGCTTACGTCTCTATTGCCTCCCGTTTCGAATTGAGTATATCAGCGTACTGTACGAACTCGACTTCAGCTATAGGTTTTCACTTTGGAGTCAACTTGCAGACTGATCAAACAAAGCCGAAATGAATGCAAATAGTTTATGAGCCACCTTCATGTGTAAAAACATACGAACAAAAATCCAGTCTTCCCACAATCTTAGCAATTTCCCTGTTAAAGAATTAATAAAGAAAAAATATTTCGTTCACGACAATGCGAAACACGCCTGCATAGGCATGCTCATGGTGATACATACTTTAAGAACCAGTAAATATAAATACGCGTACAAATTTATCAGTAGCATATGTATCGCTGGGGTGGGTGTATATGAATGTGTGCAGCTTTGTTGCTTGATTTCACACATGTGACGCCGCATTTGTGATTGTTTTCTGTCGGGTCGTATTGGATGACTGCTGTCTGTGGATTAAGTAATATCACCCGGATACGTAAGAGGCAATGACTTTGGTTAGGGATATGTCACATTCCCCATGTCGCAGTGTTGTTAAGCAGATGTTTGTAGCTTCTTATAAGCAGAACGCTTGCCAGGCGGAAACTCACCACGTCCTAGAAGACAGATAATAGTACATCAAACAAAGTGAAGCGATGCAATTTGATATCATATTCTCTGTTGTGCAGTATGTACTGTCATCCCACCAGTCATGAGTGTAGATGAAATACCTTAGCAAAATGAAACTTTGATGAAAACGATTGAGATAATCAGACGGTTAAAATTGTTCTATCCGAAGGAACATAAAAATGAGGAGACACAGTGCTCCCCAATATGCTCTGCTTCATGTTTGACGAAGATGGTGGGGCAACCCGTTAAATAAATCTCCCTTAAAACTGTGAATGGCAACTGGCGTGTCTATACCAACAGAACGCTAGACATGTGTGTAACAAGTATCTCCGTTCTGATTGAAATACACGACCAGTGCTAATCCACACTCCAAACTGTTCCGAACTTCCGGAGGGACGTCGAAAACAGTATTGGTTAAAAAGAGATTGTGGTTATGGACAGCAGAGAAATTAGGCATCCTGTTGCTCCCACTTGTCCTAGAATAAAAGAGTAAGACGGACAGGTACTTACGCTTCTTGTACTGACAGTACACAGACAAATGGAGCAGTTTACCTTAGCCCAGCCTGTATACACGGTCATCCGTAGACCGTCGGCAATCCACATCCAAGTTCCCGAAAAGGCGTTAAACTCGATAAAAAGAAAGCAAGTAGATCAAGGGCGGTTAATGCGGTTGCATATGTGACATAAGTATCGTCTCAAAGACCACCTATAAGATGCGCGCTACCTGTCACCCAAACCCAAATCTCGAAGGTAAACCAAGACTTGTCCGACTTGCGTTGAAGTTTGCTAATGAAGTATAAGCTGTGCTACTATCAACGGCTCATCTACGGAACCGATCACATTTTATTCGTATTTTCCCACATATTTCGTAAAGCTAACATAAACATATGAAGCACCAATTGGAAGAATACTGGTAGGGATCCGTAGGCAGGACCATGCGTGCACACGATGCTTCCTAGGCTAAAGGATATGACGAGCGAGAAACGACCACGCGCAACCCGCAGCAGTGGTGCTACGTTCGCCAGACCATGTCCTAGGAAAATTTCGTGGCACAATCCACCTCAAGGCTACACAAACCGCCAAGTTACCAAGGATGTGGTCCAAGGATTGTGAAGGTGAATGATGTCAAAAAGAACAGTTATGTGCTCATATGCAGGTCGCAGAAGAGCAATTTCTGAGATTTGGATAGAAACGCCATCTCCTAAACAAACACACGAGAAAAGCAATTTGATCAAGTCACTTCTCGATAACGGTTCGGATAACGTTACTTCTCTAGTCGACGAAGCAAGTAAACAAGGATGCCTCAAATGAACTCATCAGCGGCTCACACTTACTCGACTAGTAGCCGAGATATTACAAGTCGGCGCAACATCCTGCCCAAAACACATGTTGCCGAGGAAATAAGGAGGTCAGAGAATCATTTCCATTTTTATAAAATGCACAAACATGCTGAAAAAGCTTTCTGAACTAGTGTTACACCAGTTACCAAAGGTTTAAGATCTATACTTCACAAATGAAATCGGTTTGCACTCCATGTTATGGATACCGTAGTTGTGAGACGTGGTGTGCCTTGTTCAGAGGTGGGTGCTTTTACGCTACCGCAGAGAACTGTGGTGCGAACTGATGGACGATTCTGAAACGCTGCTCGTGAACTCACTGTGGTGTGGTCTGCGACTAAGAAACAACGACACTTGCTTTATGGTGTTGGTTTAGCCTCCCCCAACATCCAAATCAGAAATGGGCTCCTTGCTGACATGCGTTGGGGAGAGTCGTGCGACGACGACACATGCTTGTCCACATCGCAGATGACTTCAACGTTTCACATCTGGAATTTCCTGCGTTTCCCGGCGAACAATTCAAGGCCAACTTGCCAGAGCTTATTACAAGCGTTTCACACTTCGGTAACGTATTTTCGTCCAACTGGTTCAGAGCTGGAAATAAAGCCTCCGTGCTTTATTTATTGATCACAAAACAAGGGACCATGATATAGAATCCCAAAATGAAGGATCCTCTAGGATTGGGACATTACGTCACAATACCATACGGCTGTGTTGGTAATTCGGAGTATCCGGAGGAGCCATTTACTTGTTTCTGATAACCACACATTTCGACAAATTGGCAGAACCCGGTTGCAGAAGCCGTCTGAGAATATTCAGATGATGTTTCTATTGATACTGCCTGGACGGAGCTTGCTGACAATTTCAGTGATCCGGTCAAGTCTGCATCGGAAGTGAGGTCTTTCTGTTCTGCAACAGCTCCATAATTCATTGGGAGCAAAACCCATAAACACATGGCGTTAAGTGGCTTAGCGAAGCGTGCACACAGAGCAAACCTTAATCCTGACAACGGGAGCAACTGTGTAATGCTGCATAAGCACTGTGCCAAACTAGTTCGTGAGGAAAAATTTGTGCACCAACGGACCATATATGAAGATTTTGTGCTAAGAACAAGCTTTTGCACAGACATGCAAACAGCCCCGGACCGGAAAACGCGGTGTTCCACCACACATTTCAGCGAATTGGTGTGCTCAAATCGCCGAGAATGCGGCCAACGCACTACAGCTATTTATGAGCTAGTAAGCAGGTGCGCCACCAACATACGTCATATATCAGATCCATTCCACCAGGAGCCAGTATTCGCACACGTGAATTAGTTCAACGACTGTTTTGAGGAGGCTGCCATAGTTGCGCATCCATACTTCCCTCGGAGTTGACAGTATTCACACGAACTCACTACAATTTACGACTACCAGAATAGCCAAGCTATTCTCCAGATTTTTCCTCGATGCGCGAAAGAACTGCAGGTTTCCAGCATGTGGAAGCACGATATATATTAAGGGTGGAAGCGTTCGAAGTATGTGAAATACCATCTAGTTATTCTACTTTCACTGTTTTCAAATGTAGTGCATACGATCCTGGCTTTGGCAAAAATTGACTATTTTGTATGATCTATTTCCATACCACAAGAGCAGCATGAAATAGGTTGGCATCAGTCATCTGTTACAAAACTACTTACTGCTCCCTGCGGTTTGACAGAAACAGCGGAGAGCGGGACCGGAACCGATGTTAGGAAGCTAGAATTTTCCAAAACCTTCAGATGTTTAGATCACCAAATCCTTCTCCAAAACCTACGGGCATACATGATTGTGAACCCTGTCCTTGGATGGCTCGGAAATATCTTTATTCAGCGGCGATTTCAGGTTCAGGTTTAGGGGTCATTGGCTAATCTTATTGAGCTGGACTGCGTTGTTCCCTAATGGTTAGTGTTGAGACCGTGCCCATTCTTGCTCTTCATTAACGATTTTGCGCGTGTCAACAAGTCTAATTTCCTGTTTTTACCGATAGCGTCAATGCATGGCGGGCGATCTGTTGTCAGCAATAGTACGATCTGCTGCAAAGATTTTGAATAATCAAATCTACTTCCGTTCAAGCCTGGCAAACGCAAAACTGTAATAGCACGCCGTAAAGGTGGAGACATTTTGAAATTCGCCACACGGGAGCACGACATTGGGGTGGCGATGGGAAACTACCTAGACTGTTCGAAGTAGTCCTTCAAGGTTTTCAAAACCAAGAACCAGCAGGCCGTCCTATTACACAGCTCGTTCGAGTGGTTCAACCGTATCATATTCCCGTATATGTTCAACACATCAATGAGACCCCACGTAGAGTACGCGGTTCAGGCCTGGAAACCTGAATAAAACGTGATCTGGCTTGACAGGAGACCCACAGCGTTGAGTAAACAAAAATTGAAGTGATTGTTCCACCTTCCATCCGAAGTCGGGATGAAATCTCTAGCAGTTCACGACGAAACATATCGTCGACTACGGGCTGCTCTTATACTAGCGTATCAAATGTAATATTTTAATCATGTTTGCTGCTTTGTCTGAAACGTAGACACAAAAATGGAACCGCCACTAATTGAAATTGTCCACCCAATGCAATCGGCTGGAATGCTACCGAAATAATTTATCTGTTGGTTTTTGTCGGCAGCTTTTTGTCATTTCTGGAGACAAGCTAACCATTAAAAATGACTAAAAGACGCAGTACAGCATATGCATCACGCAAAATGACTTCCGCACATTGATGAACGACAGAACACAGATAAAAATTAAGCCCATCGGCCCCTGCTCAATCCAGGTAGACGGATGATTGGCCGATTCCGGTTTCAGATTTGCGTGTCACTGAGGCCAGCCACAATACGTCTGCGGCTACAATAAGACCATTGGTGGCTTGCGCTGCACCACCCACAGCTCCATCCGCACACGCCATATCCAGTGTACACCAGAAAGAATAAACCCGGGAGGCATGCGGATGAGAGCCACGTTTCTTCAACGGAGCCGGCACACACTCCTTCACAGGCAAACACAAGCACGCTGTGTTTGGGCATCAAGCGCACACAAGGCGGTGGCTGGACCGTAGTCCGCTCCACACTGAGTATATGGAAGCGCTCTTCGAGCCTAGCACAACGACAAGAACCGTGCACCTCATCCCCTCTAGCAACGAGCAACTGTCTCCTGGAGCCAGTATGAACGAGGCAGTGGGTACTAGACGGGTAGGCTCCCTCTCAACATGCACATCAAGCACCGCCACACCGGGGATATCAAGCAACAGCTATGCACTTGAAACGACAAGATGAAAGAAAATAATTCGGATAATGTATACAGATACGGTGGCAGAACTCCTCGCAAATTAGCATGTAAAGTAAGTTGGTTAGCAACGAATCCGCGATAAGTAAAAAGGTTCACAAGTTAGTCAAAAATGCCACAAGCGTAACCAAATTACCGAAGGTAAGCGCACTTAGTGTGAGCAACGTGGTCAGTTAATAGAGGACTATTCAGATAGACAGAATAAACCAAATAAAGCGAAATAAAATTTAGCAAGCTTAAAAAGACCTAGTTCAAGTGTAAGTTGGTTTAGCCCAACTGCGGTGAAGAAGCATCAAGGATGCAACATCAGCGTGTAATACTAACTTAATAATTGCACGTACTTGCTGGACTGAGGCTGTTAATGATGGAGTAGGAGTCGATGTCATCTACCTGGACTTTTCAAAGCGTTTGATTTCTTAGACCATCGTATTCTCCTTCCGAAGATTTGGACCTACGGCACTGGCGACCTAATGCTGAGTTGGATTAGCAATTTTCTACAAGAAGGACAGCTAGTGGTGAGAGTCCGAGAATCATTTTCTCATGCAATCGATGTGGTGTGTGGAGTACTACTAGGCTCGGTTCTTAGCGTTCATTCACAATTTGGCGAGATAAATTGCTTCAGATTTCCTAATTTTTGCTGATGATATAAAGTTATGGCGAGTGATCAGCGGACCGGACGATCACGAACGGCTCTAGTGTGATCTTAACACAGTGTCGAACTGGTCAGTTCTAAACGTCCTACAATTCAACGTAGACTAATGTCACGTTGTATAATTACGCCATAGACATATCTACACCCATTTGCTTGGAACAAGCGGATTACAGACCAGCTCCCAGGAACATGACCTTGGTGTGCTCGTAAAGAGCGACCTCAACTGTTCAAAATAGGCTGAGGTGGTTGCAAAAATAGGCAACCAGCACGTCGGCATGCTGCGAACGGCATTCGGAAGATTTGACCTATCAATCTTCCCAATGATGCACAATTCCTAAGTGCGCCAGCATGTTGAATACGCTATCCAAGCTCGGCGACCTTGGTTGAAGCGCGACCTAGTGGCGTTAGAGGCACCACAACGAAAAGCAACAAAGAATGTAGAGGGCCTGCGCTACCACTCTTACCACCGAAGGCTGAAGTTTGCTGGGATTTTTCAACGGACGCTATCGAAGGCTACGCGTCGATCACATAGTAGCGTATCAGATATTGAGTGACCCCATCTACATATGACGCCATTTGCTGAAACTTAGCCACAACACGTAACTTAGGGGTAACTGCTTAAAATTGCGCGAACAATACAGCCGTCTAGAGTGTCGACGGAATTACTTTTCCCTTCTGGTTTGCCAAGTTTGGAACGCACTCCCAGATTCAGTTGTATCTTCACCTAACTTGGACGTTTTCAAAAAGTATTAGATGTTGCTGTTAGCTCCCAGCATTTTGTTACCTGAACTCCTCTATTGTGGATTACGCCAAGGATGCATTTCAACATGATTTATGTATCAAATGGATCCAAGTGAGCGACCATATTTACCTTTCTCACGCCTTACATCAACGATCACTGCACCTCAGTGTCTTTCTGAAGTTTACGCTCGATTATTTTAAATTATACACTGACGTATTTTATCAAAGTTTTCACCTAGGCAAATGTTTGGTAGATGACCCAATATGTTTTGATTTCATCATACTCACCCCAACCATCTTACGGGACGTGTCAAGCACTTGCATTTATCCCGCGATAAATCATTGTTCATTGTTCAAATTCCTTTGTGATTAGATGGAGCCATGTACGCCGAGCAACCGCCTTCGGTTCTCATGATCTGCAATCAAGATTGGAACGTGAGAGGCTCACTTTAATCATGTCCCGGTAACGTAACTTTGGTTTCCCTGCATGCTACTTCCCAATAAGCAGTTGACAATATAAGAGTTGCTTCAGTATCCGCGTTGAATCCATACGGCTCACATGACCGAGCCACCTCAGATGTCTCAGCAAAAGTATGCAGTCCACTGCATACATTCCACTACGGCGTAACACTTCAGTGTCAGCAACTCTGTCGCCCTAACCGATGCGTAAAATCCGTCGCAAGCACAGCTGATGGAACCGCTCGAGATATCGCACATCCCGACGGTACATCGTCCACGTTTCACTGCCGTATAGAAGAACGGCCAGTACCATGGATTTGTACACCATCAGTTTCGTACCGATGGTAAGCTGATGGTTGTTCCACACTCGGTACTCTAGCTTCCCCAATGCCGCGACTGCCTTCGACACGCGATTACGCAGCTCAATGTGTATCTGCTGATCAGTCAACATCACACTCCCAAGGTAGCAAAAGCGGGAGGTGGTTTCCAATACTTCAGCACCAATGATGATTCGCGGCAATATTGAAGAATGCACCTACGGTGAAAGCTAAAAGAGACAGACAGTTTTGCTTGTGTTGATGGTGAGCCCGAAGTTGGCCGCTGTCGAAGCCAGAGCACTAGTCATGTGCTGCAACTCATCCGCGCTGTGTGCAAATAACACACAGTCGTCTGCAAACAGCAACATACTGATAGTTGTCTCATAGACTAGAGTTCTCGCACCGAAACGACGGATGTTCAGCAACCCACCATCAATACGGTGCTCCAGACGAACACCGTAAGCACAAGCGGCATCAAAAGCACAAGACAACATTGCATGAAGATAGATATTAAACAGAGCAGGAGATAAGACACAGCCTTGCTTCACACCAGTGACAACTGCAAAGTCATCCGAGGTCTCTCCACTCAGCTGCACCCTCGCTCGCATACCATTGTGCAGACATTCAATTAAACTTACAAACTTACGCGGCACCCAAACTTACCCAACACCAGCCACAATGCCTTGCGGTTCGCAGTATCAAACGCCTTGGTGAAATCAACGGAAAGCGAGTACAAAGGCTGGTGTCGTTCTCTGCACTTCTCCTGCTAAGGACGAGCCGCAAACACCATATCCATAGTGCTGCGACCCGAAAGGAATCCACATTGCTCTTCCGCCACGTTAAGTTCCACAACCTGACTGACGAGGCGATTGAGCAGGATTCGGGCAGTCACCTTGCCTACCCAACTCAGCAAGTTGATGCCACGGTAATTTGTACAACATTACTCTCACCATTTGCCCTTTTGCAGTGGTAGCACAAGGGCATCCTTCAGCTCAGGAGGCACCTCCTCCTCAATCTACACGCGCTGCACCAAGTGGTGCAGCGTAGTCAACAACGCGGGTCCACCGTGTTTCAGTACTTCAGGCGGGATCTCGTCGGCCCCAGCACACTTGCCGTTTCGCAGCTGAGCAAGTGCTCTCTGCGTCTCATCCAACTTCGGCGTGTCCGCCAGACTCGCCTTCACATCGTGCTGCCTCAGGCCGTTCAGTGTAGGCTAGTCGACCTCTGAACGGTTGTTCATGATGCAGTCAAAGTGTTTCCACCAGATCTGCATTATATCTGCAGACGGTGTGCAGGTAGCGCCTGAACTGCCATCGATCAGTGTCCTCAGCGGCTCCAATCTCGGTCCATACATAGCCTTCAAGGAGTCAAAGAATTCCTTGTGTTGGTGGCGTTCGGCGTAGCATTCCATCTGCTTCGCCTTCTCCGTCCACCATGCATTTTTAATGCGACGGAGCTCTCGGGTTAGTCGCTGTCGAAGTTTGCGAAACTGACTAGTCTTCCTCAAGTCACTGGCGTCTGCCACATGTGCAGCAAACGCTGCATTCTTCTCAAACACCAGTGCGCCAATCGTTGCATTGATCTCATCAAACCAATCAGGTCGCTTACACTTTGGGCGCCCAATGCTCTCCTCGGAAGCAGCTGTCACCTGGTCGCGAATGTGGTGCCACAGGTCGCCCAATGTGGCTTTGCATTCCACCCAACACAAAGGTGCGAACATCGCCTTCTCCAGCTAAATACGTTTTGCCACAGTGCCGAGGGAGGGAATGTTAACTTTACGCCGATTCACGGCGGAGGTGCAATACCTAGATTTACACATATATATTTATCCTTTGGTCCGCACCAATTTGTGATCAGTGCCACACTCAGCTCCACGCAGTACACGTGTCATGCGCACTTCACGCATATCACGCTGACGTACGATGACATAGTCGAGCAGGTGAGAGTGACCACTCCGTGGGTGCGTCCAAGTTGATACATCACTCGCACTCAGTGCAAACCCAGTGTTCGTGATCGTCAGTCCGTGAGTGGCACACAGTGAGAACGACCTGTCACCGTTCGCATTCGCTGAACCAATGCCATGCGAACCGATAACATCTGTCTACATCGATGCATCACGCCCAACGCGAGCGTTGTAATCACCCAGCAGAAACTATCGGTCGCTCTTCGGCAGAACGGTATCACGGAGGATAGCTGTGTAGAACTGATCACGCGTGTCATCAGGATAACATATGATCGAACCGTACGTGCTTATAAAAGTGGCAAACTTACATCTTCCGAGTCGTAGGCGAGCAGTCATCGGTCGCGCGCTGACGCCGTTGCTTCACCCACGAGCAGGCCATGGAGGCGATCGGATATTGCCAATCCGACCCCATGATCACGTGGTGCTGAGGCAGCGTTGCCCACCCAGTAGAATGTGTAGCCAGCACTTACTTCATGTAACTTACCTTGCTCAGCGAGCCGAGTTTCACTGAGCGCCGCAATATCGATGTGGTAGCGCGCCAGTTCCATCGCGACCAGTGCAGTGCGTCACTCGGGACGCTCACTCGAGTTCCGGTCCAGTAGTGTGCGCACGTTCCAGCACCCGATGCTGAGTGCTTTGCGCGAAGGCCTACGATTGCATTAGTGGGCAATCGCACTCGAGATAGTCGTTGTGTTTCGGAGGTTTGCTTGAGGGACTCCGCCCGGAGCCTTTGGCTCAATAGCCTGACCCACAAGGCAGTGTGGAACGGATCCAGCTCGGGAATGTCATTGCAGAGCCAGATTGGGATCTGCTTGACGGCCGTCACACATAGCCTTTGTGGTACTGGAACGATTTATATATGTTTTGTAACCGTAGTAGGATACACGTACGACCACGGCCAGACGCAGTTGGGTTTTGGCGTGTTTGCACCAATTTGACTAGGGGTTGCCTGGTTGAGGCGGGCAGTAGCAAGCCACTGCACAGGCGGAGGTGTCCTCTCATCATCAGAGAAAATGGGTGTCGCTTTTGCTCCACTGCAATCGAGCTGTGAGCTTATAATCCGTAGACCTGTTGTCTCCCATGTTTAGGTTTCACGGGAAGAGGGCCATCGACCATTTCCTAACCTCTGAAGAGGATGGACTAAGATACTGGAAGGGCACCCACACCTGACAGGAGAACGACTCGGGTCCTCAGCCAAAGCGTTCTATCAAATGAACACCCGAAAGGCAACGGGTTTAACAGAGGTGCCCAGGATAAGAGCAAATGGCACAACAGTAGCAGCAGTGGGTAGACCATCCGTCGGGATCTAGCCACCACCAGCCTCAGCGCACCATAGCCTCTCCCGCCTAGACGGATACGTATGTGTTAATGTGCATAATGTGGCGAGTCCATAGATGCGCAGTTTATTTGCTATCACATTAGTAACTCTGTGTTTTACACAGACCTCTCCACGAGACTTGTCAAGTCTTGGCATTTTTAACTTGTAGTATACCGTTGTCCCATTTTTCAACTCTCCCGACAACAGGGCGGGACTACTGGTTACGTCAGTGATAGCATTAAAATGCACAACATAACTTCAATAATGAAGTGTGCTGATTCATCTCATCCTTCCCAAATTTGTAAACCGTATACATGTGGCTGCTCAACCACGTCGATGTTAGTTAACTCCACACAATGTGAGTAGATGTACCTGTACTGGAGTCTCATGACGATTCTAGCATCAGGTAAATTGATTAGGCGTGACTGGTGAAACCACTCAAGTGTATGTGACGGAATGCGTGTAAATCGCCCTCCCAATACGACTCCTGGCGGAGCCTTTAAATCGGCCGTTGCCTTTTCCATGGAATATCGCTCTTACTATGCCTGCTGCGGATTTATCAGTTTTCATTGAGCTTTTTAACATTTTCTTTCGCTAGGGCAGTTACAAGGTAACCAAAGCTGTCCCTGCCGAGTTTTGCTAATTGAGTTTGAATTAATGCGCGAAGTTACCAGAAGGCGTATCGCAATGTAAGAAATCGTAGTGTGGATCGAATACAGACTCAGTGTCCATTATTTGCTTTGCACATACACTCCTAATGCCACATTACGCAGTTGTACAGTTTTGCATGTTCGAAGGATTTTACTTTAAAACATCTGACGTAGATATTTTAAAATGAGTAAAATGTACTCTGTGTTACATAAAGTTTACATTGACGACTTGAAATAGCACACCATTTCCCATTCTTTGGAATATGCAAATTAGCACAGTAATACTTCAAATAAACGACGAAATGGATGCCACAAAGGCACGCGAGACAAAGATGAAGACTTTTCCAAGGAAACCACATGGCGCTAAATTTCTGTATCCGTTCTTTATCGCATGAAACTTATTCAATGTCAAAATAGCCATTTTTACGTGTGTAAATACTCTCAATCTGTCCGGTGGCAATTTTACTTGCATCAGTGGGGTTTGGGGCCTAGGCTGAATTTGGTCCTAAATCGCCAAGATAACCTTTAATCACTTGATCATCTTACTACTTTGTCTTGTACTGTATTCCGAAAATGCTGGGTAAATGAGTACAAACGTAAACAGTATGACTTGAGCCTTCAGTACACACTACTAATCAAGCGAACTTCCATATTAAAACGTGAGCGTTGAAATTGACGATCACATATCCGAAGCTTGGATATGAAGTGCTTCAGAAACCTTAAGGCATGCAAGCCTGGAATTATTCCCTCAATTCCGATCGATCATCAGTGTATCGCGTAGACAATGCCGGTTCTAATACGCTTAAATTAAGCTCATCAAGTGTATTTTGTCACCATTCAGTTGGGAGGAAAACTGCATTTATTGCAACTGAAATTCTCCTGACATTTAACAGCGCCCTTAGCAAATCATACGCGCACTGAAGCGTACATATCTATTGATTTGTTGTCGTCTGGTCTAGACCAGACGTTTATCAATGGATGATAGACGAAGTGCAAGATTTGAAGGTGCGCTTTGTCAAGCGCGGGCAGACAGCTATAGCAAATTCTAGCCATATTCACGCAGGCTTTGATCGCTCATATTCCTCGTGGTCAATGATTGCATTCCGCAGCTGCTTCGGTTACATCACATGCCACCATATATTACCTCAGGTGAAAAATGTCAGAGGAAAATACTGGCTTGTTCTTGTAGGGAGTTACAGAAGAGAACCCATTAACGGTCCCAGGAATTCAACATTTACACCACTCTGGCCAATGGTTCTCCATAGACCATTCATTTTAGAGAACCCAATATTTCTCTGAACAAGGTTTTAGGACCAAGTCAGTTAAACTTCTATAAATTCAATCTTCCTTAAGATAAAATAAAAATGAATTTTAGCAAGAAATATGTATGATAGCATCTTGCAATAGTTTTCTCATACCAGACGCAACTGAAACACACGGATCAAATAAAGTTCGAACCAAATCAGAAATGGTGTAGCTGTTCACGTGAACTGATCACGTAAACGCTGCGTTATTTGTATTATCTGTTTACCGTTGGGCGCTGAGTGACCACCTAGTAACTTAACTTATGGGCCGCTCTATGACGTCTGAGATTAATCAGCAAAAGGGTACCTATACCACACTAGTCATGCAACCGATATCACATTATCCAATATGCGTTAACTATTTCGTTACGACAGAAAATGAAATAGAAGACACCCATGTCACGATTTCACTTCTCAGCATACTGTTGGCTAATCGAATAGGATTGATTGTACAAATTGCATTGACCGGTACCATTCGAATTGGTTCAACGTCTGTATAGCCGACATAAAGAAATACAATACACCAGGTTCATTTTGGTTCTGTCAGAAGTACACGACGGTTCCACTAGTCAAATGCGTGCCAGCCTTAACACAAAATGCGACAATCTAGTCGCTGAAACTGGACATCATTTAAATGCAGTAATTGCATTGCTCGAGGTGACAATAAGACATTTTGCACCTCATCCGACACCTCACCAATTTCTACCACGAAACCAATGAAAAGGGCTGGGCGTTCACAAGGCCGAGCAATACTAAAACCATTTGAACGACGAACCAACTCGTCGTCGCGGCCAATCGAAATATGCCGAGCCCCACACCGCGCACGCCCTCTTATTCAATGTATCGATTGATGCAACATAGGTAACACCTGCCCTTCCGATTGAGCAACGAAATCCGAAAACTTCTAAAGACCGATCCTCCTATGCTACCGTTGCTGCTTGATATAATCAAAGTGCGATTTCATTATACTCACCCAGTACAGCCGGAAAACAATTCAAGGACCAGGTACAACCTACAGAGACCTCACCAAGGTCCTCGATAACCGTGCTTCCCACATCACGGAAGACCAGCCGGAAGTAGGGTGCCTTGAAACTTATATGCACTTATATGCTCTTTGTTTTCTCTGTTAGTCGCCTAGCCCGCAAGCAGTCCTCATGCGGCTGTGTCTATCGATATGAAGTTAGCCGAAGAGAGGCGCCTCTGCGGATAGTTTGTCATCTCTGTTGACAAGTGGCACAGCGGCAGTTCGGTCCACTTGCGTGTATCTTGACTCCTCGGCAGCAGTCGCACACCCCGACAAACCAGCTTCTAAGCAACGCGCGTGCACTTGTCAAGCTTCTCCTGCAAGCAGCCAAAATCGAGGAAGCCATCTCCCAGTTCACCTGTTTGCGGTCAATCGTACTTTCACTTCGAGATGGTCACACTTGAGACGCACGCCCTCAATTCATGCCTACACATCGGCTCTAGTTAGCTGTTGTGTCGTCAGCGTTTGTGATGGCAACTATTTCTTTCAATTATATGTTTTCTCAAATGGCTCACTCAAGTTTTCTATATTTTTGAGTTGTCTGTCCTCACGTTTTAGGATCTTCCGACCGCACTGTCATAGGATTGTACAAGCAAGAGGCAAGCGTGTCGCATGCAAACAGAGCAGTTGCTTGGACGCCTGCGCATATATCGGCTACGCGGGTTTGTTTAACTGATTCGAAAAAGGAGCCTCATGAGTGCGGCAGTGTCGTTGGTTATGGGAATGATTTAGTTATGTATATCCAGGTTTCTACTTGTTGGTCAGGCTGTCATTTTTGCTGAATTCGTTTTGCTGAATAAACCGTTTGTCTCTGAAGAACTTCGTTCTGCGGCACGGTGTCAGAGAAAACCAGAGTAAAATCACCCGACGGTGCTCAATTGCTGCTTGGAGCGCAGCAAGCTGTGTTACCACCTGCCCCACCAAACATGGAAGAATGAACTTCGGCCAATAATTGGAGAATCTGGAAAAACAAGTGGGTCGATTTCTGTGTGCTGGTGCGGCTGAATGAACAATAGATGGCGTATCGATTGGCGATGTTTAGACATACGAGGAAAGATGAAGCACACTGCGTCTTGGAAACGATGCAGTATGAAAAGGACGAGGGCCCAGCTGATCTGGAAACTGTCGTCCGAACATTCAGTGATTTCTGCGGAGACCAGACTAACGAGACTTATTAGCAGTATCTCCATTTTACCCGAAACCGGCACCCAAACCAAACTATCGAGGATTATAGTACGGAGCTGAAGATTCTGGCTCGTTCTTGTAACTTTTGCGATTGTAAGGCCGACAGTATCATCCGAGATAGAATCGTGCTGGGTATCAATGATGAAAACATCACGCAGCGGCTGTTGCGACAACGGCAGTTATCGCTCAGACAATGTCTTGATATATGCCACAGTGAATAAGCAGCTGCATGCCACATCCTGTAAATGCGGTTGGTGACTAATACAGAGCTATGTGCCATATCCAGACAAGACTATGAAGCCTGTGATTAAGATACACGAAATTTGCAAATTCTGTGCAGCACGACACCCGAAGCATCGCAGTCAATGTCCGGCATGTGGTCGCATTTGCGCCAGATGCAGCAGTCGGAATCATTTCACTCGATGTAATTAGTCTTCGAAAGTGAATGCACTCAATCGTGACACAACGCCGTCGTTGGTACCCACGGACGCTGCGAAATTGGGACAACCGTTCTACATTCCACTTTATATTCGGGACTACTCTGTTACACGTGATTTTCCTGTGTGCAATGTGCACCAATAGTTTTCTTGTGGTGTATTTTTCAATCTGCAAATTTGGTGCAGCTTCTCTGGCTAACTTCGGCGTTTTCGTTGGTTACCCCAACTGCTGTCTCTGTCCGCCAACTTGGATTTGTTCTACGGTAATCGGCCATCATGACCACCACACCGATAACCTGAAACGAAGTATTTTGTGCTCATCAAGATTTTGCTAAGATAGTAAAAGGAGGATTGACTTGCGCAACTTGCCTAGACCGGCGCCATACGAAAAGCGTCAACGTCTGTCAAACCGATATAATTAAATACAATACGCCGGGTTCTGTCCAAAGTGAACGATGGTTCCACTAGCAAAATATGTACTAGCGTTAGCACATAGGTCCGACAGCCTAGTCGACCCATCTGAACATCGTTTATTTGCGAAAATTACTTCACTCGTGGCGACAGTAGCGCATCTTGCAGCTAATCCGTCTCCCTCAGTTGATGCTTCGAAACCAAGGAAAAGGGCCAGACTTTCACACGGCCACGCAGTACTAGAAACCTTGGGAATCAAGAACCAGCTTTTCATCGCGACCGACAGAAGCATGCCTAGCCCCACCGCCTACATCCTCTTATCCAATCTACCGACTGATACAACATCGGTAACGCTGACGCTTCCGATTGACCAAAGAATTCAGAAACGCTCTAAAGACCGGTCCACTTATGCAACCGTTAATGTTTAGTATAATCGAAGTGCGACCTCAGTAGTCTCACCCAGTACAGCCACAAAACGGGTCAAGCACCGGGTGTAACCTACGGAGACGTCACTAAATCGCACGATGACCGTGCTTCCCACATCACCGAGGACCAGGTGGAACAAGGGAGACTTGACACTTATAGGTACTAGCGTTCCTGAATCCAAGGTAAAATGCTTAAGGCGTAAAGACCTGGAGGATTTAAAGCAATGGAACTTCCTTTGTGATAAAATCGGAGTTCAAGCCAGGCCAACTAATATGGTGCGCATCACCAGACATCCAACCTCGATTCATTGCGGAAAGTCCCGCGAGTAACATTGGGATCAACAAATGAAGTTGAGATAGTGCTTTTGTCGGCAAAATGCCTGCAGGTTGGAAACAGTGGGATCGGAATGTTTCCGGACGTTCCATAGAGCGAACGCCAGCGGGATAAGAGTAATTCAAACGGCTACTACATGGAGAGTAGCAAAATACTTATTTTCATTCCTAGCATGCCCGAACTACCGAAAACCAGCAAGGAAGATGCCTATGCTCATGACCTGGAAGAATGGCGTTACACTAGTGAAGCTGTCTGTGCGGTCGATGTCATACTTCAGTCGATTACACGATTACTCGTGTCACCAAACTACAGAGGCATTGGTACGAGGTTACAGAAACTAACGATGCAGTCACATCAGATGGCGGTTAATTAACTCGTAGAAACACACTTCCTTCGGGACTACAACTGAAGACTCTGTCAGAGGGCCTCAGCCTCTTCCTGTTCTCACAAAAACGACACCAGCCGCGACTCAATATAACGGCAACGGTAATTAAGAAACCTGTGCGCTAAGACCAGTAGCTATCGCGAAGGCTGCCGATAGACTACATACCATATGCACAAGTGAGACCAAACACAGATTGCATTCATATTGAGATTTGACAATTCACCCAAAAAACGAATAAGAACTGGCCTCACATCGGTCGGTAGGAATCTGCCTCATCCATGTGCTCCTAGTCAACAGACTTTTATATTCAAGAAGCTTTCTTGTATACACACCAACGCTTAAGGCTTGCTGAGTAGACTTTCCGAAAGGCGGCTGCGGCAAAAATCAAAGGATCGCGACCTCGATTTTTGGTGTGCCATACTGATCGAGCTTTTTAGCTACAATATCGTGAAAAACAGTGTTTGAATAAACACGTAACAGAATTTGACTATTGTCAAATTTCCTTTGATTCAATATATCTTAGATTGATTAAAGCGGTTCTGGTCAAAGCGTTTTTGGCCCTTACTGGTAAGTTTTCCGGTTTTTCTCAGTTTTAATCCCGTTTTGCACCCAGGTTTTGCCTTTTGTTGAGGTCGTTTAACTATTGTCTACTTGTTTTAATTCCACTTTATTTTACACTATGTCGGTCTCGCAATGCACCGAGGCTGTTGTTCCAAATGGCTTGGATTCTGAGGTTATCGCACTTTGTAGCAGTTCAAGCTGCAATAAACCAGTAACTGATGATTTCGGCGGTATGCAGTATGATGTCTTCTATCGATGGTAACACCAACTTTGTACCGACCTAAATATCGAGCAGTACGCAGCGTTGGCTTCCAGAGAAAAGTTGCCTTTCAGTTGTGCCAATTGCTGCAGCCGCCGGCAAGGCCGTGCGGCTTTCGTACCAGAGACGAATCTCTTGATACTCGGTTGTGTAACGTAGTGCGTTTGTTCTCGATGCTCTCAGAACTTCGCCTTAAGTTTGATCTGCTCATGACGACGCATTCGGTCTCCAACAACGCAAATTTGATCGCTTACACTGGAGATCAACTTGTGGCACAAATCATTATATCACCCGTCCAGATGGCTACCGAGCACAAAAATGAACCTGCTTCGGACGTCGTATCTAAAGCTACCCTGATCGACGCCGAATTCGTGGTTCAAGGGTCCCTTCGAGTAAAGCGAAAGAGTCAATAAACTCCTTAAGCTCTCTGCTAAACAAGGTTATAGTTGTCTCGGCAGCGGAAAAAGCCAAGTGTCGTAACTTGTCAAACCGGCTGACGGTTGTGCGAAGGCGAAGATTTCCACACGCACTACTTGTCAGACGAAGCTGTCGGATGGAACAATGGAACAATGATTTATTACGGGTAAAAAAGCATAGCTTAACAAGTCCTGTGGGATGGAAATTATTGCGAAAATGAATTGCATGATAAAGTGAAAAGCGTCGTAGTGGACTCACCATAGACTTATGTGGAATAGCGGAGATGTTCGCGTATTTAACGTATAAATCCATAAATCCATTGGTTAGACGTTTGGCTAGACACCGTTTGATTGCGTTTTGTAGCCCCTGGCTAACAAGTCATAAAATGAAATGTAAGTGAGACAATACATCGTCAGCAAGTTTTTTAAAATCGCCAGATTAGGAGCAGAGACGACAAAATTAGGGAGGGCGTTCCAAGGCTCACACACGCGGAGAGAAAAGAAATTTCTACGCATTCAAGGCGGCTATGCTGAATTGTCAGTTTCAGAGGGTGACCTCTTAGTTTAGTGTTGCAGTTCAATTGCAGCAACGGGCGGCAAATGTGGTTTGGGTTCTTCAGAATCTGGTAAGCCATTATGAGATCCCCCCGCAAAAGCCGATATCGACTGCTGTACATCCTCAGAGATTTCAGTCTAAGCTGATAGGGCAGATGGAAGAGGCCCCTGACGTTCTTGGTTGCCCTACGTTGAGGAGTCTGGAGAGCAACGAGATCCTGTTTTTGCCACTGCTGCCACGCCTGAATAGCATATTCCACGTGAGGTCGCATCTAGGCGTCAAGCATTTGGGGAAATATTGAGGGTTCAAACCAACCGAAGGCTCTGCGAAGAATGCCGAAGTGTTGATTTCCGGTTCTCCTCGCCTTCTCTGCTTGTTTTGAACACCCGAGATCTTCCTGTACCAATACACCCAGGTCCCGCTCCTGAGAAACCTTCGCCAAGGTGTGGTCTCCAATCTTGTAAGCGCTCACCGGCTGGTGACGCAGATGTATCACTTTGCACTTAGCTTTGTTCAATTGAAGCTTGTTCGTCTTTGACCATTCGTAAATATAATCTAAGTCATGTTCGAGCAGATCCTGATCTGGCTTGTTGCTAATAGCCCGCAGTATCTTGACGTCATCGGCAAAAAGCAGGAAATTTGAGGAGATGACTCTTGCCAGGTCGTTGATAAACACCAAGAATAAGCGCGGTCCCAGCACCGAGCCTTGTGGAACACTACATTCCACCTCACTTGGGTTAGAGAGTGATCACCTAACACGTACTTGAAGATTGCGTTGGTGAAGGAAGCTGCCAATCCAACCAAGTACTGGATCTCCGATTCTGTAACTCTGTAGCCGTTGAAGTAGGATGCGGTGATCAAGGCGGTCGAAAGCGTTGGAGAAGTCCAGATAGATGACGTCAACTCCGACCCCATCATCAGCCACTTCCGTCCAACTACCTCGTGCAATAAGTAGGTTGTTGGTGCATGACCGGTGTTGACGGAAGCCATGCTGTTCAGGTACCAAGTTTTTGCATTTTTCCAGCTAGTCCATTAAAGCCTCAGCGACGACTGCTTCCATCACCTTCGCGAGCACAGGGAGGAGAGTCACTGGACGATAGTTTGCAGGAACTGAACGGCTACCGCCTTTAAAAATAGGGGTGATAATGCCACACTTTCACATAGTGGGGACTCGTTGTTCATCAAAGCACCTTTGAAAGAACTGTGACAGTGGTTCAGCCAGCTTGTTGGCCACATCCTTCAGTGTCTACGGGTGTATGTTCTCTGCTCCTGGATAACTGTGCTCACGCAGTGTGAGTAACTTCCTTAGAACTATTGATGGGTTGAAAATTACATTTGTAAACAATGGGGTCGGTAATGTGCATAACGTTATGGGACAGGTAGAGGTTACGAGTTCGAAAATTGGGGCGTATTGTAGCCGCAGGGCATTAGCTGTTTCTTCGGCGCTTTTTGCTCTACCACCTGTCGTGAAAAGTGGAGGGATTCCATGCTTCACTTTACGAAGCTTATTGACCTGCCTATATAGCAGTTTGTTGTTTGCTATGAATTTTTTGGCTAGGCACTGTTGAGAAGTTAGTTTGTCCTCACGGACAAGTGTAGTGCAATGGTTGCGATGGGCCAGAAAATTTCCCCAATTCTCTGAGTCGGGGTTAATCTTGTAAACATGCCATGCTGCATCCCTTATCACTAGGCATTTTCGAGTCCTGCTCCTTAGAATTGAAGGCATTTTCGCGGGATAAAGAGGCTTGGTCTCTGATGCTTTGTTGACGATGTCTCAGAGTCTATTAACGAACTCTGCCCAAACGTTGTCAAGGGGACGTTTGTTTTGGAATTCTCAAATAGCTGCGTCAGCGAGTTCTTTCAATACGTCTTAGCGTGTGATTGTATGAGTTAGTTCCGAGTGTTCAGATGGATAGTCTACATAAGACACATAGTCAAAAGTTATTACTACATGGTCACTGAGACCTAATGTCAACCATGAGCTCTTCATTCGTGAGCACAAGGTCCAATATGGACGGTTTGTTTGCTGTCCTGAATCTAGTGGGCGTGGTGACATGATTGTACAAGGGAATATTAGCGATCAGTTCCTGCAAGTCTGCTTTGAACTGCTCAATAGGCGATGCCAAGACCTCCAGATTGTGTAGATTGAAGTCCCCGGAGATGAGAATGTGATTGTACCTAGTGCGTATTGCTCTGTTTAGGCCACAGATCAAGCGGGAATTCATTTCCGGAGTGGACGTTGGGGGGAGGGGCGGTAAACGATAGCTATGAGACATGTGTCGTTGTGTGTCAGTCGGAGACGGCACCAGAGTGAGTCGGTAACGTGTGTTTCCAGATCATCAACTGTTGTACATTGTAGATCGCTGCGGTAGTAGAGTAGGACCCCACCTCGTCTGCTGCGGCGGTCGTTCCGGACGAGTGACATTCCGGCTATCTCAACCTCAGCATCAGTTACCTCTTGATGTAACCAAGTTTCGGTAATAGAAACTAGGTCCCAAGCATTCGCAACCTGACATAGTCGAAGTTCGGTAATTTTAGTGAGGAGCCCTTGGGCATTAGTCTACATACATGAAAGTTTCTCAGATTTAAGCAATGTTTCGGGTGTTATCCAACTCATAAGTGAAGTTTCGCCGACCAGTGAGTGGTCGGCGACTAATCGTTTTATCGGTGTGTACTTGGTGATGGGTTTAACGTCTTATTCCTCGTCCGTGTTGCTAGTCCCGTGTCTAATCTTCGACGTACAGTGTAAGGTGTCTGGTCCATATGATCTTCTACAGGTTGAATGAGCTCATTCGGCACGCTACTGGTGCATTGTTCTTTCATAGATCCTAACGCGTTTGCTTTTTGAATGACATATCCTCTCAAGGAAGCATATCGCTGATTGTCTTTAGCCGAACCTCAGATGGTAGCTTGCAACGGAACATGCACCAGCTTTTTAACATCCGTGCTACCATATGTATTGACTGAAGGTCCACCTTCATCATTCTCATGCCAATTCCTTTGTAGTTCGGGGAGGTACGCAACCGTGACCCGGAATTCGCTAACACACCATCCAAGCGGAGTGTTTCATTAATATAACACCACCGTTCTTTATCACGGGTTGTTATTTCATGCTCATCACATGCTTCAGTTTCAGAAACCCCGTGAAGAAGTATGGTTCTGATTGAAGTTTCCTTCCGGTAGTCCTCTAAGGTGCGGTTAAATAAATAACGCTGGCCCCATGGGATGTCTGCAAAGATACGGATGGAGCAGTGTTCATTTCTGAGACTACCTGTCGACAGTAGTATTGATTCTACTTCAGTGATGGAGTTCAGCACAACATAAAGAAGTCTTGGTTCTCCGAAATGCTTAGAGTTGGGGTGTCGTGTAATAGGCATTACGTGTGCAGGTTTCAGTACAACTCCGATTAGGCTACTAATAATATCCCAGTGGTTGGGGTCATCCAACTGCCTGCCTCTTATCGATGTCGACTTTGATTCTGGGATATTGGAGCACAGTACGCTCAGTACAGGTAATTGTTTCTCTACACCTTTCGACATGTCGTGGTTAGTGATTGAAGTACTCGGAGATGTACCGCAGGAAACCGGTGGTGCTTGCACTAGGAAAACTCTGCTACGCTCCACAGTTTTCGATCCAGTTGGGGGTGATGTTAATTTTAAATGACGGCTCTTCTTGGAAGTAACCGTAACCCAACTTTCGCTCGTAACGGCTTGCTCTTTCTCTACGCACTCCGTCGGGAGTTTGGCAGTAGCCTTACGTGTAGTTACTCCGATCGAACTGGGAACCGCTTTAGTCAAATGTGAGCTACGTGTGATATTGGGACAGCTGTTGATGTTCTGGACTCTAGATGTTGTGTTACTTAGGGTGTTATTAACAGTTCTTTGCGGGTTAAGAGAATCACTTACGGGGGAAAATTGGGTTGCACAGTCCACTATGCTTACCCCAACCCCAGTGATTTTGGTGATCATCATTTCCTCAAAATTGGCTAGTAGCTGATCATACTTCTGAGATAATAGGAGCACGCTTTTTCTCCGTGGGATCGATGTACATTCCACATAGCACCATAGTGAGTCTGGTTTGCTTAATAACTTGGCCTGACTAGGTTTAACTCGGAGGCATCTAGCATGGAAGAACTTGCAACAGTTACGGCACAAAATGCCCCATTCACAATTTTAGATCATGATCCACATAGGTCTTTAGTCTGTGACACACTGGGCATCACGCTTGTTGAGCAAATGTTACGAATCATTTGAATGAATCCCCCTCTATGGTAAAAGGTTGTTCTGTTATTGACGTTGTCGGTAAGCTCACAGTAGTCACGTTGCAGTTGTGTGCTTGTAGACTGTCTTATCTAGCTTGCCAGTCGAATGTGTCAGCTTGCACGTGGGCAGAATACACGAAGGTGTGATTGAGAATTTTCGTGGTTAAGCCTATGGATCGCGCCGAGTGAATTTGCCTTGAGACATGTAGCTGCGCCAATCAATGTTGGATTTGAATAAGTGACAGTTCGTTCGAAAGCCGTTGAAATGGTCTATCGATTGAGATCAAACAATGTCACCGATGGTTGGAGTTAGACAACTTTTGGCACTTGGATATCGGCGAAGCACTGCCCGGAAGTTAGAAATCAGGGTAAATATACGATGCACTGGAGTGTACTCGGAAAACTGTTATCACAAAGTAGAGCTTGTAAAAGCACGACGAATGAGTATGGATGCATAGGTGTGCGACAAAATGTCGCTGAACCACAGTTAAAAAACCGCGAGTGCACAAGTGAGCGATTAGCACGCAACTTCTCTCAAGGTTGGGATTTATCGGCTCTCACCGAGAATGCAGGTACTGAAGTTTTGCTTGACTGTGCTCGAAATGAAAATGTCTCACGGGACCCTGCTCCTGTTATCAAGAAGAAAAAGCAGACCTAATCTGCCATAAATCCTTTCGGTGGAATCGATGACCTGAAAAATAGTAAGATAGCGACAATGGAGCAAAAAACATATGCGGCCGTTGCTATATTATCTGATAGAAAAAAGACAGTCCCATCACCAATGGTGAAGCCACCTGCTCCAAGCGTCGAATCCAAAACCCGTGGTGTTAATACACCCAATCGTAGCGATTCTTTCACGGATAGCAGCGTTATATTCCGTAACGTGCGTGAATCTACTGTTCTCCTTCTTGATGACCGCATGTTGGACGACCTTCAATGGTTTAAAATGTGCGTAACAAAGCTTCTTTCACCTACTTATCCAGGCGTTACTGTCAGGAAGCTGATTAGACTGGGGAACGTCCCAGACCCTCGACCGCAGCTACTTCGTGTTGTACTCTCTACCCTGGAGGAACGCAACGTTCTCATGCAGTTTGTTTTTAAGCTGAAAGGTACAAATATTAGTGTTCAGCCGAACCTTCCGCTGGCCGATAGGCTGAAGTTAAGGGAGGCCACCAAGGACCTCAAAAGCAGGCGAGCGGCCAGTGAACAAGGTCTCCGGTTACTTGGTTTTCGGGTGGTCATCCGGCGGTCCTTTTGCGCCCTACCACTGCCCGTTCTGGTAGCGCACGACTCAGGTCTGGATCTAACGAACATTTTCAGATAGTGCTAAGTAATGTGTGCAGCCCAAGGAATAAAGTGTACGAGTTAGGTCTGCTTGTAGATGGGTCTCCTCCCGATATACTCCCATTCGCTGAAACGTGGTTATCTCAGGACATCACTGATGGTGAAGTACATCTATCTGGCTACACACTATTAAGATGAGATCGCTCCGCTGGCAGGCAGGGAGGGGGCGTCGCTCTTATGTGAGCTGTAAACTTGACGTTTTGAAGACTTACTTATTTCAGTCGGTAGACAACAATGTTGAAGCCCTGTCAGCTGTTATTAGCACATCCTCGGCCCAGATTACAGTTGTAATTTGTATAGAAGCCCTGGGAGAATATCCAAAGAGGTACTTTATTCGCTCCCAGTCCTCAAACAAGTGTTTGGTGATGGGCGACTTCAACCTCCCAGAGGTTTGTTGGGCAGATCATTCTTGCGACTCAGCGTCAGGCACATTCGGCGCTGATCTGCTTGAACTTACGCTCCAAATACCGTTGCATCAGTTCATTGACCTCCCCACTAGGTACATGGGCGCCCAAGTACCGCCTATCTTAGACCTTGTATTTGCTAAGTCACTCGATTTTGTTGGTGACATTACTTAGGGACCTCCACTGGGTTCCAGTGATCATGTTTGTTTGCTCTTCATTTGTATTCTATCTAGACTACCAGAGTACTGTTGAGTCTCGCCCGAACATATGGCACTCAGACTACCAATCAAGGAGAGCCAACGCTTCGGGTTTCCCTTGTGAGATCTCAGACGACGATAATTTCCAAATTACCTGGGAGACATTTAAGCCCTACTTCACAGAGGTCTCTGCTCCCTTCATCCCAGTCACAAGAAGAGAGGAGGCACGAGCACAGCCGTCCTGGATAGATTCCACTGGCAGGCATCTGCTCACAAAGAGGTCTAGATGTTGGCAGACTTACCGAGATGCTCCGTCCACTGATACTTATGACAGGTACCGTAAGGCTAGAAATAGGTGTAAGCAACACCTAAGGTATGCTCGGCTCAGTTTCGAGAAAGGGTTAGCGGACGAAGCTTCAGAGAATCCAAAAAGATTATTCGCTTCTGTCAAAAGACGTTGCCGTGCGAACATATCAATTACAGCATTGATGCGCGATGACGATAGTCATGCGCATACGGACTTTGACAAGGTCTGTGTACTTAGTGGGCAATATGCGGCAGCGTTTGTAAGGGAAACCTGTTTGGCTGGCGTTGAGCTGGTTTGCAGGATCCCAGAGGGTTCAGGACTATCTGAATTTATTGTAACGGAGACGGAAGTTCGAAGGTTGTTACAAGGGCCGAACCTTTATAAGGCCACTGGGCCTGATTTAATTCATCCGAAACTGTTGCATAAGTTGGCTACGGCACCAAGTAGACCGCGCGCTATGGTATTTCAGAAATCGCTCGGCAGCTGTGCAAGACATTCCGAAAGGAAGGAAGCTGTCATCTGTCCCATCTTCAAAAAAGGGAACAGGAGTCTGCCCGCAAATTACAGGCCAGTTAGTCTGACTAGTATTCGAGAAACTGGTGAGAGATTTATTGGATAGTTATCTGAGTAGCCTTAATCTACTTAGCAATGCATAACACGGATTCAGGAAGGGATTATCGTGTCTGACGAATCTACTGGTGACTCGCGAAAGTTGGGTGGATGCAGTGGATGACGACCACGCACTGGATGTGCTTTTCGTCGACTTATCGAAGGCATTTGACAAGGTACCCCATTTGAGGCTCGCGCAAAAGCTGACCTCCTACGAGGTATCTGGTCGCGCCCTTCATTGGGTGACTGCCTTCTTGGTGGGTAGAGAACAGTGTGCATGGGTATGCCAGGGCCTATCGTTTGGACAGTCTGCTCTCAGTGGCGTGAAGCAAGGTTCGGTCCTTGGACCGCTGCTGTTCTCCATCTATGTGAATGACCTACCAGTGACGCTTGAGGTACCATCGCTGCTATTTGCTGATGACCTGAAGCTGTGGAATATTCTCGATGTTCCTGGGGGATCTGAAGCTAATCAGCAAGCATTGGATAAGCTTTGCGACTGGTCTACTTTATAGTTACTACCCATAAATCAGGCAAAGTGTTCCTTTCTTCGAATTGGAGGAATTTGTCCTTCTGCGAAGTACTTGATCGGTGGGGTCGAACTCCCCTGTGTATCTAAGCAGATTGATCTAGGCGTCGTACACTCTTTAGCTTTACACTCCGGCGACAACTGGAAGAAGGCAGCAAAAAGAGGTTTCCGCATGTTGTGGTCAATACGACGTTCTTTCGGAGGCTTGACGGGCGGCATCTTTACAAGACTGTTCTCGGCTTTCGTTCGGCCTCATCTGGAATACTGCGTCCACGCTTGTCCACCCTGCCTCGTCAGGAACAAAATGGAGCTAAAGAGGGTTTTACTGGTGTGTACTAGGTTAGGAGTGGGCTTACGGAGACGGACGTACTCCGAGAGTCCATTTAGTTTGCGAAAGCATCTAATGTAACTACCGAAGGTTTAGAGGAGACCTAATCCTAACCTACCGTATCTTAACTGGGAAGGGTGGTCCAGATTTATCTTGGCTATTCACTCCCGCTAGATTGTGTGTTCCACGCGGTCATTCCTCGAAGCTGGACAAACCGCGGTCCGATCGGATTAAGGCGGAAATCTGGCTGTCATGCAAAGTCATGTAGCGCTGGAACATGCTTCCGGAAAGTGTTATCAGGGAATCTACGGTTGAAGGGTTTGAGCGGCAATTTAACGCTCTTGGGTGGCAACACGAAACCTTTCCATTTTCCTGAGTAACTCGCATCTTCGTACTTCGATTTTCTTTCCTCTACTTTTCTTCACGCATTGGTACTATTTTCTTATTTTAACTGCACTTCCTTATTCTGTACCTTCGATTTCTCTTCCTATCATTTGCTTAATTCACGTGACTGTCACAGCATGGACTACTAGGGCAGGAAACGTGGGCATTAACTGGTTGACTAGGATGCGATACGGTGTTCCCTTTTAGATCCATCAATAACTGAACAGTTCATTAATTCCTGGCACAACGATCCACTCAAGATGGAACACTCACGGGATTCTCCGATCGTTCCAGTCCCACCCGAACGTGAACCCGAACTTGCTCTTGACCTCCCCGATATAACGAAGACATGGTTACGCCCTAACAGAAGTGACATTGAGGTCGCACTGCTAGACATGTATATTGTTCAGCAAGACTGACCCAGCAAAGGTGGAGGGGTGGCTCTCTCCTTCCGCAGCGAGGTTCAAGGTGCTCACGTGGGATCTGGTCAGAACGGTACAGCATTCTCTTTGGTGCTGTCTACGTTTAAAAGGCGATACCTGCTTGGTGGTGGTCATTTATTACCCTCCTTCCTCCACGCCCGAGTTGGACTTCTATCTGGCATTCGCAATAAGGAGGGTAAGAAACAACTTGCAGCCACATTCTCCTTACTGACGATTTCAACATTCACTCTCTGAAATCTCAAGCAGCTCCCGTAGAACAGATTAAGGCCGATGTACAAGAGTTTGTATCCAGTTACCCGATCTGTGGCCATCTCAACATTCTCACCCGATTCCGAAGAAAAGATAAGCTCTCGATACTGGATCGGATATTCACCAGCAAAGAACTAATAGTCTAGAGTTTGATCGTCGACGTCTCATTGGACCACAACTATCATACACTACTACGCTTCGGATACATATGCCATGCAGAATATCCCGTGGAAATTACCGAAGCTACGAGAACGTATGTACTCTACGCCATATTAGCTCAACTAGGTAAAAGGGAAAACTGAAAATTACTGGCAGGTGAAGCACCAGCTAGTGCATGGGAATATTTCGTCAGCCAGTTTAACTCTCTGGTTGCCGAGGCGTCAGTGACTAAGGTCTTCCGCCCTAAAACCTGGTCTCGTTTCGGCGAAGCAGGACACGCAAGTGTATAGCCGTGCGAAACTCAGCCTCGCCTATTTATTAACTCTTCCCGAGCACCGAAAACTAGTTGGCCTTTGCGACCCAACGTAACCGCTTTACGCAGGCTGTTCGAGAGGATAGAATGGTGTACCAGTAGAAGTTAGCAGTGTGTAGGGCATCAGACCACAAGCTTCTGTTTCAATACGTCAACAGTCTACGTAAGGTGAAACGGGGAATTCGTCATCTTCAAACAGCAGATGGACCCACACGGACACAGAAGGAGGCGGCAGATAATCTGTACCAACAACATGCTGCAACTTTTCAGTGCAATCACAGGCCACATAAACCTTTGACGATGGTTGTTTCACCCATAAAACTCACTCACATATCCATCACAGCAGAAGCTGTACTAATAGAGCTGTTGAGTATGCGCAAACACAGCTCTCCTGTAGTTGATAATATACACACGAAATCGGTAGCAACAGTAAGAGGGAGTTTAGCTGAACCCTTGTCTCGATTCTCCCAACACTATTTTAACGAAATGTACCTGCCCGGCATGTGGAAACACGGGATGATTAGTCCTATACATAAAGGATGTAGTCGTTTCAAGCCAACCAACTACCGTCCCATAGTCTTACTATCAGTTCTTTCAAAGGTCATGAAAGCTATTATTTCTGATTCACTAACGGCCTACTAAGAAGAAATTAACGACTCCGCATCGGAACAGCATGGCTTCCAAAGAACTCCATTATGCATTACAATTCTAGAACTAACACGATCCAGCTGGACTGAAGCAGTAGACTCTGGCACGAGTTTTAATGTGAGATTTTTCGACTTCTCCAAAGCATTCGACGGGTTGGACTAGGACTCTCTAGTCTTCAAATTCCTGTGTTGGCGATCCTCTCATAGGATGGATTAAAAGCTTTCTTCTACAATGGCGCTTGGAAGTGCTAATGCGTGAATCGATGTCAGATCCCATCCGAGTTAAATTCGGATTACCACAGTTATCGGTACTAGGACCGCGATTACGTTTGACGTATATCAACACTACCGCATGACTCATAAACTTGAAATGCCTGCTTTATGCCGATGACATCAAGAGGTGGTGGGCGATCAATACACCGGATGACAGCACAATAGTTCAACTGATCTGGATAGGGCTTTACGCTTGCTCAATCCAGAATATCATCATCATCATTCATCATCGTACACATCAGCTAGAGGTGGGAAAACACCTCCACTATTGTGCCGCAATGCATGAAGGAAATACATACATATATGCATATAATACAATACACAGAGGAACAATAGATACAACAGTTGCATGCCAGCTGAGCTACCAGCAACGGATAGGCATCATTCCGGTAAGCTTCCAGCCAGCTACTAGGCAAAAAGAAAAAAATATTATGTTTTACCCTACGAAATGAGATCGTTGATGGAGGGAGAGGCTAAAAGGGATGGGGAGGGAAAAAGAAACTCACAGCACAAACGCCACTGAGGTCGGCTGCTTGTCATGTCAGCAATTGTATCCAGCCAAACGTGTTCACCGTCTTTTGGACCCCAACCAGGGAGCCGAGACGCTCCAACCGAGGCTAGCTCCGAAGTAAGGGACTTCAATCCCCTGGACAAAGTCATCGCTTGGCCACCTCTCCTCTTCTTCCACTCACATCCCCAGTGAGCAAACAACGCACGTCGAGGGAGTCGGTGGGCTGGCATGCGTAACACGTGGCCGAGCCATCGGAGACTGGTGCGTAAAATAACGGTGCTGAGCGGTTCAGACCCTTTTCCTGTACCATAAACATTGCGTCAAACACGCTCGTTACTCAAGCGGTATTCCCACCAGATGTGAGCCAAACTGCGAAGGCACCGATGGTCGGACGTAACTAGCCTCTTCATGTCCGCCGACCTTAGGGACCAGGTTTCGCAACCGTTCAGTAAGGTCGAACGTACCGCTGTATTGTACAATCCAGAATATACTTGGATTCAATGTGGACCAATGTAGAGTGGTACATTTACCGCACGAGTTAGTGTACTTCTAAAATCTCGGCAACCAGGGGATTCAAAGGACTTCTGGCGAGAAAGAGCTTTGAGCTCTGGTCCAGGCCGACCTTGGATTTTCGAATCAGACTGAAACGGCGTCAAGAAGTGGCATCCAACACATGGGCATCTTGAAGCGTGCATTCGGAAGAGTCGATCGTTCGATATTTATAACTTCTCGGCTCATAAATACTGGACCGCCTCCCACGCTGACCGTTGGTGGGGATCAGCTAAAAGTCGTTTAGAAATTCAACTACCTGGGAAGTTGTATCAGCGCCCGTGGGATTGAAGATGAGATCACGAACCGTATAGCAAAAGCTCGGGGCGCTTTTGCTAACCTTCACCACTTATGGCGCCCGCGCGACATCACTGTTGCCCTGATGGGTAGAGTATACAATGCAGCGGTACGCTCGACCCTACTGTACGGTGGTGAAACCGGACCGCTTAAAGCAGCGGACCTGAAGAGGCTAGTTACGTTAGACCACCGGTGCCTTCGTAATCTAGCTCACATCTGGTGGGAACACCGCGGGAGCAACGAGCGTGTTAGACGCCTTGTTTACGGTACAGGAAAAGGAAATGAACAGCTCAGCACCGTTATTTTACGCAACAGGCTCCGATGGCTCGGCCACGTGTTATGCATGCCAGCCTACCGACTCCCGCGACGTGTGTTGTTTGCGCGCCGGGGGTGTGGATGGAAGAAGAGGAGGGGTGGCTAAGCGGTGACTTGGTCGAGAGGAATGAAGGCCTTCACTTCTGAGGTAGCCTCGGTTAGAGCGTCTCGGCTCCCTGGTTGGGTTTCGAAAGACGATGAACACGTTTGGCTAGACATACTTGTTGATATGGCAAGCAGCCGACCTCAGTGGCGTTCGTGCTTTGAGTTTCTTTGTCCCATTCCATCCCTCTTAGCCTCAATCTCCAACCAAGATCTCATTATTTAGCCTTATAAAATTTTGCATAGTAATTTTTTTCGGTGCACGGCAGCCGTCTGGTAGCTTACCGGAATGATGCCCATCCGTTACCGGTAGCACAGCCAGTTTGCACCAGTTGCTTTTTCTCTCTTTTTTCTGTGTATTGCGACACAGTAGCTGAGGTGTTCCCCACCTCCAGCTAACGTGTAGTATGATGATGATAATGATGGCTCATACATACGGCCACATGCTGCATACCCAATACAGGTCAGACATCCATGGCTGAGGAGAGACTTCACCGCCTTGGAGATACCGCGAACCCGGGCAACGAAAACTTCATGGGTCTGTAACATATGCCGTATTAACGTAAGCCTCAAGTGCTCTGGGTCTTCTGCGGACAGTATCAGTGATTGCATGAGGACCTCATTTAGACTTACCAGATTTGGAGAGATCCCAACCACACGTGCGGCCCATTTGCTAGAGCTTATTCACGACGGCAATTTGAGAAGCCACCATCTCAAGCTGGCAGAACAGCACAGTCGTTTGGAATGCCGTGGACATTTCTTTTCCTTACGCCTATGCAGTAGGTGGAAAGCCCTAACGGAATCTGTCATATGTGCTGCTACGCTGGCAGAGTTCACATCCAGGGTTGACGGGGCATTTATTTCGCTGCACCATTTTACATGACGTATTACCCATCGATAAAAACAAGTGTCTGTAAGGGATTTCACTGTGGGTCAAATCCAAGATTTCGTTCCACGTTTTTCACCTTCTGTAGGTGTACACCATGAAGGGACACGATATTTACCAACATTCAATTTGCCGACCTTCCTTATAGATTTATCTAGGATTTATAGTATATACTACATATACCTCAGTGAGTTCACTGGTGTAAACCCAATTTTGCCAACAATACTACATATTTTTTCGTCTCACCATAACCATCCTACGGGACCAGTTAAGCATTAACTGGCTTACCTGGATAAAACCATTGTTCCATTGTTTCAGAGATGGTAACTTATTCACAGATGGTGGACAAACATCACTTGCCAATTATCCCGTATTATATAAATAATTGCTAAAATATATTTCATTCCCGATGTTTTAATAAGATCAGAGCGTCAAGGGGAACTAGTTAGTTGCATCGATCTCGTGCTGCAAATATAGAGGGACTATATGCCATGGAAAAGAGACAGATTATTACTAGAATTTAAGTGGTGAATTTATTTGGCACCTGTATAGTTAATCTAGGTTGTCACTGGATGAAAAGATGAAAAGTACAGCAGAGGTACCGAGACCTTATTAAATACGTCAATCAAAAGTGCGTCTCAGAAACCCCCCACCACACGCGTTAGTGATTCAGCCAATCAAACACGCACCCAAAGTTACATTTTTCGTGCAAACACATGATTCAATTGATGCTGAAGAAGCAAGATTTCGGCAAACAAGAATGCAAACAGCGCCATGTATTAGGTTCGCGAACACTCATAGTCAAGTTCCCTTGCGGCCGCACTTTAACTCGGCTCTCGCATTGTCCTGTGTGGCCACTGCAATTCTCCCCACACAATATTGTGCGTGTGCTCGTTCGAACTAGTTCGAAGAGATTACTTAGTTCTCCCCAACGCTTGGATCTAACATGTGTGGATTATACTCCTGCTCCAGTTCCCAGTTTTCGGCATATTCTTCGCAGTATTCCACTGGTGTAACTGCATCAAACCGGTTTTTTGGAAAAGATGTTGGCCTAATTGGGGAGAAGCTCCCAAACTACACGGCAACCATCCCTGCAAGTTGCAGCATAACAAAGGTACAGCCTTTTTGCTCCGCTCATTAACTGAGCAGCTCGAGGGACGTTTATCAGTGCTCCACCTGCATCGTCGCTTAAGACTGGCAGATGAACGCACGCTGCCACTTTGTTTGTTTGTGTGTGTGTGTTCCACTGCGAGTAGATTGATCGCTGAATCCGACAGTCTGCGTGTTAAGACCTCCATCTGCCACTACCGCCTGACCTTGGTGCGGTTGAACAACTCACAATTCGTGTGCAAATTCTGACGTGTTTGTGTCACGCCTGGCGCAGAGAACACTCCTCAAGGTGAGCGCTTAGATAGGTCTTGCTGTAAAAGATAAGAGGACGACTAGCATTCCAATGGTTCCACGTCGCGTATGTCCCGCAGAGAATTGCAGTAAAGTCCTTAAGATCAGTGTAACATGTTCCAGCTGCGTTAGATCCCACTGTCCGTAATGTGTAGGCAAATCCGTTCAAGAAGTGAGACAGACACACAAAGTTGCCGACACTTTTTGGTTTTGCCCAACATGTCAAGTCATTCCAGTTATCAACTGTTTATCTTTGCTCATGAAAAAGTGCAGTAGCATGACTGAGATTATCGCCCATTTTGTAAATACTATGCTTGATGCCACGGCGGTAAATATGGCCACGATTATAACTCACCCAGCCAAAGTAAGCTCCGAATCTAAGCCGAAGAAGAGAGCTAGACGCTCCAACCGCACTACAGCGTCTGTGACTGAATCCACTGGGTTACCTCACTCCTTAAGTGGACAAGCCTCAAACATACCTGCTTCCACTTCTTCAAACATAGGCGCTTCACTTGGAGATTCAGCCATGACGCCGACAGCATAGAGCCGAAGGCAATCCGGTGCAGAGAACACTCAGGTAACGTACGCATCGATTGCTTCGACAAACACACCGGGAGCGACACACATAGGTCCATCTTCTGTACCGAGCACGCGTGGCGCATAGCAGCTTTCACCGGCAACTCTAGTGGTGCCTTCTAAACAACAGATACTTTGGTCCTTTGGGAAGTGACGAGTGAGTGAACCAATCTGCAACACCAGGAGAGATACTGTGAGCTCATTGGCAATACGTCGCGCACCGAGCGGAGGTCATGTATTAAATTGCGCACCTGCTCGTCAGCCCTCGGTAGCTCGGTAGTAGAGCAGCGGACGGGTAATTCGTTGGACCGGGGTTCGCTTCCACGTCGAAGCAGGTTATTGTGTGCGGTTTAATTGTGACTTCTAATTTCTACGAAAAAAACTATAAAGCCAACACTTGCTAGAAAATACCACGCTGCGTTAACTCTCGTGTGCACCAATGTTCCCGAATCTAAATCTGGCACAATAGCGGGCAAATTGCAAAACGATCGAAACCAGTAAAGTTCCATCTGCGATGCGATTGGTATTCGGGTTTAGCCTGCAATGCTGCAACGCGTAGCGCGTCGCCCAACCTCAGTGCACTCAGGTGAACCTCGAATTCTTAGAGTAACCCTAAACTCAGCAGATGAGACAGAGACTGTCCTGCTCTCAGCAGTTCGTCTTCGCAACTCACCGAGCGGAGTACGCATATTGCCTAATCTACCTTGGAAAGATCGCGCAAAAGAAGCAGTGGAGCAACACGGTATTGCTGATAGAGATAGCAAGAGAACCATATTTGTTCATGGAGTTCCCGAGCTTCTACATTCTTCTGATCACGATGCGCAAACACATGATCTAGAGCAGTGGTGCTACATCCGCGAAGCATTCCCTGTTGACAATGTTATTGCCAAATCCCTGACAAGAATTCCTTCAACACCTACCTACAAGGGCTGCAGTCCAAGGTTAATGTAAGTAATACTACACTCTGAGGGAATGACTAGGATCTATTGGATAGCTGGTCGAAGTTTCGAGGTAGATTGCCAACAGAGATCCGGCTAAGGACAGCGAGCGAACGGCCAAAAGTCTGAAGCAATTCGATGGAACTTGCAAATGCTGCAAATTCTTTATCTGCACAGTTTTGCGGAGAGATCGACACAAGAGCGCCTACGGTACACAGCAGGACAGAGCACAGCACTAGTAAAACGTCCGTTCAGGTATGCTCAATAACGGCATGCAACGTGACTGAAATACATAAACCAAAAAAACGATTAAAAACTAACACAATGTTGACATCCATCAACGTACTCCAAATAACAATAGCCCTAGCTTGCAAGCACACAAAGGCCTAAGTCCTTCTAAGTAAGTTGGCCGAACTTAGAGAACTCCATGCCTCACAACCGCGGGACCTCGCCATGATAACGGAAACATGGTCAAACCCTGAGGTAACCGAATCTGAGATCAATTTACCCGGTTGTTCGCTGCTTCGAACCGATAGAACCGGAAACGGTGGCGGTGTGATTCTTCACTATGATACAAACCTCCGATGTGAAGTTATCGATCACCCAGAAATCCGAGCTCCTGATTTGATTTGTTGCCGCCTATGATTGCGAAACATGGACACATATCTACTAGCCGTGATTTATCGCCCACCAAACTCAACGTCGGAAATGGACTCCAACTTGAACCACTTCCTTCATTTTGTTTGGAACAATTCTTACACCCACATTCTTATTGCTGGAGACTTGAACGTGCACGGCATAGAAACGCCGGCAACTGACGGTATGTAGTTTAAATGCTGCTTGCAAGAGCTAATTACTAGCCACCCTCTGTACTTTGACGTAACCTCTCCCACCAGATTTCGAACTTCTATCAAGCCGTCGATACTGGATCTTTTGCTCACCAACGAAGAACTTATGGTTGACGGGATAGTTGCAAGCCCACCACTGGATCGTAGTGATCAGGTTACTATACGCTTTGACTGCATACGCTATGCGTAGTACCCTGAAAATGCGGTTGATAAAGTACATAGTGCCAAGAACTACAATGTGATGTCTATGCTTGTTAAGGATACATATCGGACTATCTTAACGGAATGCCCCCTAGATGTTGCCAGGGAAACCTTTACAAGGACGTTTAGCACACTGGTTGCGCACGCATCGCGACAGAAGTACTTCTAACCCAGAAACAGATATAAGTAATTTCTGAGGAGCAGAACACGTAAATATATGTCCTGTAGAGGTTTGGCATGGCGAGATCACCAGGACTGCTCGAAAGCCAAAACCTGGACTGCATACGGGACTCATCGTAACTTCTGTGTAAAACTGATCCGCGGAGAGAAGGCCACTCATCAGCAGGAGTTAATGCAGCGATTCTGCACGAACCGCAATCTTCTGTGCAGGCACTTTAACGGCCTTTGAAAGGTGAAGCGGGGGAATCCAGCATTAGTCATGGCTGATGGGTGCACGCGATCAGCAATGGAAACAGCTGATCTCCTACAGCTTCATTACTCTAAAGTTTTCCGGCAGGTAAGGAGCTCAAACATTCTACTCGTTTCTATTACTCCACCATCGGGTTTAGAAAACATCACCTTCACTGCGGAAGCTGTGTTGAAGAAATTGTTATACATGCGTATCCACAGTTCTGCTGGAGTCGACAACATCCGACCAAAGGCTATACAGGCGGTAGCTAGTGATCTAGCAGAACCACTGGCTGTTTTCTATCAGCGACGTCTTGAAGAGAACCGTATTCCACCAGTATGGAAGCGAGGGATTATCACTCATATCCATAAAGGATGTAGCCACACTGATCCTGCCAACTACCGTCCAATAGCACAACCTCTTGTACTATCCAGTTTGATGGAATCAATCATCGCAAATGCGCTGATGTAGTATCTGGAAAGCCACAACTTAACAGCTCCAAACCAACATGGCTTTCGCCAAAAGCATTCGTGTAATGCTAACATATGAATTGCACGTAATAGCTGGACTGAAGCTGTTGGTGATGGAGTAGGAGTCGATGTCATCTACCTGGACTTTTCAATAGCGTTTGATCGCTCAGACCAACGAATTCTCCTTCAGAAGCTTCGAAACTACGGCATTGGCTACCCAGTGCTGAGTTGGATTAGCAATTTTCTACAAGAACGACGGTTAGTGGTGAGAGTCCTAGAATCATTGTCCAATGCAATCGATATAGTGTGTGGAGTACCACAAGGCTCGGTTCTTGGACCATGTCTTTTCTTGGTGTTCATTAACGATTTGGCGAGATCAATTGCTTCAGACTTCCTATTTTTCGCTAATGATATAAGGTTATTGCGAATGATCAGACGACCGGACGATCACGAACGACTCCAGTGCGATATTAATACAGTGTCGAACTGGTCAGTTCAAAACGTCCTACCATTCGACGTAGACCAATGTCACGTTGTACAATTACACCATAGATGTAACTACACCTACAAAAGCGACCTCAACTCTTCAAAACAGGCTGAAGCAGTTGCAAAATGAGGCAACCAGTGCGTAGTCAGTCTGCGAAATGCATTCGGGAGATTTCACCCATCAAACTTCCCAATGATACACAATTCCTACGTGCGCCCGCATGTTGAGTAAGCAATCCAAGCTTGGCAACCTTGGTTGAAGCGCGACCTAAAGGCGTTAGAGGTACCTCAACGAAGTGCAACTAATAAGGTAAAAGGCCTGCGCTATCACTCTTACCACTGAAGGCTGAAGTTGCTGGGGATTTTCAGCGGACGTTATCGAAGTCTCCGCGGCGATCTCATATTAGCGTATCAAATACTGAGTGACCCCAACCACGTATGCCGCCACTTGCTGAAACGTAGCCACAACACGCAGCTCAGGGGTAATTATTTAAAATTGAAGGAACCATATAGCCGTCTATAGTGTCGAGGGAATTACTTTTCCCTTCGGGTTCGCCAATTCTGGAACGCACTCCGAGATTCAGTGGTATCCTCTCCTACCTTGGATATTTTCAAAAAACGACTTGACGTTATCTCCCAGAATTTTGTTACCTAAACTCCTCTATTGTGGATTACGCCAAACATGCTTTTCAACAGGATTTATGTATCAAATGGACCCAGGTGAGCGACCATATTTTACTTTTCTCACGTCTTACATCAACGATCACTGCACCCCAGTGTATTTCTGAAGGTTTAGGCTCGATTTGTTAATTTTGCACTGATATAATTTATCAAAGTATTCACGTAGGCAGACGTTCGGTAGATAACCCAGATATATTTTGATTTCATCATATTCATCCCAAGCATCTTACGGGACGTGTCAAGCACTTGCTTTTATTCCGTGATAAATCACTGTTCATTGTTGAACATCCATAGGACATATTACAGGCAGCCTTACCGATTCCACTAAACAAAATTGATGGTTGAGGAGAATGAAAATTTTTTCAAGTAGTGTGGCGTCTGAGGAAACATTACCCCAAATGACATGCGTCCCAACTCGAGCTTGTGCCATTTGATGTGACTGAGGGATATACACCATACAACTATTTTCAAAAGCATGTGAAATAATTCTGTGCAGATGCTTTCTGTTAACCGGTAGCTCTGCGCTGATGGGCGCTATCTGGGCTAAAGAAGGAATGGCGTAGCGACTCTTGCTCATCTATACATTTGCTAGATGAAGCGTATGGAGTTAGAACCTTCAAAATCTGTTTCGCTACTAAAAACAGTGCTACTAGTAAAATCCTGGAAATCCGTCGGAAGGAATCATTTCTGAAATGAGTTAGCTTTGTTTCAGTTCCAAAAGACATCCTTGTTAAACATTTAGGTGAGCAGTAAACAGCAAAATATACGTCTACTTTTTATAAGAATAATGAATGGGCACTTTTAGTAGCACTCGTCTTAGATGATCATCCAACTGCAGTCGGTAGGACTACATTACAATGTACTAAGAAAAGCCAAACCTCTAACTACATCATTTACCCTTTGCATGCAGAGAATAAAAATTGCTGAGAAACCGAACAACTGGTAGTGCCAGCTAGGTTTTTCGGGTTAATCCTGTTCCAGCAAATGATTCAGCTGGAGCGTTACAGGACGTGGTGGGTTTCCGTCTGGCAAGCGTTCTCCCTATAAAAAACCACAAATGTCTGCTTAACAACACTGCGACGTGGCGGATGTGACCCGCCACTAAATAAAGCCACCGCCCAACATAATCCACGGACGCCAGTCAAGTAGTATAAACTTTCTGTTCACCGCTTCCCAAGCAGACGGCCTGACAGAACACAATTATGGCGTCACGTCTACAAATTCAAGCAACACAGCTGCAAACATTCAGAGCGACATACATACACATACACACCACAATTCCCATATGCTACTGCTAAACTTGCAAAACCATTGTACATTTGCCAATCGATCGTGTTAGTTCTATGATCATGCTTATTCAAGCGTGCCTCTCCAGGTCGAGAATATACTATTTCTTTATTTTTTTAATTTATACTACCAAGGAGTGTAAGGCAAAATCGATCAACTGCTTGTACTTCAGTGCCCTTAAATGCGTTGGAAAAACCACATTTTGAGATAATGGTACGAAGGGGGAATTATTCTATTCAATTGGCCCACCGCATTTTTACCTCAGCCCAAGACGCAATAACTTGTTTCGTTAATTCGGTTCTGCCACCGGTAGACAATAGAATCAAGTTTGATTGCTGGATCATGGTGACACATTCGGCCGAGCAAACTTCGAAGCATTGATGAAGCATCTACTCTGGGCTGCAATACATCCTTACATCCCCCCATTGCTGCGGAATTCGTTTGCCGGTCGCACTCAGGTTACCAGACTTATAGGGAAATATTGCTCACCACTACCCACAAAATTCGTGTTCTTTAGTGAGCTATTCTCTAACCATTGCTCTGTCCCACTTAACCCGATTTAATACAAGTCCGTTCGGAAGACACCCAAGCGAAGTGGGCAGATGATATTTTCTTGTTTCACTGAGTATTAATCAAAAAAACCACAGCCTCTCCAGTCAGCTTACGAGATATTCTGAGATCTGTTACGCTTTGATTGAAAACCTGCACCCGGTAGCTTAACAGACCAAAGCGCGTTGATATGATTTTCTCACTGCCCTGAAGAGGTGGCGTCTCATGCAGTGCCCCGATGGGATACATTCTTCTACATCAGTGAATTACCTTAGTGCTATGTTAATGTAGAATTTATCTCAATAATATTATGTGAATCAAAATGTCCATATAAGTCGGTAGAATCAGTCGCTTCAAATGATACGATAAAAAGCTAGGCGTGCGGCAATATTGGAAAGCTACTATCCCACCATTCACATTCTGTCATAGTTACAGCAGTGGGAACAATTTGCCACAATGCCCCTTTCTTGTTTTACGGCAATAAAAACCGTATGGATTAAATAACAGCACAGATCTCTGCGCAGTCACTGAGGAAACATCTATCAACTTGAGCATTTAGAATGCATCATCAGAATATTAATCCTTATTAACAGAGCCGGCCTTTCAAACGAACCCACATTTTGTGATTAGGCGTTTGGTCTCGTAGTGGTGATGGCTTTAGTTGACAGCATCTACGCCCATTGATTGAGTTTCTGTTCTGTTATCTCTACCTGACAGTATGAAAATGTAGCACAATTATTGTCAAGGGATTCTTTTCGGCTTTGTCCGACAAAACCTCGAAGATTTACTTGATAACTAGAAATAATTGATTACCAATGTGTACCACCTACTAGTTACTGGAATACGTATGAGTGCCGTCATTCGGGGAATTGAGCCACCTCTAGTATCCTTTTCAGTTCAAACGCTGTCATTGGGGTCTAACCACAGCACACAGTTTGTATTTCCTCATCGTAACCAGGGTCATGATGCTTAATCTCTGACATGGGTTACACGTTGTTGCCTCCACGGTGGATCTAATTAATTTGGCAATATGAATTTCTTTGAAAGCTGGATTTTTTGCTGCACCTTCTGGTGTATTAGTTCTCCCCACTTCTGAAAAATTATATCAAGATTAGCAAACTAAAAGGAAAACAGATGAGATGGTGAATGTAGAAAAACTGTTTATTTGCAATATGGCGCTTAAAACGTGCCTAAATGCATTGGTGAATAAGGTGATCCATAGATAGTAAGCACTCGTTTGCATCACACTGGTAAGGTGTATGATAATTCTTGACCGGAAGAACTGTTCTAATTGGAAGTGAAAAATTAGAAGGGGATCAAATGGCGCAAATGAGGCTAGAAGACGAACGATTGGAAAAAGAAATGCCATCAATGAATACTAATTTCTCTCAAAGATATCTGTGTTCTTTCATAAGATGGTCAAATAGAGAAATGTATGCATATCTTTGAGCTTTATACACAAAGAGGCAATGTACTAACCACTGGTTCGGTGTACCTGCCAGCTATAAAGTCAAATATGCATAGTGTTTCAACTCTTAATGTTTTAATATGAGCGGCATATGTCATTAAATGAGCACTTGGCTGCCGTGACTCAAGCTATGCGCTTCATTTGATATTCTCATATCCTTTGGGTGAAAGCATCTCAGTACACGCTCAGTATCGACTGCAACAGTGTCCATCTGCTGTGTAGTTGGTTCGACTCAACCAACTTGCGGTTGCAGTACCAACAGCAAAGGTGTACTTTTTTGTGCATTACAGTTTCAAATGCTGTATCGCTTCACTGGTACACGTCCACCGGGTGACGTAACTCAGTGAAGTGAAGTGCATGCTGATCAGGTCTCGCACACATGATTTCCTGATGCTTCTCTCGCATTCCGAAGGGTTGATTTCTTGCGGTTCGTTTTGTTGGATCCAGAAGGCAGACAGTTGTCTGCTCCCCCAACCTGGTGGCCAATAAATCCACTCATATTATGAGTCAAGGTTCCATATTCCGTTGCATAACGTTGTGAACGCAAACGAGCGTTTATTCCTTTACAGCGGCAACTGAGAAGTTCTTTGAATGGTATGCGGAATTCCCGATTAAATATGGCGTAAATAATCGGATTGATTGTTGAGTTTATATAGCCTGTGAAAATACACAAAGCACAAACTAAGAGTTAGCTTGCAATTTATTTTAAGAAAAAAACATACGTATATATACATTACAATGTAGTACAACGGGCACAACCGTATGACGGAATTCTGGTGGAGTTTAACTACAAAGAGCACCAGAAAGTTACTCAACCACAAAGGTTCTCCGTCGTAAAATTGCTGTCATCTATCCCAACTGCGATTTGTTTAGATGAGCAAGCTTTTTCTCTACCTATCACTGTTAAAGGTGCTTAACCCAATGGCGTTGAATGCAAACATTCGTTTGATGCTGACTGCAAGTGCATAGGGTTCATCAAGTTTCAAGTGACCTCTGGTGACGACCGACAATGTACAGCATTGATGAGTTGATGCAGTAGTCACCACTCGGGTAGGAACGGTTGCCAGATTTCCACTAGGACACTTGTCTAGACAAAGCGCAGCTTGAAGCCACCAACGGCAGCTACTAGAATGTACACGGTATTTGAAAACACAATAAACATAAGCGTACCATACCACAAGCAAGGTTCTTTTGAAATCACGTCTGGCGTCATTCCTATGTACCAAAATAAAACGCAAAAGACTGGATGAAATACGAGCTGGTACAGCAGCTCAATTTTCTGGATTCTCTCGAAATTATTCACCTATTTTAGGTCATTAAATCGACTAACGGTCATTGTTGCCATCAGTTGCTCAGAGGAAATTGATGGAGATAGCGTTCGAATCAGTGAGACAGCCTTGGACACATGAAAATGGGTGCAATTGGGAAATGGTAAGATGTCAGTTCGTATCAGATTTCGGAAGACTGAAAAGGACTGCGAGTATTTAATCGGAAGCTAACTGGATCCCTTCCATCCGCAAGACACAGAACGTTTAGTTTGGTCTCCACAAATACTAAGTTGGTTACCGACATCTTTAGTCGATCTATGTTATCCTAGAAAAGGTTTGCACTGGCGATCTGAAGATACTGAAACTGTAAATTCGTTTCTAATTTGCAAAGTTGTGCGTTGATGTTGCCTTCTGCTAAGCTACGTCTTCTTCAGGCAAGTCAATTCCGTTTCTGTCCGCAGATATAAATTGATGATAATTAATCAGCAGCCAATATTATTTGTAAGGGAGTAAGTTGTCCTTACAGGTTCACGAAGCACTTTGTGCTGAAAATCGTTTAACAGTAATCCGCGACACAAGCTTTTTGAATAATGAGATTTCACTTTGCTTGTAGTCTAAAATGGCGGAAAAACATATCGTGCAGTAAGCACAAATACACACTAGTTCTATATATCGTCAGCGTTTGCAACATTAATGGTTATAATCCGTTTAGTCAATCATTGTTCGCATAAATAGCTTCAACGTGCCTAACTTAAATAACTTTGAAACATTACTGAGGATAACGATCGCTTCAAGCTTGCAGACCCACTATGACTTGTTGCTCTGGAGCACGGCAAAAGGAGACTAACTGTTCGGCATGAGTTGCAATTGAACCATGTGGAATAAAAATTATACAGAGCATTCCCTGAGTTTGGTGGAATCTGAAATGAGTGCCATTCCTCACCAAACACAAGAGAACAGAATCCATGACTCGGTTACAGGCAGAATAATTTAGCTTCAATCTAGAAACACGGCATTGATGCCATTTGTCTACCAACCAGGTTCCACAAACCAAGGAAGATAGCTAAACGGCCCATCCATCATAGCAAGCCTTTAACTGCAAAACACTTTACCCGTAAATCTTACGTGCGTACTGATCGCATGATTCTGTACTCTGTGTTAATTTGTAAAAACCAATACAAAATATGTGCTACATAGTCAGAAGTACGATCAACCCACTCACATCGCCGAGTTATGTCGAACGGGATCCATCTTTTTGAAGCAAGTCCAAAGAAACGATGATACTAAATAAACGGCTTTTCAACAATTCAATAACAAATCCTACGCAGATAACCTAAATATTTCAAATCGCACCGCGAATTCGGTAAATGTTGAACAGAGCTATTTGGAAGCTACAAGATAGGAAATAGGTCAGTACAGTGCACCAAGGTACACTCTAAGTACATGCTATAAGGTCGTCCAAAAAGAACAATGAATTTCTCGTGGCACTTACCGCATAATGGCTGAGGGGTTCTGTGCAAACGCGCACCGTGTAAAGCACCAATAAAGAAAGATACAAAAACGGGAGTAAAAAAATTGACGCAGGACACAACGATGTAACAAGTTCGACATAAGCTTGCTTCCGAAAAATCGATCTATGGCAGTACAGGTGAATGGACTTGGATTTTACACCATAGCTCAGTAAACTGCGTTCATGATACAGTGATATCCTTCCTTAAGAAAAGTCGTGCTTCTCCGTAAATACTTTCAATTACTTCTTCACTCAAGCAAGAAGAATTCAACCGGCGCAGAAGTATCAAACTGTATGCCGTTTGCGTTGGTTGCCAATTCCAAATCATCAAACAGCACACACTATGAACGGCAAGCTTGGCTTTAAAACCAGACCACTGGGACAGCGTTGCGTGCCCAAAGGACGAACGCGTCTTGGGGTCACTGGCCACGTTCGACTCAGCAATAACCGGCGACACTGACACCACACGCTTGGCAAGACGCACGTGGCACTTCTGGACGCCACGGAGTTTGAACGTGTTGAACATGGTTCTCAGCCAATCTCCCATCTGTATGAGATTGCCATGTGCGAAGTGGGTACAGCGTATTGCTTGCTCTCCACTGTGTTGAACGATATTTGAACCCACACACTGAGATCGGTAGTCAGAAGCGCCCTTGTGACCCTAGTGTATGTTAAATGGTGGACACACATTACGCTGGAGGAAAACTAGAGGTCACACACAGCTTAACCTAACCACATTAACCTGGTAGTTGTGGGGCACTCCACCTGCATTCAGCTGATTGCAATCAAGGGACAAATGGCAGTTCGCATTGGCCAGTGTACAGGCAATTACCACGACGTCATCCTCCGTTGAATGAGGGGCGCCTATACTGTAGAACGATGTGCTACCAGCGTAGGTGGAATCCGAGGACGACGGATGATGTTTCGCAATCATCAATACAATTTAGTTGGCGCAACGAATGTAGTTGCACTCACAGCCCTCTGATGGGTAACAAAACGCTATTCCACATCCTGGAATAGTCAGTAGCGAATGTCTTCGCTGCTATCTATGCGTGAACCATTGTTACCGGTTTGCTACAAAGTTGTGTAACATGCGGATATATGTCATTTTAAGGCACCCAAAATAGTCTACCCAAAGTTGCATTCAGTACAATGAATCCTATTTCTAACCACGGTGGTCGTGTTTGGAGTACAAGCTGCATGCGATTCATCACATACCGACTCGTCAGGTACTCACAACAACACTGGGTATGCCACCGGTACTAGCAATATAATTGCCATCCTGATTGCCACGAATCCTGTTTTGCGATAGTCGTGAAAACCATTGTAAATCTCCGATTGCGATTCCCGATAGATAACGCTGGGCATGTTGTAACAATTGACATGATGCATGGAAACGAAAGAAACCATAACATGTTAATTCAAGTGCACTTATATCATTGGAATATGAGAGATGTACAAGTCTATAAAGTGCAATGCGTGGGCGTAACCGCTTCTCACGTGTTGTATCGTTCCGTTGCAATGCTCTGGGCTCTAACACAGTACGGTCCAGGAAGCGTATCCTCGACTCACTCTTGCAGAGAATACCCGCAAGATCTTCATTGAGCATATCGGAATCATACCCTCTCATAACCAACATCACATACGCCTTTATGATTCTCGGAATACCTACAAGAGGATTCAGTGATGGAGAATAATAGCAAGATATAGAAGCCTCCTCAAAAGACACGGTTACAGTTGGAAAACCTGTTCCAGATTCGTGTGGAATAGCACGATATAACAGAGAAGCAGGCATCTTTCGATATTAACTGAGCTGTTTGCATCCAACATTTGACACAACCATCCTGCGCCCCTTTGCACCTTGAAACGGCTTCTTTTCATGACAAACTCCATCAGGCTATCGAGCCTTCTTTCTACAGCAATATGCAAATGTTACTCTCGAGTGCTGCGCATCTACCCCTTCGCACGAGTTCCACCCGATGAACGCCTCTCGGCCGGAGAACCAAAAAAGTTAAAAGTTATCTCATTATTCCACACGGTTTCCCTTTCTTCCAACCTAGAATATCACCAATACCAAAACGTAAGAAATTGCTTCCCGTTTTCTTCTGTGTTCACGGATTCCGGGACTGTGTTTAAATGCTTCATGATTATAAGTCGTCCGTCGAGGTATCTTACCATCGTGCTCACGCTGACCTCAAATTCGAACTCAACCCTCAGACGGAGACGAAGGGTTTCGAGAGTAACCGTACATTCCGACGACGCTCATTCTACAGGGCAATCGACGTGGCATTGGTCGGAGAGCATCTTCGCGCCCCCACTATTCTATCCGCTTGGTTCAGTTGACTCGAATGTCCAAATCCAACTGCCGCAGGTTGTCAGCTTCACCTTAGATACACATGCAATGTGCTTCCACTCATCTACTTCTCCATGTGTCGTCGTGGTCAATTCTTTATCTCCGCAGAAGACCGTGTATTGGTGTGCTTGCCTACCAGATAGTGTACATCAAGAAAGTATATTCAACCAGTAACATTGCATTTTTGTCCCTGCGGTAGATTGTATGATGCCGGACAATTTTAATGGTTACCAACACATGAGCGTGTCTATGGGGTCAGACTAATTTCCAGGTACCTGGTTTACGTGCTTGGTCACCTTTTCATTTAAGCGGACTGCACGATACTTGACGCATGTGGTTCGGCCATCTTTCGTCTTGTCACATCACGGCCACTACATTAACGGGAAAAAGTGTGATTACATATAGTTTATTACCGAACAAAGTAGACGCAAGAGTGGAGGACAAATGTCACATCTGCAGCCTAAGGCTTACGAACCGCGGTTTTTTTAGTGACGGAGTGCCGACTTGCTCCGACTGTTCAAGACAACTTCGGCAAAACACAGAATTCTGGTGTTAGTATACCGCAGCGCGCCTCCGGCCATTGTACCATGACCAAGCGGATGGCAGGTGGCCAGTAGGTGCCTACTACTGGATGAGGCATGTGTTGTTCGTGAGTAGGTGACTGATTGGTTACATGCCGCAGACATTTAGACACATAATCCCCACCCAATCTGGAGTCCAACACCTTATTGTTTCGGCTGATTTGGCGTGCTCTGCTACACGGAAGATACAGTGGGAATTGGCGCCGATAGAATCTCTTTCCTTTGTTGGAAGTACAGATAGCTCTTTGGTCCTGTTAATATGGACAATCTCAGTAGCATAGTAAGTCCTATGAATAGCAAAGGCCATGCGCGTTGCTGTCCCATGGTGGCAAACGCACAGGTAAATGGCAATCCGATAACGGTTTCGCCTTTCTCTACTGCGATGCTCTTCATTAGTATCGTTATTGTTAGCATGTGACGTTAAAATTCTGGCCAAACAGTTGTTCTCCAAGAGTAGATTAGTAAACAGCTCCAATTCCTCTTACATGCACGCAGGGCCATATAATCTTCACGCAGTTTGTCCCTAAGTAGCTGCGTGCTACGCAGGACTTAGTCACTTCTGTACTCACAGAGTGACGTGGATTGACCAGTTGGATGGATTGAATCGAAGCCTACCAGCACCATAGAGTCTCCTCGGTTTAGTTTTGTAAATCGCACTTCGTCCTGATCACTACACCCCAAAGAACACTCCTATTGCTCATCATCAACGACAGTCATTTGAACAGATGGTTCGCTGCCATACAGCCACACCGACCAACAAAACATAAAATACGAATAACAATAAAAGTTATAAAACAATAATAATAATAATAGGGTGAAAGCGGACTTACCGGGAAGTCCCTTTGCCATAAGCAAACATTCAGCGTCAAGGCACCTACACATTGTCAACAACCTATCCTCACATAAAGTTGTCGATCGTGCAAAAACAAGGCAGCATAAGCGAGACAGCTTCCTTGCGGCTTTCACTGCCCCCCGTCATATTCAGGCATTACCTCGCAGATAACTCAGCACCAAACACAATTTAGACAGGCAGTCCGACTAGGAGACTGCGAGCCATGTTCTATAAAGCTTCGAGCCAAGCACAAGGCGTGTGGCTTGGACTCCAGTCTGGAAGACGAAGCTGACTGAGCCCACAAAGTTGGCTCGTCAGTGACCTAACTTCCCGCTACCAAGTCAACTGTTGTTCACCTCGAGCCTTACGACACCCCACTACTGGTAGACAAAACAAGGCCTTCCTCAGTAAGCCCTTACCAGTCATACATAGTGCGCACCCAAATCAACGTAACTTATTCTGTGCTATCTGTTGTTCTAAGGAACTAGTATGACGATCAATGCCCAGCACCCGCTTACGCACTTCATCGTTGCGGACATGCTGGGGCCACCGGACACCAACAATACTCCGCGGACGGCGATGATCAAAAGCTTGAAGACACCTCAGGTCATCAGATCGAAGGTACCTAATCTCACTCCTATATACCGTCGTCATTGTGGCTTTGTATATATGACCTTTCAGACGAAGGGCAACTCCTTTCTGTCATCAAAGTTGTCGCAAGTACAAGAAGGCACTTCTGGCTTTTAAAATGCTTGAGCTGATTTCATTGCTTATGCGCCAATCGTCGCTGATGCAGCAGTGAAAGTAAGACTTCCGATTGACGGTGGACTTCGTGATGGATGTGGGTGTCAAAAAGTCCTTCGACGCATATGGGGTCGACTTATAGTCATGAAGAAGCTATATTCAATGCCGGAATACTATAGAGAACAAGAAGTGAAGGAAGCCGTATGTGTTGCAACTAATGAAGGTAGAGCTGAAGGATGGGGACATTCAGCATGTAGCAGCCGCACACTGTGTGTGGTAGTTAACACTGATTAATAGAATCTGCACTTTGTCAGCGCAATGACTGTAAAGAAACTGCAAACATATTCCTTCTTAACTGGACGTTAAAACAAGGAAAGATGGGTGTGGTGGTTGCGGCAACTGCTGGATGCCAACGGCACTGTTGTTGCTGCTACGTGATACGTGATAACGCACCATGTCGCACAGATCTGGAACTTAATTTCCAAGAGGGACCATAGCAATCAGGAAGACTCCGGCGGTTGGTAACGCGACCACTATCCCTACATTCGGTGGAAGTAATTTGAATTAACCTTAAGCCATTTGTGAAAAATAACGATGTGACTCCGGTAAACCGAAATGTCTCGTGGAGGCTCAGCTGTTGCTCTGAGCGGATACGGTTTCTGTAGCAGAGCCTACCGAAAGCACGATTCTGAGTGACACACACTATTGTAAACAAGTGGCGGAACATTTAGAAGAGAAGCACACTCGTGGATCAGTGAAATCTTTTCATGCAACTGATACACGTGTTTGTAACTTTCGCCAGGATATTCATCTAAAACCACTCACACTGGTGTCTTCACTGATTAAGGCAAAACGGCATATGCCTAGTGGATGTTGTATACTGTCACCCATCGTCCACTCTGGAGACACATTCTCGCCTGATACTCGCCCTGATGATGGCAAACATCGACAGGTACAGCCATATTGTAGGAAGGCAGAAGGCGATGCTTACTAGGAGTACAGGTAGTCAATAAAACGGGAGCGGACGAGAAAGGGAACAGGCGCAACGAAGGGAATCAGAGGGAGCAGCACTGGCCTGACGAAACGAGACGAAAAGGGGGTACGAGCGGCGTCCGGTAGTGAGGCTGAGCCAGGGAGAACGGTGGGGGGTATTCGTCGAGAACGCAATAAATGGGTCGAAACGGCCTTTATTGTAGCCTCCCGGACCAGCTGCAAGCAGAATAATGCATCGACCTTCAAGCAAATCAACAGCTTTCGAACGAGGCATCTTTCTACCGTGTGCACTTATATCTCAAATTCAAACTCTGTATATAAACTGAGAAGGTTTTTGAGAGTAGTCGTGCACTCCGATGGCGCTCATTCTACAAGGCAATGGACGTGGCATTTAGCGGGACCAGCTTCGCGTTCCACCATTACTTCTACTTTTTCCGATGGTTTCGAACGTTGCTATCCTGCCGCGATATATCAGATTCATGTTTAGGACACATGCATTGTGCTTCCACTCATCAATCTCTTCACAATGCGAACTGTACAGACCTTACGAAATAACAAATGTCGTGCTGGTCCATATGCATCTACTGAATACGCATGCTGTTATTAATTAGGTGATAGAAATAATGTTGATTTTGTGGTAATAGGCAAGCAAAAATTTGAAGTTTTTAGGCGTAAGGAAATAACAAAGTAAATTATAATGCAATAAGAAGTTGGTAACAGAGATAAATCAAAAAGAGAAATCCCGTTCACATAAAGGGCGGCCTATTTCAATAAATAAATAAGTAGTATATTCTCGCCCAGGAGAGGCACGCTTGAATAGGCATGATAAAAGCACTAACACGATCGATTGTCAAACGTACAATACCCCACGAAAATCTGCCTCGTCGGGGAATCAAACCCCGGTTCACGAATTTCCGGTCCGCTGCTCTACCACTGAGCTACCGAGGGCTGACGATTAGGTGCCGAGTGAGTGAGCCGATCTGCAACACCAGAACAGTTACTGTGAGCGCAATGGCAATACGTCGAGCACCAAGCAGAAGTCATGTGTTAAATACCGCACCATGTCTTTTATGCTTTATTTAGTTTAGATACCTTTAGTAAAAGCACTACATTCACCTTTCCTACTTGCTTAAAACTGAACAATGTTACCTTCCTGACTTTTGCCAGTATCCGTTGCCCTTGAAGATTGTATATGCAATGTGCGTAATTTTCGTGTTCTATATAGTGTGGTCTGTAAGGTAGCAATCCAAGATTGAACTTATTGTTTCATGAGGTGGTTGCCAGCCGCTGGAATTGTTAACAAGGGGCCGCATTTTGCCCGTGGGCCGGAATTGAACAACCCTGTCATTCGTCATTTGCATACCTGTGAACATCGGCTTGGGGCCAGTAGTTGAAACGTGCATCCTAGGAAAGCGACCTTGGGATAAGCGCGTAGGAGGAACTAGGCTGCTCCAAACAGGCTGAAAAGCTACTTATGAGTCAGGCAGCAACGTGGCCTCTTCATAAGAGCGTACAAAACATCTATTTTTTCGCAAATGCTGTATGCCTACATGACGCCGCAGGTGGAGTACGGATTCAATCCTGCAGAGTCTGGCGAAAACACTATATTGCTGCACTTGAGACTGTGCAACGTAGAGCGACCGAATTCGCTTTGAACAATGAACAATGATTAGTCTCAACTAAAAAGCAGTTGGTTAACAAATCCCGTGGGATAGAATCGGTGAAACCACAATAACAAAATAAGTGACTTGTTTGTTCAATCGCCTATCGAGCAAATGTGAAACTGAATAACAGTAGTGTCAACTGAAAATTGAATAAAAAATTAAGACAAAATGCGTGCATAATAATAACTAATGTACTGGGTGAGAAAATCATAAACGAGCATACTACGTCATGTACGGCTTCCTTAGGTCTATGTCAAAAATCAATCCGGTTTGAAGGCATGATTAATATACTACAAAGTAGCACAGCTTATGTAACCAAGTGATTTGGGCAAAGAGGTTCGTTCCGCCACTTCTACCAACGCAGAATGCAAGCCCTGGGATTGTACAGCGGTCAAAATCGGCGTCACCGAGGAGGTCATATCATGGGTTACTTAATACTCTCAAAACCAAATCACACCTGTCGTAGCATGTTGCAACTGAGCAGAAATACCAACCTGAAGGCGTAGCAGCTCAAAGATGCCAAGCACTGCCGTCACATTGATGGTCGATAATATGGTCTCTTCATTTAGGTGTGCCGAACGTGAAACACTCTTCCTATTCTTCTCAAATTTGCTTCAACATTAATCCTTTATGAAAAGACCTCATGAGGACAAACTATCCCAAGTGCACTACT
>OX104063.1:64498368-64517361 GCA_944474145.2 Dicrocoelium dendriticum
CGGTTTGTGACAACGGATGTGCAGTAAGTTAAACAAATGGACGTTTCGAAGGTTAAAGCAACCATAAAATCCAATGTTACAAGATACTGAAAGAGCATGTTTTCTGTTGCACTACATGTTCCCCCAGTTGAGAGAATCAAGAGGAGACCAAACATTATAGAATGAGGGGGGTAGGGGAGGAAAGGAAAGAATATACTCGAGCCTAAATATCTTATACAAGACCTCAAGTCTCTAATAAAGTATATGAAGTTGGCGGGCTTTGTTTCTACACCTATAGTGCCCCTTTTGGATTTACACTGGTTCAGGTCCTCGATTGTTTTCCTTTTAAGTAATTTGACCTTGATTCTGGAACGATGTTGCACATTATTGCTGGTGTACTATGTGCAACTCTGGTTGAGTTCAAACGACCAGTTAGTCTGTATACGGTCGATGAAGGCCGTTTGCGGACAGCTTCGCCTTCTTCATTTTCTGTGGGTCCAGTAGCAGTGGCCGGATATCTAGTTTTTCGTTCACGTTGTGCAGCAACCAAGTTCCAACCAACACTGGTGTCGGACCCGTTTGGAGAGTGGACGAGGCCCTGACCGCGCTTATTGCAAGCGGACTGGCAGTGGTTGTTCTATACATATTTGAGCAACTGTTGGTACTGACATTTTATGCCACAGATGATGCATTTATACGCGCTGCCTAGCCTTCTTCCTTAGTTTCAATGTGGTGCTTGATGGTAATTACTGGGATTTACTCTCTGTCAAGCTTTCTACTCATTTGTAAAATACTGCCACTAGTCTTTCGTACTTGTGCGATAGTTCATGTTCAATCATTGCCAGTAGGATGACTGCACATATTGAACAGAACCACAGTGAATCTGGTTTATTATTGTGTAGCTTCAACTGGTTCACTGTGAGCTTGGAACATTTGCGACAGAAGTACGTGACCATGGCTTGCAAGAAGCGCATAACCGAGCCTACTGACCTTCGACAGTTTCATCCACTGCCGTCAAGTTTACAGTAAACACCAAAAGTGGCGCTGCACCCTGGCGGGCGATTGAGCGATTGCACCTTTCTTACGTATCCATTTCTTTCTGTTTTCTCGTAGCGTTCATTCAACTCTGACGAAGTATTCGCACCAGTACCCATCGCGACAATATGCTAGGGAAATCAATCGTTATGCATTATACCTATATTTACATAAAGTATGTTTCAAGGGCATAAAAATCAACAAACTATATGTTCAAAATGACCACCGTCGTTTCGCTTGCAGAGCAGTATTCGCCCGAAGCTGTCGGCTAGCACTTTCTGTAGTGTCCATCGACATCCCGCGATATTCTCTGACGATGCCCGCTTTCAGTTCCTTCGGCCTACAGCTGCGGAATGACACAGGTCCGCGAGATTTCTTTGTCAGTGGATGCTAACAAATGTGAATCGTTGTGCACAAGCTACTTCGATTCAATGTGGACAAATATAGAGTGCTGCATCTGCGGCACAAGTTGGTTCATTCGTACAAACTCAGCAACCAGTAGCTTCAAACGTCTTCTTGCGGGAAGGATCTGAGGGATTTTATCCAGGTTGTCCTTGAATGTTCGAATCAGACTGCGACGGCGTCAACGAGGTTCATCCATCATGTTGGCCTCCGGAAACCTGCGCTCGGAGAATTCGACCCTTCTATTTTTCCACAACTTCTCAGCTCATACATGCAGCCACATGTTGAATATGCCATACAGGTTTGGCAGACATGGCTGAGGAGGGAGCTCACGTCGTTGGAGATTACCTAAAACCTGGCAACCAAAAACGTCAATGATCTGTATAGTCCGCCGTATGAGCGAAGGCTTTGAGTGCTCGGGGTCTTCAGCGGACAATTTCGGGATTGCGCAAAAACCTCATTTTGGCTTACGATATTTTGAGTTATCCTAACCACATGTGGCGTCATTTGCTAGAGCTCAGTCATTAAGAGCAATTTGAGAGGTCACTATCTCAAGCTGGCAGAGCAGTACAGTCCTTTGAAATGTCATCGAAATTTCTTTTCCGTACGAGTTTGCAGAACGTGGAATGCCCTGCCGGAATCTGTCATATGTGCTTCCAGGCTGGCAGAGTTCAAATCCAGGGTTGACCTTGCACTTATTTCGCTGCACCATCTAACACATGACCCATTCTCCTGGGATAAACACAAGTGTCTGTAAGAGTTTTCACAGACGGTCAAATCCTAGATTTCACGTTTTTCAGCTACATGCGTACACTAGAAGGAGACACGATTTTTACCAACATCCTATTTGCCGTCGTTTCTCATGGATTTACCTTGGATTTACAGTCCATACTACGTATACTTCAATGAGTTCATTGTGTAAACCCTGTTTTGCTAACAATTTTTTATATTTTGCATTTTCACCATAACCATCCTAAGGGACCTGTTACGCATTAGTTATTTTATCCGTATACAACCATTGTTCCAATTTCCATCCAGGGATCATTAATGAAATGATTCATCCAGTAGGTGCATTAGTCCCCAAGGGGACGAAAACTAAATTAAATACTTGTTTACATTTTCATATGTGACCGAGTTTGTCTGGAAATGAGAAAACACCGTATATCAACCTATAGTTGTTTACAATTCTAATCGAAAATGTTGTCCGCTGATGCAAGCCTACACAAGATTTTATCAACGTCAACCAGCTTGTTGCCCTTGATTTCCAGGTCTGGGAGGGTAAATCCAAAAAGATTGACGCTTTCTCCCAGCACGATGGTTGGTTTAATGCCATCCAAGTAAAGCCAATCCGTTCTTGAAGTCGGTTCATTCTTCCCAGTAGATAATCGCCGCAATTGTCGTAGGAAAGTGTTTATGTTCATCACAACATCCAATATGATGATTTCATTTCTCTCCTGCTTACGCCTGACCGAAAACAATCACAAATGGCATCACATTAACAAATTCAAGCAACACAACATGCTTGGCTGCATCCGGTTTCGGATTTGCCTGTCATCGCCTGCACCTACAGAAGAACCATGGGTGGCTTGTGCTACACCACCCACAACTCCATCCACACACCCCATATCCAGCGTAAACCCGAAGGAATAAGCCGGGAGGCATGTGGATGGGAGCCACGTTTCATCAACGGAGCCGGCCCACACTCCTTCACAGGCAAACACAAGCACACTGTATTTGGGGAATCAGCCGCACACAAGACGGTGACTGGACCGTAGTCCACTCCACACTGAGTGCATGGAACCACTCTTCCAGCCTCGCCCGGCCACAAAGACTGTGCACCTCGTCCCCTCCAGCAACGACAATCTGTCTGTTGGAGCCAGTATGGACGAGGTAGTGGGTAATAGACAGATAAACAAATGTCAACATGCATACCAGGGATATCAAGCAACAGCCAATCGCTTGAAGTGAGAAGCTGGAAAAACATAAACCGGATACTGCATACAGACACGGAGACATAACTCCTCACGAAATCGCCGTATAAAAAATTGATTACGAACGAATCCGAGATAAGCTCAAGACGTAAGCAAATATATTTTAATAAAATGTCACAAACGCGAAAATGTTATTGAAATTAACTAGAATTAGCTTCAGCCACGTGTGCAAGTTTATGGAAGGTAGTACAGGTAGACAATAATATGAGAAAGAAGAGCATTAGGACAAAATTGAAAACCCACCACCTAAAATAAAGAGACCCAGCATGCAAGCACGCGCTTAGTAAATCAAATGCAGCGTACCTACAAACGCTGCGCCGGTTCTGCCTACGTTCTCTGCAGGAACTGTCGCTGCTTCGTTAGTGTTCCCGATTGGCCTCGCACATGGCTCACCAGACCTGCGTGACTCAGGCACTCGCGACTGCATGTGCTACAGCACCATGCGCCCGATGTCAATGGAGTACAACCCATGGGTGCTTGCCGATTCCGCATGTGAAGTTTCCTTCCTGTATGTATGAGGTCTTTCTCCCGCACTTCGACAACTGCCTTTGTGATCAGATCGTGCCATGCACCCTGAGCAACCGCCTTTGATTCACATGACCTGCAATCAATATTGGAAAGTGAGAGGCTCACTTTGATCACATCCTGCAAACGTAACTTTGGTTTCCTCACATGCCGCATGCCAATACTCAGCTGGCCATATAAGAGTTGGTTCGGTATATGGGCCGAATCCATACGTATTACATGCCCGAGCCACCTGAGGTGTCTCAGCAAAGTATACAGTCCACTGCATGCATTCCACTTTGTCACAAAACTTCCTTGTACGCAACTCTATCGCTCCAACTGACGCGCGTAATCCGCCGCAAGCACTGTTGATGGAACGGCTCGAGATGTCACACATCCCGCCGGTACATCGTCCACGTTTCACTGCCGTATAGAAGAACGCACAGCACCATGGATTTGTACAACATCAGCTCCGTGCCAATGATAAGCTGATGGCTGTTCCACACTCGGTAATCTAGTTTGCCGAATGCCGCCGCTGCCTTCGAGACGCAGAAACGCAGCTCAAGGTGTATCTGCTGATCAGTCAACACCACACTCCCAAAGTAGCAGAAGCGGGAGGCGGTTTCCAATACTTCAGCATCAATGCTGATTCGTGGCAATATTGAAGATTTCACCTCCGGTGAAGGCTGAAAGAGACAGACAGTTTTGCTTGTGTTGATGGTGAGCCCGAATTTGGCCGCTGCCGAAGCCAAAGCACTAGTCATGTGCTGCAACTCATCCGCGCTGTGTGAAAACAACGCACAGTCGTCAGCAAACAGCAACATACGGATAGTTGTCTCACAGACTAGAGTTCTCGCACCGAAACGATGGATGTTCAGCAACCCACCATCAATACGGTGCTCCCACACGAACACCGTAAGCACAGGAGGCACCAAAAGCACAAGACAACATTGCATGAAGATGTATATTAAACAGGGCAGGAGCTAAGACACAGCCTTGCTTCACACCAGAGACAACTGCAAAGTCATCCGAGGTCTCTCCACTCAGCTGCACCCTCGCCCACATACCACTGTGTAGACATTCAATTAAACTTACAAACTTACACGGACAAGCAAACTTACCCAACATCAGTCACAATACCTCGCGGTTCACTGTATCAAATGCCTTGGTGAAAGCAACACACAGCGAGTACAACGGCTGGTGTCGTTCTCTGCACTTCTCCTGTAACTGATGAGCCTCAAACACCATATCGATAGTGCTGCTACCCGAACGGAATCCACACTGCTCTTCCGACACGTTAGGTTGCACAACCTGGCTGACAAGACGGTTGAACAGGATTCGGGCAATCACCTTGCCCACACAACTCAGCAAGTTGATGCCACGATAATTCGTGCAACATTGCTTGCTCCCTTTGCCCTTGTACAGTAGTAACACAAGGGCATCCTTCAGCTCAGCAGGCACCTGCTCCTCAATCCAAACGCGTTGCACCAAGTGGTGCAGCGCAGTCAACAAGGCTGGTCCACCGTGTTTCAATACTTCAGGTGGGATCCCGTCACCCCCGGCACATTTGCCGTTTCGAAGCTGAGCAAGCGCTCTCTGCGTTTCATTCAGCGTCGGGTTGTCAGCCAGACTGACCTTCACATCCTGCTGCTTCAAGCCGTTCAATGAAGGCCAGTCGATCTATGGACGGTTGTTCAAGAGACAGTTAGTGTTTCCCCAGATCTGCATTATGTCTGCAGTCTGCGTGCAGGTAGCACCTGAACTACCATCGATCAGCGTTCTCAGCGACCCCAACCTCGGTCCATACACCGCCTCCTAGAAGTCAAGTTGGCGGAGTTTGGCGTAGCATTCCATCAGCTTCACGTCCTCCGTCCAACCTACATTTTTAATGCGACCGAGCAATCGGGTCGGTCGCCGTCGAAGTTTGCGAAACTGACTCTTCTTCCCCAATTCACTGGGGTCTGCGACATGTGCAGCAAAAGCTGTATTCTTCTCCAACACCAATGCGCCAATCGTCACATTGTACTCATAAAACCAATCAGGCGGCTTACAGTTTGAGCGCCCGATGCTCTCTAGTAACACAACATGGTTGGCGGCATCCGGTTTCGGATTTGCCTGTCACTGTGGCAAGCCACAGGACGCCTGCGCCTACAGAGGGACCACTGGATGGCTTGCGCTGCACCACCCACAGCTCCAACCACATACCCCATATCCAGTGTAAACCCGAAGGAATAAGACCGGGAGGCATGCGGATGGGAACCACGTTTCATCAACGGAGCCGGCCCACACTCCTTCACAGGCAAACACAAGCACACTGTATTTGGGGAATCAAGCGCACACAAGGCGGTGGCTGGACCGTAGTCCGCTCCACACTGAGTGCATGGAACCGCTCTTTGAGCCTAGCACGGCCACAAGAACCGTGCACCCCGTCCCCTCCAGCAACGACCAACTGTCTCCTGGAGCCAGTATGAACGATGTAGTGGGTAATAGACAGGTAGGCACCTTGTCAACATACACATCAAGCGCAACCACACCGGGGATATCAAACAACAGCCATTCACTTTAAACGACAAGTTGAAATAAAATAAATCCAACAATGCATACAGATACGGTGGCATAACTCTTCGCTAATTTGCCATATGAAGTAAGTGCGTTAACAACAAATCCGTGATAAGTAAGAAATGTCCACAAGTTACTTAAAAATGCTACAAAACGCAACAAAATTACCGAAGATAAGCGCAATTAGTGTAAGCAACGTGGCCAGTTAATAGAACATTATTCAGGGAGGCAGAACAAACCAAATAAAGCGGAATGAAATTTATCCAGCTTAAAAAGACCTAGTTTGAGTGTAAGTTGGTTTAGCCCAACTGCAGTGAAGAAGCATCATGAATGCAACATCAGCCTCAGCATGGGGAACACATACATGGTTGGCGGCATCCGGTTTCGGATTTGCCTGTCACTGTGGCAAGCCACAGGACGCCTGCGCCTACAGAGGGACCATGGATGGCTTGCGCTGCACCACCCACAGCTCCAACCACACACCCCATATCCAGTGTAAACCCGAAGGAATAAGACCGGGAGGCATGTGGATGGGAACCACGTTTCATCAACGGAGCCGGCCCACACTCCTTCACAGGCAAACACAAGCACACTGTATTTGGGGAATCAAGCGCACACAAGGCGGTGGCTGGACCGTAGTCCGTTCCACACTGAGTGCATGGAACCACTCTTCGAGCCTAGCACGGCCACAAGGACCGTGCACCCCGTCCCCCCCAGCAACGACCAACTGTCTCCTGGAGCCAGTATGGACGAGGTAGTGGGTAATAGACAGGTAGGCACCTTGTCAACATGCACATCAAGCGCAGCCACACCGGGGATAGCACGCAACAGCCAATCACTTGAAACGACAAAATGAAATAACATAAATCCAATAATGCATACAGATACGGTGGGTGGCATAACTCTTCGCTAAGTTAGCATATGAAGTAAGTTGGTTAGCAATGAATCCGTGATAAGCAAAAAATGTCCACAAGTTACTCAAAAATGCTACAAACGCAATAACATTACCGAGGATAAGCGCAATTAGCGTAAGCGACGTGGCCAGCTAATAGAAGACTATTCAGATAGGGAAAACTAACCAAATAAACTGGAATGAAATTTATGCAGCTTAAAGAGACCTAGTTTAAGTGTAAGTTGGTTTAGCCCAACTGCGGTGAAGAAGCATCAAGAATGCAACATCAGCCTCAGCATGGGGCACAAGGAGGAGGAAATACATACATGGTTGGCGGCATCCGGTTTCGGATTTGCCTGTCACTGTGGCAAGCCACAGGACGCCTGCGCCTACAAAGGGGACCATGGGTGGCTTGCGCTGCACCACCCATAGTTCCACCCACACACCCCATATCCAGTGTAAACCCGAAGGAATAAGACCGGGAGGTATGCGGATGGGAGCCACGTTTCATCAACGGAGCCGGCCCACACTCCTTCAACAAGCAGATCGGAAGCATTCCGGCCTAATTGGGAAACCATACACACCAGTCGTACACGAGGCGGTGGCTGGACCGTAGCCCGTTCCACACAGATTGCATGGAACCACTCTTTGAGCCTAGCACCGTCACGAGGACGGTGCACTCCGTCCCCTCCAGCGACGACCAACTGTCTCCTGGAGCCAGTATGGACGAGGTAGTGGGTAATAGACAGGTAGGCACCTTGTCAACATTCACATCAGGCGCATCCACACAGGGGAGCTCAAGCAACATCTACTTCTGAAATGCAAGATTACTCATCACGCAAGCAAACGTACCACATACGCCGCCTTATTGGCCTGGATTAGTAAATTGAATGGGAACATACTCATGGTGTTTCTATTCCGCATACAATTGTGCCTTCTCCAACACCTAAGAAACCGCCCTTTGGAGTAGTTCACGGAATTCGCATCGATCAAATTTGCCTTGGATTCGCAACACCTGAAATCAACATGAGTTTGTCATAAACTCACCTTCTTCATGTTCTGGTAATGTTATTTTCGGTTTGCTCGAATGTCGTTCTACTGCAGTAAGTAAACCGTACAAAAGCGGTATGAAGATCCTCGTGGAATTCATTCGGTATACATAAATACATAGATTGGCGTCATCTCTGTCCAATGGCAGTTCGAACGCGAGATTTGTACATGCGTTTCTCCAAACTTAAGTGTGAGCTGTCCCAAACATGCACTACTAAGTAACACAACAACACTCGTTCTTACCTACATGCATTCATGCACACTTAACACATGGATCCATACGTTACTTATAAACTTGTGTCACTTTTACATTAACCAGTCTTTGTTGTATCCCCATAACCATGCCTACGCAAGCATATCTCGCACTGCCGAGAATAAAACATGTATTTCTTTCTGAATTTAATTATTGCTCGATAACGGTGGTTCCAGCTAATATTATGTCAAGCAGCACATCAACTTTTAATCGGAAACAATTGTACCGACATTTTACTTTGGCTCATGTACTCATGAAACAATGGATTACAACATGGCGAAATCAAGCCGGACCTGGGCCATTGCCACCATAGTATTAAACTTGCTTTTTTCGCAAACCAGCGCCATAATGATCCTGGATCCCACTGTTATTCGACGAACTACAAAATTTGATTTTACTTTATTTAAACAACGCGTTTTACTGTTCTAGAGCAGCTATGCTTGTATGTATATTTGATCATGTCATCACTTGTGTGCCTCCTTCTATCAATAATATACCATCTATTTTTATTTGTAACCTCAGTAGCGCAGCCGTTGTACTGCCTATTAAGGTAAGTACTTTTTCTTATTCCGTTAAAACACTAATGGTAGATATTTATCTGTTCACTTTGTTGTACGATCAACATATGCAAAACAAACGGGGGTAGGTTACGTTTTCCGGTTTGACGAGCAGGAAATCTGGAAGCGTCTCACGTTGGCTCACGAATAATCTGGCCATCTTACATGTACTGTACCTAACACATGCGTCGCCACCGCTGAATCTCGCACTAGAGCATTATATTTAGAGGTCACGGTGACTGCGCCTCAGGTGTTTTAGCAGCGTTGTGTGCAGTTTGCTCGGAGTATGTCCTATACAGACATATTCACAGTTGTTGCAAATACGTTTATGAACGTAGTTAGTCATCTTGCCTACTAGAAGTGTGTCTTTCAGATACACCAGTGTTGAACAGATGTCGAATGTTATTTCTTAGTTATTGCCGTTGGAAAGGAAAAGAAAGTTCATTCTACTTATAAAATTCTTATCGTCCCAATCCATTCCGCCGTATATTTTCAATGTGGTTTTAGAATCTTGTGAAACGGGTGTTGCACTAACGGTTTCAGCTGTTCACTATTCAGCAATTACACTACTCTCTACTTGCAAACGACGTTCCCAACTTTCTTCTCTGTGCACTCGATCTTATCTCTGTGAAACACAGAGATCTGAATTGTAGTGCTGTGTCGCATCTGTGTCCACCGGTTGACGAAATATCGGTTGGGAAACTAATCAACCATTCTTGCAAACAGAGCAGTCAATCACTATAGTACCGAGTAGTTTCTATGATAGTCGCCTACATGACATGTGCATACATCCGTCATCCTATCGATTTGACAGTTGTACAAAGGCCCCGGTAAAAATAGGCCGATTTGTGGTGATTGCTTTGTGACTTGGGACCGTGAAATCATCAGTTACTGTGTACGTCACCCGAGGAAATAACCGTCCCCCACTCGGGCGCAACGTTATGTTTGCACTGGGAGTCACGCCGGTCCTACCTCTTATGCGCAGCATGACGGTTGACCTACCAGACCTATAGATACAGTACCCGAAACTGTTTGAACAATAATGGGGCTCGCTCCCTTAATCCGTTCACAGCATATGTATGAAGCAGGATGCTAAGCCGGTAGCTATTGCTCATCCACGTCCAATTCCTTTGGCCAGAAGAGAGGCTGTTTCATCGGCATTACGACAAATAAGTACAGAGATTCCAATTGAACCCATTAACTGTTCTGAATAGGTACACCCGATGGTTACAGTCCTCAAGAAGAACGGTACAGGGAGAATATGCAATTACCTTCAGGCCCTAAATCGTCAAATCGTGGTAGAAAATTTGTGCTTCCAACCGCAGATGGAATATTAGTCAACCTAGCGGGCGCCCAAATTTTTTCAAAACTGGACCTTTGGAAGACTTTTTTTCCCATTCCTCTAATTAAGGAGTCTAGGCCCCTGACCGCATTTCTTACTATGGAGGGACTCTTTCAGTACAATGTCTTGCCAATGGGCTTGAATTCAGCCCCAGCAACTTGGCAAAAGTTTATGGTTCACTCACTTGCCAATTTACCTGGTCAAATAGTATACATGGACTACATCTGTGTATTCGGTAGGACTCCAGAAGAACATGATTCACGACTGTATGCTGTGTTACGTCGACTACATGATCCTAACCTCCGGTTAAACCACGAGAAGGGCAAATCTAATACTAGTGAACTCGAGTTCTTGGGCCACATCATAACAACTGACGGCATTAAGCCGTTTTGACAACGCGCCTGCCAGCACCGAGGCACCTCGTCTACAGAACGCCAAGGCAATAAAGCCTTTTCTAGGTATGTGTTCTTACAACCTACCCTACCTGCAGGATTTCACGAACATTGCTAAGCCACTACGTGAACTGACGAAGGCAAAAGTGCATTTGTTTGGGGTCACAACAAAAATGGCATTGGACGTGATAAAAAGCCACATTGTTTCCACCCAAGTCATAGCGATTTTTGACGAGTCGTGCCCAATGATTGTCTCTACTGGTGCATCAAACATTGTTTTTGATGCTATACTATCCCAAATTCAGAATGGCAATGAAAGAATTATTGCACACGCTTCCAGAAACTTGTCGGCGGCAGCGCTTTCTTACATTGTCGTAGAAAAAGAATCCTTTGCCTGCGTTTGGGCCTGTTAGAAGTGGAATTTCTTCTTGTTCGGAAGACCCTTCATTCTTCGCACAGACGACACAGCGTTAACTAGTTTACTTACTTAGGGAACAAATGGTATCAGGCCAGTTTGGATACATCGCTGGTATGCACGCTTGTTAACATAAGATTTTCAAATTAAATTCCCTCCCGGACGTGAAAACCAGGTAGCCGATGGGCCTTCTCGACTGCCACTAAACGAAACGAAAATAATGAGGGTGCTAATGAGAGGTTACTGGTGTCGTCTCTGGGTAGTGAACCAATCTTAACTCCGACTAATAAAGAACTCCAGAAGGCGACTCAGGAAGACGACACTCTGAAGTGTTCCGGGGTTTCTGCTAGACGGCTGACTACAAAATAATAAATCCCAGGCGAGTTTCGCCAGTACTACGTGTTGCGTCACAAACATTTATTTAACGACGGATGCTTAATGCGCGGCGAAATGTTTGTGGCTCCATGGAGCTTGATGCAAAAGATCACGCTAACTTCGCAAGAAAGCCACCCTGGTATCTGTTGTCTTGCACTCCGGGAAGCAAGAAGACTGAGCCGCCATCACGAAGTCGTCCATTAAGATTACGCTCGATGATTTATAGCGTATATACACTATTTACAACCGTCCGTTTCAATGGCTCCTCCCTGTTATTTGCGTTGTGTCGCTGGCTCCTTTTCCATTGGTTTATGCTTGCTCGCCACGCGCACTCTGCCCAAATTCACCTTGACTTCCTTAGTAGATGTATGATTGGCGGGATTAGGCCCATGCGCTTCTTCCCTCCGTCCAATGCCACAAACCTTGGCTCAAGTATACGCTCCTTCGCCCGCTGGCGCCTGATTGGTCACTTGCGCGTTCAGTGGCTGGTTGCAGGCTGGACGCGATCACGGGCCAACTATTTCCTGATTGGCTGACCAATATGTTTCCCGCAACATGCTCACCTCCAATCGGTCTGGCCCGTGACGTTCGAACGGCTTTACAGCATTTCCAAACGTCAGCATTTCCAGCCCCCATCACAGTAGCTTTCGTACGAAACGCAAGGTTGACGTATGCTTCGGATGCCCAGGATATCACACGAAATATAAAAACTTGTTCTTGACTGCTCTTCAGCTCAAAGAGCAGACAAGTGTTAAAGGCCAGTTTCTTCCCCTATACAACACATTTACTATCCTATGCGACCGTGAGCCAAGATAGCGCTTGACATCATGTGTCTATTTAGCTCAGCGCCTCAGTATCAAAGGAACTGTTTAGTGTCGACATGTTTTTACAGTAAATGGCCGGAAGTCCATTTGTGTGAGGCAGTGACTACAGCCAGCATTATTCGATGGCTGAAATTTTTGTTCTCCCGTTTCGGACCACCAGTAGAGGTGGAGACGGACAATGGCCGGAAGTTTACCTGCGACGAGTTTCTTTCATTCCTTCAACTTCACACCATCCGACACTCACGTACAACTCCATACAATCCAGCGACGAACGGCATGGTAGATCGGTACAATATATCCTTGAAATAGTATCCAAACTATTCGCTTATCTGGTAAGGTTGGGAGGATGCAGTACTACAAACACTATTTTCTTACCGTACCGCACAGCACCGAGCCAGAAACAAAACGCCAGCTGAACTCAAGTTTGGGCGTGCCCTTCGGACAAAGTTGAATGCCGGACTTCCGATTCCTGCAACTAATAATTCCGACCAGCTAGATCGTCGCCAATAATATCAGACGGCTTACCGGAAGATTTCTACTCCGCTCCAGCCCGGAACATTAGTGCCCGTGAAAGTAAACGCTGCATCACAAGGACCGCTCACGTTCTCAGACCCAATAAGAATAACGCGCGCATGTGGGCCAGGTACTTATCGGCTGGAAGGTGGCCTCAGAGTCAACGCACGGAGGTTATTCACAAGTAGTAGGCGAATGCAGCATGTTCCACCAACCTTCACTGACGAACCTACGCAAAGCATGCGGCTCTGCAGGACGGGCCGAGAACCAAATCCACCGAATCGACATAATTTCGACGCATTACATGAATAAGTTGGGAGATGTCTATTCGGTGAGCATGCTTGTCGGTTAGTCTAGACAGACGCGTACACACAAACCCAGACATAGACACACAAGTGCATATGTCTCCGCTGCCCTAACGTTTCATCCTTCTCCTTGCGACACTTTAATGTACTCACGTAGTTAGGCACTTCTCAGATTACAGTAGTTTGTTTACCGGAGCGACCTTCTTACTTCGGTTTGAGCATTTGACTTTTCAAGAAAGAAAGACCGAAGGGAAACAATTGTTTTCAATGATTCGTCTTCAGACCTGTACAATCATATGGGTGAAATAGCAATGAGGAAGTACAAGTGGAGTAACGATCAGTTCAAATGAGATTGATCACGCGCCGACCAAAGGCATGAACCAGTAACAAACAGCAAACTAGGGCTGAGGTACAGTTGCACAATTGCAGTTGCTGTCCGAAGGGTCCGTTTTGGCTTCGATCAGCTTCTTTTTGCTTACCGCCTCGGCAGTAGCAAGGGTGCGGAGGCGCAGACCTTTCGACTGGAGTGGAGGGACCCTGTACAGTATTCGAAAGGCACTGACTGGGTCTACCTCATGCCCACTATCAACCACATGAGCCATAACTGAGCTAGTTATAGCTCCAGTACCGCCTCGACGCAACCAGCGTGGTAGGTGCTCCTTAATGCGTTTCGACAGTTGCCGCGCCGTTCGACCGATGTAAGTAACGCCAAAAGCGCAATTGAACTGATAAATTACCATAGAAGCGGTCAGCGTCGGTAACTTGTCTTTGTTGTAAATACGGATGAGTGGCTCCGTGGAAAAGGTACACCTAAGTTTGGCTGCTGGAAAAGTTGACTTGACAGCTGTTGAAAGGCTTCTAGTTACACGCTCAGCAGCGGCGTCTCCCTTGAAGGGTAGTCGTATGAAAAGTTCTTTTTTCTCAGCTGTCTGAACCTGTAACTGGTCGGGATTACTTTGCATGTTCCTAAAAGTGAACCGGTCAGGATATCCGTTTTCGAGCAGCAAATTCTGTATGAGCGGCAACTCATTATCCAACTTTTCTTCAGAACAGATCCTGTGGGCTCTTGTGGTTAGACAGCGAATTAGGTTTCGCTTATATCTCAAAGGAACGAAACTGTGAAAGTTCGTATACTGGCCACTCCAGGTTTTCTTCCTGTAGACCTGCCGTTGGATCGAGCCGTCGGCCCTTCTAGTTAACAGCACACCAATAAACGGCAACTGATCGTTCAATTCCTTTTCGTAGGTGAACTGCAATGATCCGTGGGCCCGATTAAAACGGTCAATAGCAGCGTCAAGCTCAGCAGACTGGTCGGCCACGACAAATATGTCGTTCATATAGCGGTGGTAACATTCAAAGGCCGTGGTCTCCGCATGTAACTTGGTATTCTCTAATTTGACTTTTCGTACACAACACCCCTTTTCAACCTGTTACACAATAAGTCTTGTTCCAAACTGCTTACACTGTAACTGAAACTGCTCAACTCGAGAGCTTCGCTACGCAGACTATTCACCGGTTATACCAAAGGCTAGAACAAGCATGGGCTCAAATTTCTTCCTGACCATATCCAGCTAGGTGTGGAATAAACTGCCAGTCACACTCAGGTCATGTGACAACGTGACAACATTTAGTGATATGCACACAAGTTGCTTGGACTTGAATACCATCACAACTAAATGCACATAGGAAACATACCTAGAGGAATTATTCCTAGAGGGGCCCAAAAACATATAAATGCCAAGGTTTCTTAACCTTGTCTCTCTCTTCACTCACCCACTAAACAGCAATTATATGAATCTCATGCCTCGATATCGCACATATGCATATCACACACGCAAGAGTATGACACTTTTTTACCTAATGATCAGTACCACTGTAGACACTGTTCCTCGGATCTGGAGAAAGGTACGTATTATTATTATTATTATTATTATTATTATTATCCTAGAATTACGTTGCAGCTTGCTTCAGGTGATTGCATCACGGCCATCCAGGAGACAATATTTGTCTCACAGTCAAGCTCTTCTACTCATTCAATTAACCTAAACGAGTATTATCCAGAGCTACCCAATAATTGGATACAAGCCCAGGAGTTCGCTGTTCTTGATCCTTTTGCCATTGTTGTGCTTTTCGTGAGAGCACACAGCTGCCAAAATTGACCTTGTAGGAGTCCAACATGGATACTTCTCGTCTCATCTGCAAGACCACACTGGGGGTTTCTCAGCAAGTCTATATTCGTCTAAATCCGTTGCGCTGCAAGTCAGCTAATGGTTAAAAATGGCCAGTTCCCTAACGTTTACCTCGGTATTGCTTCCAATCAGCCTTGGGCTTCATTCGACATCCACCCTAATGTCGGGTCAGCGTAGTCTGGTCGATAACTACGCGCGAAAGGCTGGGCGTGAAACATCTCTAGCCATCAGTGACTCACCGCGCCGTCCACACTGGACTGGTGGCTAGACCCAACAGGTGACCTGCGAAATGATCACTGAACCCCGTCCAACAAACATGTGAACCGTTAAGTTCTTACTGTTCTTACTGTTGAGTCCTTGGCGTACGTTCCCATCCTACGAGATAGTCCTCAGTAGCCGTTCTAGAATCTTTGGACTCCAACAAGCTGCGCACTTATTGCAAATAAATGCTAGCTCAATAAAAAATGAATGCCTCTTTGACTAGAAGAAAGAAAAGGTAGAAAACTGCAGTCAAACAAATTGCTCATACGTCCGGGATTCTGCCTTAACATCCTCGAGGAAGAAATCAATTCACTACAAAACAAATTCAATTTTGCACCAAATACGACCAAGTTTTATCATTCTGTGAACTAACCAATGACTCCAGCGAACATTAATTTGGATAGACTATGTGTACGGCTGGTTCATTTTTATCACTTATTACCTCTGAAACCCACGAGCCCGTGCGCAAATCAAAAATGTGATTATGTTCTATATACCCGATGAACTGAGTACCGAAAATTATTAAAACCGCCCTCCTTCTCGCCGGCAACATGGATCCTTTTAACTGCGTTTGTATAAGACTTCGAAAAATGCATAAAGGAAGTCGTGTCCGGTCCTATTGAAGTACCCCGATGAATCGACTGCTACCGCTTTTCTGAGCTTCAAACGGCCAATTACTGCTATAACCGAATTCAACAACGCTATAGTCAGGAAAGACAAAACACCGCTAGAAAATGGCTTAGACCTTAACGAAAAGCCTCCAACGGTGTGAACTCAAAATCCACCGAGTCACCGAATGGGGCAGCGAAGTAAACATAGAACGCTGTTAGTATCCCTGAGAGATCCTCCACGTACTCAAATCTTTACCCTTGCGGCTCATACATAATAATGATGGGTATATTTCTTTTAAAATGAGAAGCTGCGTTCCTTATTTAGCGCAGGTAAAGTATGTACAGGTAGTACCATGCTCTTGCATGGGCAATGTGAATTTGTGGTGAATAAGAAACAAGGTAAATCTCTCCTCGGTTCTAAGTACGGTCCAACTTGCGATTACAATTTTTGGTAAACCGCAAAACCGTAAGAAGCAGATGTTATATTTCTCGGATTTTCCAAAGTAGTCCTCAGTCTTTTTGGCGGACATGGCTAATTGGTCGGTTAAATATTTCGGGAGACTTGTGAAATATTAAAAGATAACAAATGTAGATAAATAAAAAGAATAAGGGAAGTAATACGGCCATTACTGGGACCGTCTTCTGGGGACCTGCTTCCATGTGGATTATTCTCTCGATGGATTTCACTCGCACCTCCATGTCCCATCTTGTCGTGCACCGGTGTGGCATTTAAAGCAGAACTACACCTACTAAATCGCCGAATAAATGAAACACCACCATGAACTAAATCTCATCGAGATAAGAGGCGCAACCAACCCTATCTGGGCTGCTCCATCTGCAAGTAATGTGCGCATGAAAGAAGCTGTTTATACTTAACCTGTATCCCCTACAGTGTAAAAGCATGGAGCGGAATTCTCAAGTAGGGCTGTGAGAAACAAGAAAACATCTCACAAACGAATTAAAAATATATTCACCGCCTCCACTCAGAGATCACTACAAATTATGGAATGGCTCGTCATCAACATGACATGATAACGACCAACCCCCAAAATCACGGCCGCAACATACTCCAAAGTGTCGGTATGACTCGATAAATCAGTCTCGGAGAAGTAAACCACTTCGTAAGGCAACTAGTGTCATCAAATCTGGCCGTATGATCGATGGTAGAAACTCGGCTGAACACACTCACATCCCACAGCAGTCTCCAAACCCTATTGACAGCACACTAGCACAAATGGAAATGCAGCCAGTGACTGAGATTTGGAAATTTCTATGGCATTGCCTACTCCGCACAATAACATTCCTCAACTACTCCCACAACAACTAGTCTCAGCTCCACCACCATTCCGTCCCCTGGAAACCTCTCAAAATCCTTTTTAGGACACCATATCCCCAAACATTATTCCCCCACCACTGATATTTGCACCACTAAGCCCCACGAATCAACAGATGATATTTGTACTAGAACACTTTCTTCGTTGGAGTCAATACAACCTAGAGACCTCCAAAGCTAAACTGCTACAATGTGGCACGGCACCAAGACCAACGCCAGCAAACAGTCCCTGTTAACCCTCCCCGCATCACCTATTCCCGTATATAAACTAGATTCCGCTGTCATAATATTCCTTCCCTACTAGCTAAATTGCATCTTCCTGCAACTATCGTCCGTCTTAAAACGCCCTATTTTGCTTTAATCACTGAAATGATGTAACTTAGACATAAATGAGTCTCAGCTACAAGTTTTGGCTGCCACCTGCTTCGAAAAGATGGTCTGAGCAAATGCATGGAGGATGCGCTACCTACATTCGAAATGAGAACACAGTGATGCCTGTTGACGTTCTGGCTCCCAATGACCTATCAGATTCATTTTGGTTAGTAATCCCTTGTAGTGATATTATACTGGGTTGCATCTATAGATCTCCTAGCGCTACCAATCACCAAACTGAACAACTAGTTGATGCCATCAACCGTACGTCAAACGTTTTCTACAAGCATACATTTGTAGGTGAAGATTTAAACTCACCGCATATTGACTAGACGACGCCCACAGTTAAAGTGTTAGAGAGCTTCATGGGAATAATCCATCACATTCAGATCAATGGTTAGACTCAACACTTTAAGTAACGTACAAAAAGAACCAATACATTAGATCGGATACCCACCATGAGCATTCTGTCATTGCTCCTCACTACTGAAAGCCAACTACGAGGCTGCGACGACAATACTGTGCTCTGCAGCATGAAAGTTAAAATAGTAGGCGAAGCGCGAGTGCGTGACAAGCCAACACATTGAATCCATCTCATTGACTGGATCATATTTGACATTCTCCTCCGTACCCTGAGTTGGGATAAATTCTTCATAACACAGGAGGCAACTTTAGCCACGAACGGATTTAGAAACAATCTTACCAAGTGTGGTTGGCGACATCCGTTTTCCGATTTCCCTGTCACTGTGGCCAGCCACAGGACACCTGCGCATACAGAGGGACCATAGGTGGCTTGCGCTGCACCACCCATAGCTTTAACCACACACCCCACATCCAGT
>OX104063.1:64517810-64575187 GCA_944474145.2 Dicrocoelium dendriticum
CTCAAAGAGCAGACAAGTGTTAAAGGCCAGTTTCTTCCCCTATACCACACATTTACTATCCTATACGACCGTGAGCCAAGATAGCGCTTGACATAATGTGTCTATTTAGCTCAGCGCCTAAGTATCAAAGGAACTGTTTAGTGTCGACATGTTTTTTACAGTAAATGGCCGGAAGTCCATTTGTGTGAGGCAGTGACTACAGCCAGCATTATTCGATGGCTGAAATTTTTGTTCTCCCGTTTCGGACCACCAGTAGAGGTGGAGACGGACAATGGCCGGAAGTTTACCTGCGACGAGTTTCTTTCATTCCTTCAAAGTCACACCATCCGACACTCACGTACAACTCCATACAATCCAGCGACGAACGGCATGGTAGATCGCTACAATATATCCTTGAAATAGTATCCAAACTATTCGCTTATCTGGTAAGGTTGGGAGGATGCAGTACTACAAACACTATTTTCTTACCGTACCGCACAGCACCGAGCCAGAAACAAAACGCCAGCTGAACTCAAGTTTGGGCGTGCCCTTCGGACAAAGTTGAATGCCGGACTTCCGATTCCTGCAACTAATAATTCCGACCAGCTAGATCGTCGTCAATAATATCAGACGGCTTCCCGGAAGATTTCTACTCCTCTCCAGCCCGGAACATTAGTGCCCGTGAAAGTAAACGCTGCATCTCAAGAACCGCTCACGTTCTCAGACCCAATAAGAATAACGCGCGCATGTGGGCCAGGTACTTATCGGCTGGAAGGTGGCCTCAGAGTCAACGCACGGAGGTTATTCAAAAGTAGTAGGCGAATGCAGCATGTTCCACCAACCTTCACTGACGAACCTACGCAAAGCATGCGGCTCAGCAGGACGGGCCGAGAACCAAATCCACCGAATCGACATAATTTCGACGCATTACATGAATAAGTTGGGAGATGTCTATTCGGTGAGCATGCTTGTCGGTTAGTCTAGACAGACGCGTACACACAAACCCAGACATAGACACACAAGTGCATATGTCTCCGCTGCCCTAACGTTTCATCCTTCTTCTTGCGACACTTTAATGTACTCACGTAGTTAGGCACTTCTCCGATTACAGTAGTTTGTTTACCGGAGCGACCTTCTTACTTCGGTTTGAGCATTTGACTTTTCAAGAAAGAAAGACCGAAGGGAAACAATTGTTTTCAATGATTCGTCTTCAGACCTGTACAATCATATGGGTGAAATAGCAATGAGGAAGTACAAGTGGAGTAACGATCAGTTCAAATGAGATTGATCACGCGCCGACCAAAGGCATGAACCAGTAACAAACAGCAAACTAGGGCTGAGGTACAGTTGCACAATTGCAGTTGCTGTCCGAAGGGTCCGTTTTGGCTTCGATCAGCTTCTTTTTGCTTACCGCCTCGGCAGTAGCAAGGGTGCGGAGGCGCAGACCTTTCGACTGGAGTGGAGGGACCCTGTACAGTATTCGAAAGGCACTGACTGGGTCTACCTCATGCCCACTATCAACCACATGAGCCATAACTGAGCTAGTTATAGCTCCAGTACCGCCTCGACGCAACCAGCGTGGTAGGTGCTCCTTAATGCGTTTCGACAGTTGCCGCGCCGTTCGACCGATGTAAGTAACGCCAAAAGCGCAATTGAACTGATAAATTACCATAGAAGCGGTCAGCGTCGGTAACTTGTCTTTGTTGTAAATACGGATGAGTGGCTCCGTGGGAAAGATACACCTAAGCTTGGCTGCTGGAAAAGTTAACTTGATAGCTGTTGAAAGGCTTTCTGTTACACAGTCAGCAGCGGTGTCTCCCTTGAAAGGTAGTCGTATGAAAAGTCCTTTTTTCTCTACTGTCTGAACCTGAAACTGGTCGGCCTTGCCTTGCATGTTCCTAAAAATGAAACGGTCAGGATATCCGTTTTCGAGCAGCAAATTCTGTATGAGCGGCAACTCATTATCCAACTTGTCTTCAGAACAGATCCTGTGGGCCCTTGTGGTTAGACAGCGAATTAGGTTTCGCTTATATCTCAAAGGAACGAAACTGTGAAAGTTCGTATACTGGCCACTCCAGGTTTTCTTCCTGTAGACCTGCCGTTGGATCGAGCCGTCGGCCCTTCTAGTTAACAGCACACCAATAAACGGCAACTGATCGTTCAATTCCTTTTCGTAGGTGAACTGCAATGATCCGTGGGCCCGATTAAAACGGTCAATAGCAGCGTCAAGCTCAGCAGACTGGTCGGCCACGACAAATATGTCGTTCATATAGCGGTGGTAACATTCAAAGGCCGTGGTCTCCGCATGTAACTTGGTATTCTCTAATTTGACTTTTCGTACACAACACTCCTTTTCAAACTGTTACACAATAATTCTTGTTTTAAACTGCTTACACTGTAACTGCAACATAGCTCAACTCGAGAGCATCGCTACACAGTCTATTCACCGCTTGTACCAAAGGCTAGCACAAGCATGCGCTCAAATTTCTTCCTGACCATAGGTGTGGAATAAACTGCCAGTCACACTCAGGTCATGTGACAATGTGGCAACATTTAGTGATATGCACATAAGTTGCTTAGACTTGAATACCATCACAACTAAATGCACATAGGAAACCTACCTCGAGGAATCATTCCTAGAGTGGCCCAAAAACATAAATGCCAAGGTTTCTTAACCTTGTCTCTCTCTTCACTCACCCCCTAAACAGTTATTATATGAATCTCATGCCACAATATCGCACATATGCATATCACACACGCAAGAGTATGACAACTTTTTTTACCTAATGAGCAGTACCACTGTAGACACTGTTCCTCGGATCTGGAGAAAGGTACGTATTATTATTATTATTATCCTGGAATTACTTCGGCAGCGTGCTTCAGGTGATTGCATCACGGCCATCCAGGAGACAATTTTCGTCTCACAGTCAATCCAGAGTTACCCGACAATTGGATAGAAGCCCAGGGGTTCGCTATTCTTGATCCTTTTGCCAATGTTGTGCTTTTCGTGAGAGCACACAGCTGCCAAAATTGACCTTGTAGGAGTCCAACAAGGATACTTCTCGTCTCATCTGCAAGGCCACACTGAGGGTTCTTTAGCAAGTCTATATTCGTCTAAAGCCGTTGCGCTACAAGTCAGATAATGGTTAAAAATTGCCAGTTCCCTAACGTTTACCTCGGTATTGCTTGCAACCAGCCTTGGGCTTCATTCGACATCCACCCTAATGTCGCGTCAGCGTAGTCTGGTCGATAATTACGCGCGAAAGGCTGGGCATGAAACATCTCTAGCCATCAGTGACTCACCGCGCCGTCCACACTGGACTGGTGGCGGGATCCAACAGGTGACCTGCGAAATGATCACTGGATCCCGTCCAACAAACACGTGAGCCGTTAAGTTCTTACTGTTCTTACTTTTGAGTCCTTGGCATACGTTCCCATCCTACGAGATAGTCCTCAGTAGCCGTTCTAGAATCTTTGGACTCCAACAAGCTGTGCACTTATTGCAAATGAATGCTAGCTCAATAAAAATGTATGCCTCTTTGACTAGAAAAAGAAAAGATAGGAAACTGCAGTCAAACAAATTGCTCATACGTCCGGGATTCCGCCTGATATATGCAGCGCCTTAACATCCTCGAGGAAGAAATCAATTCACTAAAAAACAAATTCAATTTAGCACCAACTATAACCAAATTTTATCATTCTGTGAACTAACCAAAGACTCCAGCGAACATTAATTTGGATAGACTATGTGTACGGCTGGTTCATTCTTATCATTTAGTACCTCTGAAAGCCACGAGCGCATGCGCAGATCAAAAAATGTGATTATGTTCTGTATACCCGATGAACTGAGTACCGCAAATTATTAAAACCGCCCTCTTCATCGCCTGCAACATGAATCGGTTTAACTGTGTTTGTTTAAGACTTCGAAAAAATGTATACATGAAGTCGTGTCCGGTTCTATTGTAGTACCCCGAAGAAGCAACTGCTACTACTTTTCTGAGATTCAAACGGCCGATTACTGCTTGAACCGAATTCAACAACGTTATAGTCAGGAAAGATAAAACACCGTTAGAAAATGGCCTAGACCTTAACGAAAAGCCTCCAACGGTGTGAACTCAAAATCCACCAAGTCACCGAATGGGCAGCGAAGTAAACATAGAACGCTGTTAGTATAACCTGAGAGATCCTTCACGTACTCAAATCTTTACCCTTGCGGTTCATACATAATAATGATGGGTATGTTTCTTTTAAATGGAGGAGCTGCGTTCCTTATTTAGCGCAGGTCAAGTATGTACAGGTAGTACCATGTCCTTGCATGGGCAATGTGAATTTGTGGTGAATAAGAAGAAACAAGGTAAGAAACAAGGTATATCTCTCCTCGGTGCGAAGTACGGTCCAACTTGCTAGTACAATTTTTAGTATACCGCAAAACAGTAAGAAGCAAATGTTATATTTTTCGAATTTTCCAAAGCAGTCCTCAAGCTCTTTGGCGGACATGGCTAACTGGTCTGTTAAATATTTCGGGAGACTTGTGAAATTTTAAAGATAACAAGTGTAGATAAATAAAAGTATAAGTGAAGTAATACGGCCAGTACTTGGACCGCCTTCTGCGGACCTGCTTCCATGCGGATTACTCTCTCGACGGACTTCACTTGCACTACCATGCTCCATCTGGCCGTGCACCGGTGTGGCACTTAAAGCAGAACTACACCTACTAAATCGCCGAATAAATTAAACACCACCAAGAACTAAATCTCATCGAGATATGAGGCGCAACCAACCCTATCTTGGCTGCGCCAACTGCAAGTAATGTGCGCATGAAAGATGCTGTTTATACTAAACCTGTATCCCCTACATCGCAAAAACGTGGAGCGGAATTCTCAAGTAGGGCTGTGAGAAACAAGAAAACATCCTACAAACAAATTAAAAATGAATTCACCGCCTCCACTCAGAGATCACTATAAATTATGGAATGGCTCGTCATGAACACGACATGATAACGACCAACCCCCAAAATCACCGCCGCAACATACTCCAAAGTGTCGGTATGACTCGATAAATCAGTCTCGGCGAAGTAAACGACTTCGTAAGGCAACTAGTGTCATCAAACCTGGCTGTAGGATCGATGGTAGAAACTCGACTGAACACCCTCACATCTCACAGCTGTCTCCAAACCCTATTGGCAGCACACTAGCACAAGTGGAAATGCAGCCAGTGACTGAAATTTGGAAATTTCTATGGCATTGCCTACTCGGCACAATAGCATTCCTCAACTACTCCCACAACAACTAGTCTCTACCCCACCACCATTCCGTCCCATGGAAACCCCTCAAAACCGTTTTTAGGACACCATATCCCACCATATCCACCAACATTACCCCCCACCACTGATATTCGCACCACTAAGCCTCATGAATCGACAGATGATATTTGTACTAGAACACTTTCTTCGTTGGAGTCAATACAACCTAGAGACTTCCAAGGCTGAATTGCTACATGGTGGCACACCACCAAGAACATTGCCAGCAAACAGTCCCTCTTAACCCTCCCCGCATCACCTAATTCCGTATATAAACTAGATTCCGCTGTTACAATATTCCTTCCCTACTAGCTAACTTGCATCTTCATGCAACTATCGTCCGTCTTAAAACTCCCTGTTTTGCTTTAATCACTGAAATGATGCAACTTAGACATAAGTGACTCTCAGCTACAAGTTTTGGCTGCCACGTGCTACGAAAAGATCATCTGAGAAAATGCGAGGAGGATGCACTAGCTACATTCGAAATGAGAACACAATGATGCCTGTTGACGTTCTGGCTCTCAATGACCTATAAGATTCATTTTGGTTAGCAATCCCTGGGTTGCATCTATAGATCTCCTAGCGCTACCAATCACCATACTGAACAACTAGTTAATGCTATCAACCGTACGTCAAATGTTTTCTACAAGCATACATTTGTATGTGAAGATTTAAACTCAACGCATATTGACTAAACGACGCCCACACTTAAAGTGTCAGAGAGCCTCATGGGAATAATCCATCACATTCAGATCAATGGTTAGACTCAACACTTTAAGTGACGTACAAAAAGAACCAATACATTAGATCGGATACCCACCAGGAGCATTTTGTCATTGCTCATCACTATTAAGAGCCAACTACGAAGCAGCGACGATAATACTGTGCTCTGCAGCATGAAAGTTAAAATAGGAGGCGAACAGCGAGTGCGTGACAAGCCAACACATTGAATCCATCTCACTGACTGGATCATATCTGACATTTTCCTCCGTACCCTGAGTTGGGATAAATTCTTCATAACACAGGAGGCAACTTTAGCCACGAACGGATTTAGAAACAATCTTACCAAGTGTGGTTGGCGACATCCGTTTCCCGATTTGCCTGTCACTGTGGCCAGCCATAGGATGCCTGCGCATACAGAGGGACCATAGGTGGCTTGCGCTGCACCACCCATAGCTTTAACCACACACCCCACATCCAGTGTAAAACCGAAGGAATAAGACCATGAGGTATGTGGATGGGAGACACGTTTCGTCAAAGGAGCCGGCCCATACTCATCCACAGGCAAACACAAGCGCGGTGTAGTTGGAAAGCAACCGCACAAAAGGCGGTGATTGGACCGTAGTCCACTCTACACTGAGTGCATCGAACCACCCTTCGAGCCTCGCACGGCCACAAGGACCGTGTACCCCGTCCCCTCCAGCAACGACCATCTGTCTGCTGGAGCCAGTATGGACGAGGTAGTGGGTAATAGACAGGTAGGCACCTTGTCAACATGCACATCTAGCGCAGCCACACCGGGGATATCAAGCAACAGCCAATCAGTTGAGACGACCATATCAAATAAAATAAATCGAATAATGCATACAGACATGCTGACATAGCTTTCTAAAAAAAGAATCTGAAATAAATTGGTTGTCGAATAACTGCTATAGCTTCTAGACGTCAGCAAACATATTTCAATATAATGTCACAAACGCGAAAATCTTATCAAAGTTAACTATAATTAACTTGAGCGACCAGTGAAAGTTTATAGAAGATAGTTCCCGCAGACATTAATGAGACAATATAGCAAACCTACCATCTGAAGGAAAGATACTCAGCATGAAACTAAGCAGTTAGTAAATCGAATGCAGCATACCTACAAAAGCTGCGCCTATTCTGCCTACGTTCTCAGCAGCACCCGTCGTCGTTTCAGTGTTCCCCCCTCGATCATGCCTCAGTAGGCCTGCCTGACTCAGGTAGTCGCGACCGCATGTGCTACAACACCATACACTCGATGTCAATGGAGTGGAACCCATCATTGCTTGCCGCTTCTTCTCATCAGGCATAAAGTCCTTCTTCTGCACTTCGGCAACCGTCTTCGTGACCAGATCGTGCTATGCACGCCGATCAACCACCTTCGATTCCCATGATCGGTATTCAAGATTACAACGTGATAGGCTCACTTAGATCACGTCCTGCTAATGAATCTTCGGTTTCTCTGCATGCCGCTTACCAACTGTACTGATCTATTAACATCCGCACTGTGAAACAACCCCATAACAATAGTAGTCAACACAAGCCATGTTTCAAATTGCCACAAAATTGAAGAGACTCAGGTACCAATATCGCCAAATAATAACCTGGCAACCTTACTGCAAATTCATGAGAACCTACTGAAACTGAAGCATTACGCACTGTAAGCGGAAATCACTGAAGAAAACAAGCGCTAAAATATCCACAAAGGATAAAAACGTTTGTGAAACTTCTTAACAGGAGGAAGCCAAAGCAGTACCATGAAATCCAAAGTCTGACCTTAGCAGGTGGCTCACCAATTGAGGACGTTCACCAAATGTGTGAAGCACCGAACTCTTACTATGTGGCCTCATTCAAAACAAATAACAGCATGCCCCATCCTCTTCTAAAACGGAAGACAGATGAAGTGCTGTCGAGCATTCCCGTTGGCCTGAGTGATGTTCAAAGGAGCATACTCTCCATAAAATCGTCCATTCAGTCAGGACCCAATGGTATTCCTCCAGCTGTCATCAAGTATGGAGGCAAAATCATTCCGCTACCGATGTCAAACTTCTTCACATCATATTTAAAGGGTGGATATTTCTCTCCAGTGAAAAAGCTAGCTGATAACACCAAGACACAAAGAAGGCTCTCGATCTGCAATGACAAACTCCAGCCCTACTAATCATACTGCGGCAGCCTCGAAGGCAATGGAGCGAATTGTCAAGAATGGTCTTGTCCAATCCTTAACAATATTAGACCCGATAAACAACACACAATGGGGCTTGCTTACGAAGCAATCCTGTGTAACATCTCAGGTACAATTCTTCGATCACGTAACATCGGCTGTTGACAGTGGCATGGCAATCATTGTCATTCTGTTAGACATGAATACTGAATACTGTATTATAGAGCAAGTAGAAATGGATTCTGTACAACTCTTTCGAAATATGGCGAAAAACTTTATAAAAGTTGTCAACCGTGAATATCATTGTCGTTCTCATGTAATATATAAAATATTCGACTTACGATATTTCAGGATTCATAAATGTGATATGTCATCGTAAGTGTGCAGTCGTTCTCTGAATCGAATAGAGGCAAAATACAAATCTAACAACGTTTTGAACTGTTGCACAGATGTTGCCTCAATCACATGTTCGGGTAAACTGTTCCAAATGTTTACCACTCTCCTTTCGAAGCACAGTGGGTGGGGAACACATTTCATATCCGGCACGACAAGTTTGTATTTGTGTCCGCGTGTGCTGCATGGCCGTCGTAAGTGCAGTATTGGCCTTAGCATGGGGAACTCACCAAGATGTGGAATTCGGTAGGTCATAATGAGGTCCACTCGCACCCGACGGTAGGACAAAGTGTAGAGCCCTAGTTTCTCGCACCGGTCTTTATACCCAAAGCCACGTAAACTCGGGATGAGCCTGGTAGCAACGTGTTGGACCCGTTCGATCTTTTGTGCCTCGCCTCGGGTAATCGGAAAGTAGGCAGGCGAACCGTACTCTAGCATTGGTCTAATGACAGAAGAGAACAGGCGAGTGGCAACCTCTTCAGACCATGTGCCGAAGCTACGTTTGAGCGCCCAAAGCATGCGCAGTCCGTTCCGATATAGCCTGCTCGTGTTGTCCACGGACTTCAAATCGTAGCGTGAGAGTACACCTAGGTCCTTCACGGAGGGCGTGGGATATAGCGTTTGGCCGTCAAGAGTGTAGGTTCGGCCGTTAGCACCCTTCCCCAGGCTCATAAATACAGACTTGGCTGGGTTGACCGGGAGAAGAACTTCTGCAGACCATGTGGATAGGCGGTTGAGGTCTTGCTGAAGTAGACCACAGTCATCGGGAGCGTCAATTTCCCTCCAAATCTTCATGTCGTCCGCAAACAAGGCACACGGCGACCGGAGAAGCTGCGGTAGATCATTGATGTGGATCAGGAACAGAGTGGGCCCCAGCACAGTGCCTTGAGGCACGCCACTTGTAGAGGGGTAGCAGTCAGTTAGATGGTCGTCGACCTGTACCCTCCACTTTCGTCCAACAAGAAACTCGCGGATCCACCGGTGCAGTGAGTCACCGACGCCACACATGCTGAGTTTGTGAAGGAGAACCTCATGACTGACCTTGTCGAACGCTTTACTGAAATCGATGAATATCACGTCGACGGATTTCCCCTTGTTTATTGCCTTCAACCACTCATGCCTCGTCACAAGCAGGTTCGTAATGCATGAGCGACCTTGCATAAAACCGTGATGTGCGGGCGTCAGGACCTCGTTTGACTGTAGCAACTGCAGCAATCTCTTCTTCACGATTTCCTCAGCAACCTTTGCCAAAATAGGTGTCAGACAAATTGGCCTGTAATTGTCTACTTTGCTAGGGTCGCCGCCTTTCGGAATAGGCTTCACCACCGCACATTTCCAGTCAACCGGCAACGAACCTTCGGACAGCGACCTGTTGAAAAGGTCAGTCACGACAGGAGAGAGGATGGTTGAAAGTGACTTGAGAATCAGTGGGTGAAGCCCATCAGGTCCGGCAGGTTTGGTGCCATCAAGGTTGGCGAGTAGTTGAGCTACCTCTTCAACGCCGCAATGCGGACTATCGAGTTCGGTAAAAGCGGTACATGTCGAACTCGGAACAGACACCTGGTTATTCGCAAATACAGAAGCGAAGTGCGCCGCCAATGCGGACGCACGCTCAGTGCCGGAGGTTAGGGCTGTCCATCCGTGCCATCCAGCACTGGCGTATCATCTGCATATCACCTGTTATGGAGTAAGCAAGCCATTGCTAAGCTGGTTTAAATCCTACCAAGAAGATCAGCCACGAAGTGAAAATAGACCAGCAACTCTCCTGGAGAGAAGTTACAAGTGGAGTTGTTCAAGGCAGTGTGCTTGGACCACTACGCTTTCTAATGTTTACTAATATCGTATGTGATTCCATCAAACTTGGACGACCATACCTCTTTGCGGATGATATTAATCTTGTCTACTCATTCCCACCCGATAGCCTTGAGTCGAGCCTTAAGATTTATTTGCCAGGGAGTCTTGAAGTAAAAATTAGTCCATGAAAGTATCCGCTGAAAATCACAAGTGTTTGGATATGGATGCTGCATACCTAATGACTCCTTTACCCTAGCAGGTACAAACATCCCAAACTCCTCTACAGTTAGGGACCTTGGAGTAATATATTCCGTATCGCCGAACCTTTCCAAGCATGTCTCATATCAGATAGCAAAAGCAAAGCAAGTGAAATCCTGCATCGCTAAATCCTTTGTTCTACCTGGAGCGAGACTAGAAATGTTTAAGCTTATCGTGAGACCTATAATTGAACACTGCATGATCACATGAAATCCTTACTCGCCTGCACAATCCTTCACCCGACTTTGCTGAACATTTTATTTCTTTACCGGTTTCAACGAATAATGGCGGACCTGGACTAAGCAACTCGGTTAGCCAAAGCAGAGATTTGAATCTCATGACTGCAAATAACCGAATGTATAATCGGTTTGTAGGATACATTGTCAGTTATACATTACCATTCAAAAGGATTGAGGGCAGTGTTTCAGCACGTGGTGGGTTCTCCCTACAAAAAGCCACAAATGTCCGTTTATCAACACTGCGACTTGGTGGACGTGACTAGCTACTGAATAAAGTCACCGCCCACAAACTAACACTGGCAAGTTAGCCAGAGCGACATTTCACATCATTTCAATATATTTTGGATATGTATAGTAAAAAGACACTTTCCTGTTTTTAACTATCGTCTCCACCCTATGTGTTTCGCTTTTATATATTTTTGATCTCAAAATTTCACCATATCATTAAAGGTTTCGTTCCTGACCAGTGCATCCGTCATCTCGGTAACTTCTATATATTGTGCGAATAGCGAATTTCAAACAAAATAACGTGCCCTTTGCGAAGCAATCGCTTGTAAATTCTTGATCATGCCAAATTTGGTGTGCCTCGAAGTATTCTAGAATAAATTATTTATTTATTTATTCCTGAACTTCTTTTGTCGATCCCAATAAATACTCGGATATCGGACTCAGCATCTTGCACTTCTTTACAGAAAGTGTTACTCTGAAATGTACTCTCTGACCTAGTATATTTAGAAGTAATATTCACACCGATGCACGAAATCGGTGCAAGCAGGTGAACGGTTCGACTGTATTTTATAAGAAGCTTGTGGTATGATAAATTGCTACACTAACTTGTATGGTACTATCCGATTCCCACAGGTGTCCTTCAACTCTGCGGTTATCTTATCGCACCACTGGTGCGCGTCTGTTTTGTTCAATGTAAAACCGTTTCAATGCTCACTCTGACCATGCTGTGGAACACGTCAAATACCGTGGTTCCACTGTAGTGTAGATGACCGAAAACGGTCCGTCCCTGCCTTGTAACCCAAGGTCACGGGTTCGAATCCTCGTTGGTGTGGAGACCCACTCACGGTATACCGAGCGCGCGTGTTTGTTGGTGGCCACGTAGTAGCGTAGTGTCGGTACGGCCTGCTGTAGTACTACTGACGATTTGGCGCATATCAGCAAAGATATGATATTCGTTTCAGCTAGCCTCGTGTTTCTTACAGCATTTGTGGAATTAGGGGCAAGCTATTTTGCTTGCGAGAACGTGGTGAATGCATTGGTGTTATTGGGACGCAATCCAGAACGATTAAAACTATGCAAGTGTCCCCCATTCTCCAAATCGGAGGCTGGGAGGCTAGTAGATGTCTCAGTCTCTACTAGGCGTCGTGTTGTCGTGGTCACTGTCTCATTTAACCGCCGGAATGCGCAATACTTTCTAACGTCCGGGACTGATATGGGGGCTTGATAATTTAGCTAGGTCCGTCGGCCACAACTGCTTCTAGAAAAGCAGTTATCCGCTAATAGTAATGGTCCTTGGGATTGCAAACAACAATACGGCGCTTCTGCTCTTATGCGGACCAGAAATGGTTTACACAGCGTCAATTACACGCTTATTCGCAAGCTTCAAGCCTTGTGCAGACTTGAATAACAGGAGAGAAAACATGCGAATGAAAGCATTCTCTACTTAACTCACCTGAAGACTAGTATCCTTAGACCAAGTGGATTAGTGCTGTGCACTGCAAATCTGGTAGTGAGGATGTAGCGTCTACAGGCAAAACACTCTGCCCAGTGAGCAAATCTATTCTTTCACATGTGACCCGGGCAACTGGAATTCCTGGTTACGTGGGTTGGATGATAAGTTTTGAGCCTGGCACAGGAATCCGACAGATAGGCAAATAGAAGAAAAGTTTTATACTCCACCAATTTTTCGTATGCATATTATACTAATTCATTTTTATACCTCCTTTCATTTCGTCAGAGTCTTGAAGTGGACAAGGTCTGCAATTTGGTGAATATGGAGGAGTTGGAGCATATCGCAGTGAGCAAATCTTGATATCTCAAAGGAATATCGCTATCTGATATCTGCCACGATATGCTCAATACATTGCACGACAATGGCTCTTCACATGCCACAGTTAAAGGTTGAGTGCAAGAGTTAAGCGCGGCAGCCAGAGTATTACAAATGAGCCCGTCAGGGAGATCAGCAACCGTCACCACCAAAGAAAATATTGACCTAGTAATGCAAGATCACCGAGTAACAACTCGTCGGATGGCAAAGAGTAGCAAGCAGATAATATTCTGATGAAGTTGTTACACAAAAGTTGCTGCTTGATGTGTGCCACGTCTTCTTACTCCTGAGCGGAAGCGCCTTCGAGATATTATGTCAAAAGAAAAGTGCGGTGTTTGAGCAGCTGCGGATGGTTTTCTTGCACAATCCATCACTCTGAATGAGTCCTGGGTTTATTATTTTCAACCAGAAGGAAACGAACGATCAACGCAATGGGAGCGTGCATCATCTTCCACCCCAAAGAAGGCCAAGGTTATACCGTCAGTTGGCAAGGTGATGACATCTGATTTTGGGATTCCCGGGTGTGGTGATGAATGATTTCCTTGAAAGAGGTCATACCATCACCGGAAAGCATTACTGTGACTTTCTGAAACGTCTCAGAGAAACGATTAAAGAATAGAGGCCAAGAATTCTGACGAGACGAGTCAATTTTCACAACGAAAATGCTCCACCCCTTACCTCTTCCATCGATCTGAAAACAACCCACGATTGCGACTTCCAGCTTCTTCTTCACCCACCGTATTCACCAGATCTGTCTCCCTCTGAATTCTAACTACTTCCTAATTTAAAAACTTTCCTTGGCAGATATTATCACAACAGCAGCGACGTCATTGAAGCCGTAGAACCGTTTTTAGAGTCGCAAGCTGTCGAGTTCTTTTCCACTGAGATGAAGGCGCTTCAGCACCGCTGGAGCAAGTGTGTTGTGCTTGAGATGACTACGTTGAAAAATCAAAGTATCGAAAACTTTGTATCACGTTTAGTTTTACTGAGGCTCAAAACTTTTCCTTCAACGCACGTATTTCGTACCAGCTGCGTGGGTTTTTGGGATTCGCCGTGACAGTATTTGAGAACAATAGGCCGTTACCTCTTGCGTACCAAGCAAAACATACCAGTTCGAAAGTAGGCTATCTGCTAAACAGTCCTGCAGTAACGAAAGACCGTAACTTAAGCAAAGGACGATTCCGTTGTCACTAGGTGAGTGCCCAATGCAATTAATGAAACTTTCATCCAATAGCTGTTAGGAAATTAGGCAAGGTACATGGAAACTGATATGTTATCTGCAACATAACTCATTCAGTGAGATGATGGAACAATCTTTCATGACGGGTAGATAGGCACATAATCAACGAGTTCCGTGGGTCGGTCGAACAGCGAATCGTAACGACAAAGACTACGAGTGTGGACAAATTAAAATTCACATCAGTAAGACAGCAGGATAACAGCATGTTTAAATCAAGGTTGTGGGAATAGCGTGGCCCCATGTAAAACAAAGTACTAACTCACAACACAAAAGCTTCTTGGAAAAGCAACCGGATAGCTCACCCACCTGCACTGAATTTCGGACTTCATCGTTGCTTTAAATTCCGGATAAGTAAAGCCCAAAATACGGTATAGAATACCGAGCGTATCCATCGAAGTGCGGGGGCCAAGTACGATGTCCGGGCTCATTGTGAAGATGGTCAGATAGAAGACAGAAATAATTACTTGGAAGAGTACTCCAGAGTTGGGAGGCCAGAGGAGAAAAACCATTTTGTCAACGTTCTATACGAATGTATTATCAGATTGCGTTTAAGAGCTTGTATTTCTGGCTAGTACTTGGGCTGGGCTTCATGCGGTAGTAGCGACTATGTTCTGTATTGCTCAGTATAAAGAAGACCCCCGGTAAAGTTCACCAAACAGTTCAAGCTTTTGCAGACGTTACTGTTGTCTCGATGCGAATCCTGACAGATTCGTGTAAATGACGAGCGTATGCTTCCGGTTTTGACAGTGGCTTTTTGAAGCGAACAACCTGGGCATGATGGTAACATTGAGTGCATGGTGATGATGTCAGACACCGCGTTTTAGGCAACAGAGGTTTTCATCTTCATGAGCTTGTTCTACTGCGCCAGTTGTGATGAGTTGACAACGTCCTATGATTTCCTACTAAGTGTGTCTCGATACGCACTATTTGCACTCACAGGGTAGCATTGCAAGAGGCTTGGTGGAAGCCAGCCGACCACCTTGGGACAAAGCATGAAATCATTGATATCTTGTCCAGTCATCGTGGGCCCGTACATGTTCCCGGCTAAAGACACAAAAAACAATTCAACCATTGATTTACAAATTTCGAAAAAGAAGGCTGCAATATAAGCTACCTATGCAGCTTTGCGTGAACTCCCGATTTCAAGAACAAAAACATGTGAAAGCGTAAAAAAACAAAAATACAGCTGTTCTTAGTTTCTTCTCATTATTGGCTCATTTTTCAAGCGTTTTACATCCTACTGCTTTTTTAGTTGTTATTTCACCTCTGCTACTATAAATCGATATATATATATATATAAGGCGTATCCAAAAAGAAACCTATCTTTTGCCCTAACCACTTTATTGTTCAGGGCACATGATTATACGCACTTTCCCCTTCAAAGTAGTCCCCTCTACTTAAAATACACCGTTCCCAACGGTGCTTCCATTTTTGGAAAGCGTGCTGGAACGCACTTTCTAGGATGGCGCACGTCTCTTGGTACATTGGTTTGAATCTCCTCTATGGTTTGGAAACGACGTCATTTCAACGTGGTTTTAAGTTTGGGAAACAGGAAGAAGTCTGCAGGGGCTAGGTCCGGAGAACATGGTGGATGGAGCACAACGGAAGTGTGATGTTTTGCTAAACAGCTGCAGACAGGTAGCGATACGTGAGCCGGCGCATTGTCATGACGCAACATCCAAGTCTGGTTTTCTCACAGCTCAGACATTTTCTTGCGCACAACATCCCTTAAATGTGCTAAAATTTGAAGGCATGATCCAACGCTGGTGCCCACTTCCTCAGCAACTACTCGGACAGTTAAACGATGATTTTCAAGGATCACAGCAAGAAATCTGTTGCCATGGTCATCGTCTGTTGATGTGGAAGGTCGTCCAGGCTTGGGATCGTCACCGACCGAGATTTTACCGTCTTCAAAACAGAAACCACTCATAGCACTGCATGCGACCCATACAGTCCTCCTCGTATGATTGGCTAAACAATGGAAATGTTCCTGTAAAAGTTTTGCCAAGTTTATAGCAAAATTTCACACACACGCTTTGTTCAGCAAGCACTTTCATTGTCTCTGACACTAATCCGACGAACAACTTGTGCACGCGCGCAGTTCTGCGGCTGTAGCTCGCCTACTAACTGCCAGAAAGAAATGCGGCAAATGGCAGTTTGTTGTTTAAGCAAGCAATCACATGTGCTCAGTAGCCGCAGCGAGCTCTCGCTCTGCCAGTTGTCGCGCTGCTACAAAAGTTCGGTTTCTTTTTGAACACCCGTCGGATATGATCTTTCTCTTTATCTAACTTTTGAGGTCTTGATTAATGCGAGGCCTATTTTAGTCAAGGTCTTCAGACGCGTATGACCTACTTGACTTGGGGACGCACATGGGCGTTTCACATCAGTGCGATGAACTAGGTTCAAGGCCCTAAACCAGTCTTCGAACCTGGATAATGTTGGCTAATGCAACATTTGCTCACTCCCATCGAATACTCGATTCAGTGATTGTCGTCTCTCAAAAATGTACCATGGCAATCGCAGCGCCATCACGGAGGGCATCGAAAACCTGCTCAGAAGCTCTGGTAGGGTTTGTGCACGCTACCTTCTAGGACAAATCCCATCGAACCGAAAGCAGCGATTAGTAGGTACCCATTTTGAGAAGATTCGTCGCAGCCAGTCTCAGCCAGACAGCCACCACACATCCAGTATATTGCTAGACCGCAGTTCCGTCCTTTTAGGACTCATCAGTAGCGCGAACCCGCCTGATGCGAACCCATGACTTTGCTCTTAGGTGCGAGCGACTGCTGTCGATAAGCCATGGATGATAGTGGGGGTGGGGCGCCACGACTGCTTTCCAACCGCAATATGGCCCAGTATGGCTTCCGTCAATAAGAGACTGGGGCTGACCAATGAAGCAGACTGGAGCTGTATATTCTATCATATCATCAACAACGTAATGGATGACATACAGTGTACAATGGAGGTGGAGGCAGGAAACATGCTCCCACTCTTGGATGTATTGATGACCAGAACAATGGACGGTGAATTTCAAACATCTGTTTCCAGGAAAAGCACACATATGGAGCAAGTTTGGAACTTCAACGGCAATCGCGCAAAGTGGCACAACCTAAACTGTGTACGCACGCTGTTTCGCAAAATTGAAACACATTGCAGTACGGCGGAAGCGAAACAGGAAGAAGAGAAACACGTATTTAATTCGTCTGAACGCAATCGGTACCCACGCAGCTTCATACTTAGATGTTTAAATCACCAGCCCCTGAACACCGAGCCAATCCAAAAGCAACTTAGCAGATCATGTTTTCTACATGAAGAACGGAACTGAAGTGCCAGTCAGATTGTTCCAACAATACCATACCATGATGGCCCACAAGCCAACTACTACCTTGAGAAGAGCAATATCAAACCTAAATATATATGCTGAACTCCGCCAAAAGTACAATTGGCAGGGTGCCACAACGTATGAACAGACATAGTAATACAACCATAATAATAGAGAGGGTAAAAAAAGTGCAAAAGTGGAGTCATGAGGGCAAGGTCTCACAACATGTTCGCCACTGCTCACTGTTTCTTGACATGTCCGATAGGGTTTCCAGCCACGTGTTCTTGGTTATTGGGCTCCCGACCGGGGAGTCGAGAGCGCCCGTCCGCGGCCAAATTTGAAATCAACGCTTCAATACTTTTGGCCCAAGTTCTTCGATGGCCACATTGTCTTCGTTTTCAGACGACTTCTATGCACCCAGTGTGCAGGCGGAGGCAAACACTAAGTAGGCATGCGAAGCGCGTGCCCAAGACACCGAAGCGCACGCAGTGAAATTAGGTGACTCAGCGGCCGGCAAAATCTTTCCGAGATTAAAATCCTTCGGTGAACATCCACCTTGCTAATGTGGCGTTTCACCGTACACCAGTAATGCTCCGAAGGCAGCGGTGATCAAAGACAGCAACTTTTGAACGTCCTTCGCGCGAACAGGCCAAGTCTCGCAACCGTAGAGCAGGACTGCTTTCACCGTGGCATTGCAGGCTTGACTCTCCAAGGATAGACTCAGGTCATGGAGACCCCAGAGATGACGGAGATTAGAAAACGCAACCCGGGCCTTAGAGACGCGCAAGGAGACCTCATCCGTTGCATGGTTAGCCCTAATGCAGGTTCCAAGGTAAACAAACTTGTTTACCATTTCCAGAGTTTGACCTGAAACGGTAAAGGTTGGAGCAGATCCTGGCCAGTCCTGTACCAAAATCTTACACTTCGAAGAAGCGACGGTCATTTCAAACTAGGACGAAGACACCGCCAATCTACACAGGATATATTGGGAGGTCTGTGAAGAATCGCAAATTACGGCGACGTCGTCAGCATACTCCAAATCGTGGAGTCGGTCCCCCGGAAGCATTTCAATGACGCTGAGTCCGCAATGCTTTAGAGCGCTCTCCAGGATGTCATTAATAGCGAAATGGAACAGGAAGAGTGATGCAGAGCAGCTCTGTCTCACACCACTGGTGATAAGGGCGGTGAAAGTTCGCCGTACACCCTCACTCGGCCCGAGATTCGGAAGTCGATGGCTTGAAGGAGGTTGACGTACTTCGCAGGCACTACGCTTCTCAAGGGACAGTTCCAGAGAGTAGCTCGGTCAATTGAGTCAGACGCGGTTCGTATGTCTAAGAAGACAAAGATCGTTGGCCAGCCGAACGTTTGAAGACGCTCGAATATTTGGCGGAGTGTAAAGATGTGATCGATACAACTCTGGCAGGAGTGGAACCCAGCTTGCTCTTTGCGTATGATTTGTTCGCGTAATAGGCTGAGCCTCCTTAAAAGCAAGGCGGCGAGCATTTTAGAGGCAAAGCAGATGAGACCAATCATTCTGTGGTTAGGGCAGGCTGTCCGGGCATCCTTTTTGAAGACGGGCACGATATCCGCGAGAACCCAATCGGACGGGATTGCTACGGTGGTCCAAACCTTTTGCAGGAGCGAAGTTAGTTCCCGAACAAGTGATGAACCTCCATCTTTGAAAAGGGCCGGAGTTCGTCCGGGCCATGGGCTTTGTAGCGTTTTAGGAGGCGACGCTCATGAAAAACCGCAGCCTCAGAAGATGATGAAGTCTCTACACGTCAGAGAGTAATACGGATTCCAGAATGAGAGATCACGGGTGCTGCAGACCAGTTGAACTACTGCTCAAAGTGCTCAGCCCAACGCACAAGTGGACGTCGTTGGTAGTGGATTCGCCCGCCATTGGTTTCGCACAAAACTTCGCTTACAGCCAGCTTTTTGCCGCCAGTGGATCGGATCAGGCGGAAAAGCTTTCGGAAAGTTCCTGCCTGCTCCGTATCAACGACCCGTCGCGTTCACCAGGCCTCGCGGTCCTCCATTAGGATCTGTTTAAGCTCAGTGTTAGTGGTCCTGCGTAATGAGTGATACTCAATACCAGTTGGAATTGCCCGACGAACTTCGCGAAACTGGCGAGAGAACAACCTGGCAGCACAAGAATGAAAAAAGGTGGTGTACAAACTAAATCTCAGTAAGTGTGAAGTGAGCTATGTGGGACAGAGAAGAAAGAGGATGTCGATTAGGACACAGGAACATCAAGAAGCTTTCAAAAGACATTGTGCATCCTCACTGGTCTCAGCGCATGTTGATGGGGAGGGTAATAGCTTCAACTGGAACAAAACAGTGATTCTGGCCAGGGAAGAGTCACCGAAAGGAAGGGAATTCCTAGAAGCATGTTTCGTGTCCAATAATTCGACCTACATGCCCATTGACAACCACTTCCTCTACCAACAACTGAAAAAGAAAGAACGCCTGGAAATCGAAAGGTAAAGATTGAAAGGAGGCATGGGACGGACAAGTCGAGCGAGTGATCCAGTCGGCGGGGGAAACGAGCAAAGAACACGGGATGCAAGTTAAAGGTGTCAATTTCGAAACGCATCTGCCTGTGGGTCACGGAAGAACAATTCAATAGACAAGGCTGCCCAACGCTCATAACCGCACTGACGATGCTACTCCATGTGGTGGCCAAACGTATGCAACCATGTAATCACGCTCGGCGAACCAATCCACAGATGAACAACCAACACGGGCAACCAGTGTTCAAACCCAGTGATATCATCGGTTTCGATGCGATCTCCTAATGATGTGCCGGGTATTATGTCTGGAATACCCGTATACTGAGGCCGGTCAACCAGGTGCGCACCCCAAGCAGTACTCGCAGGTACCGGTACAAGGTTGCGACACCGCATCTGAAGTGGATAGCCAACTCTTTACGCTGTGAAAGTTGTGTGTTGTGACACCGGAACAGTTTACCAGAGGCAATGGTTGAGACAAAACCGCTGTAGGCCTTCAAGAAATTGCTAGACGCCGACTTTTCAGGTTACAGATTTCGAGAGCGCCTCGCATTTGAATAAGGCGTCGCACAGCCAAACTGCGTTGACAGTGCGCGGTGTAAATAAGGTTCTTCACTCTGCGAGTTCGATACTATATCGTAGGTGCAATAACTAGCTATATTTCCTAGTTCCCTGCTTTGAGCATTCAGTATTCATGTGCAAGGTTTATCCTTTTAGTCCGGTAAAGTTGCCTCCCAAAGGGTAAGCATTCTTAGCGTTGAATTCGTCACGGTTTTATCCATGCATTTGTTTACTCAATTTTCCTCTTGCTCTTTCTCGGTTTTTTCCATCTGCCGTCTATGGATATCACTGTTAAAGCCACCGCAAATATTTACTCGGATTATTGTTGTTTAAGTAAAGTGAACTGGTTGGGCTGATACTGACCTAGCAAACATGCGCACAGCCAACGGGGACGCGAACGACCCGCTTTCTTTTTACACTGTTTGGTTTTTCCACTAACCACACAAAAGTCTCTGGAAGTTAACGGTCTATGTGTGTAGAATCCACTTGTCTGTCACGGGGTTCGAAACGTCTGCTAATACCCATGTAACAATAGTTCAAAGGATTATTTCCACTGGTCGTTGGTACTCTAGCAGTCCTCGTGGGACACGCGTGCACACTAGCACACTGGCGCCTTAAATTCTTTGGTCTGTTCACAGTTCCGTACTCCGAAGTTGCAATTAATATGAAAGATCAAAGTTGCGTTTATCGTCCAGTGTCGGACTTGGACAGTTGGACTGTTGACTAGGCATATAAGAGTGAACAACTTTCTTACCCGACTAGGGTAACACACACACCACAAATGGCGGTCAAACAAGCTATCGAAATTTAGAACATGTAGGACAGCCATTCAGGTGACATTCACCAGAACTGGCATCGCACATGCACGTGGCCAACGCCAGTAAGGAGTGTAAGGTCCGAGCAAATTCAGAATTATCGACCGAGGTGGTCAGCGTTGCCTTCAGTTCCCTAAGTAAGGTCGTGCGATTGGCTGAGAATACAGAAAGCATCCAGAGGACAGGCGCACTTTAAGTGTTTCGAGTTCGTTTGCAGGATCTTTACACATTGAAAAATGCCATATATCAGTGCCTCAGTATGCTCAAAAATGGCTACGGTGGCACTTACATCGGAATATTCAACGACGTGAGTTGGTTCCTTTAGAATATCCCCTTTCATAATGAAATCATATCTGGTTCACTGCGTAGTGTCATAACAAACCCACCTAATGACTGTGAGAATGTTCCTCGCGTTTGGACAAATGAGCACTGTTACAACCGGTTGGTTTGTATCGATCATTGCATCTGAAACCGTGGCCTGTTTGTACCCGTGTGATTCTCGTGCCCTTTAGATAGGTCGTATAAGCCCTAAAATCTTAGTATGTTTCCTCGGCGGTTTGTTGATAACTGTTTGATTTCTCTTGATCACTGTAACAAAAACGGTGAAATTTGTCCCCTATTTTCTTATCCTTTTCAACATAAAATAGTTTTCACAAGCCCTAAAACCGAGTGACCAATCAGTAAAAATGCTCGTTACCTCAGTTAAAACAAGAAACTCAAAGAAGAGACAGGAAACCATTGAAATGCTGGCAAAACATTCTGCTTATAGCCAGTCCGTCAGCACAGAAAAAATTAAAGGTTCACCATCTAAGATGAAAATAAAGCCGAAATTGCGCGTAAGAGTAAAAAAGCAATCAAATGATAGTTCTCATAAGGTTTCTCTGATGGAGCACAGCGCAATTACTGCAGAATCGCCCACTAAAGCAAATGAAACGATTGCTGCGCTTGAACTACAGCTGAAGGATTTGAAGGGAAGGTTTGAATCTCTGTACCAAGTGCTAGAGCAATTTAACTCGCTTAAGTATCTTTTTAATACTCCAGGTACACCAAAAATGGAACACCTTCGATCCGTTGGGAATCTTATACAACATGTTGCATTTGAGGTGCATGAGCGCATTAAACGCTCCAAAAATGTTATAGCATTTAATTTACCAGAAAAGTTATCTTTTGAGTCTATCTCCTCTGCAGTGGCAAACGACTGTCATACTGAAAGACTGCAGTTTTCTTGCGTGAGGCTGCGAAAGAAATCTCAAAAGCAGGTCTGTCCAGTACTTTTTAAATTTGCAAACGACACACTTGCTGAAAAATTCATTTGTAGTAGGAGCGCATTATCCCTTAGGAAAGATTACGTATCCATGGTCCTGAAACCAGATTTAACAGTACTACAAAGGGAGTGCAAAAAAGCCTATTTCCGACAAACAGTCTGTGACCAATTTGTTCCGCTACCCACGGAAACTCAGGAACTTCCCCAACTGGTTGACCTAGATGACACTCTGACCATAAATGACTCAGCTCTAAGGTTGATATCAAATAGCAACTGTCGCAAAATTATCGCTTCTGACTCCATTCAGTGTCACATTAGTCCAGCATTACGGCGCAACTCGTCCTCGAACATACAAGAAAGTTTCATTGCGCAAACGACTATTTCCACTCACACTTTGTCGTTCACTAACCAGGTGCATAGACGCTCTGGTACGAAACTGAAAACCTCCTCTCCTAAAAACTGTGAACCTCTAAAACTGAGGAACAGCCTTGTTGCAAAGAACACTGGAAAAAAAACCTAACGTGGAATCTATACGGGTGCTCTTAAACACAATAAAAACGCAGCTATTTTAAACGTTCCACCGAACGCTGTCACCACTGAAAACCAGCAGACAATCGGCATATCTCCAACCATGCAGCATTTGAATATGCAACCTGTGCGCTCCATAACTTGTGCGCCACTTGCTAGGGAACTTCAAGTAGCTGAGAGAAATTGGCCCAACCAAAATCCTCTCAAACTACCTCAACATGCAAATAATCTTAACTGACACGTAGGTTAGGTACAACAGCCAGCAAACTGTAATCTCCCAGTAGGTCGCCATTTTCCCAGTTTTTCACCCTTCCGACCTTTTTGGAGGGTCAAGTGGCGTTTTACCCGCCACACCCCTAAATGACACTAATTCCGCGAATTATATGTCCTCCGTATCCACCACCCCCACTCCACTCTCTTCAAATACCACCTCGTTGGGGTCCTGTACCTGGATTCCTGTAGAAAACCCAACGGATAACAAGACACTGCAATTACTTTTAATTAATTCCCGTTCACCGTTAAATAAAATGCACTTCATGCGTAATTTGCTTCACATTTCTTCTCCCGATATAGTACTAATTACAGAAACATGGTGTTCAGCGGAGATGTCTGACACATTGTTTAGGATACTGGGTTATAACATCTTTCGTAATGACCGCCTTTATGATAGAGGTGGTGGCTGTATAATCTACGTCAAAGACAAATAGTTGGTTCTGCCTCTGAATGAACCACTCCTACGGCAACTTCCTAATTCGGTGTGGATTACAATTGCTATTAATCCAACAAATCTCTTGGTAGGTTGTATTTACAGACCCCCGTCGTCTACACTCACTGTGACCGATGACTTGTTGAATACATTTTCTTTTATTGCTGACCTCTCATACACTAATACAATAATCGCTGGGGATTTTAATATGCCCGAAATACCATGGTCCTTTAACAATAAACTACAAAAACACAATCTTTTTATTTCTACTCTTGGTCGACTGGGATGGGTACAGCACGTCACAGATCCTACACGGCTTGGTAACACACTTGGCCTAATATTTACTACGGGATGTTCGCATGTGTCCACCTACATCAGTGACAAGTTGCCGGGTAGTGATCATAACATCGTTGGTTGTTCTTTTCAAATTCTTTCTAAACCGTGAATTGGTCAATTTTCTCGGATCTTATAAGGTCTTCATATTGGGATCCATTCTTCTTAGCACAGAATGTACAAATTGCTTGTAGTGAATTCTACCACCGCATTCAGCTTTTTGTTGAAGCTGTTGCTGCAGAACGTACCAAGAAATTGAAAAGGACTGCTGCACCTGCAGGTGTCTCAAAATGGTAGCCACTAAATTTCATAAAATAAAGAAAAAATTTAGGAAAACAAACAACTTTACTCTGCTGATGCTCCACACCAGATTGCTTACAGCGTTATACCAAGACCACCACAAAATGCTATGCTCTGAGGAAGTAATGGCACTGAAGGGCGCCAACGTGGTAGGCTGCATCTCAAAACTTTTGGACCGTAGGCGGAATAGAAAATCAAGTTGTATAAACACCATTGTAAACTCTGATGGAACTGCCATAACCGACCGTGCAATCATATGTTCGATCTTCAATGACTACTTCATGTCTACTTATAGCACTAATGCGAATGATGATCCTCAGCTCAAGCTGGTACACAGAGGCAGAAATACACTCCAAACCGTTGAATTTACACTTAGTGACATATGTCGCCAACTCAAATTAGTTCGGCCATCATGTTTACCAGGTCCTGACAACATCCCTCCAATACTGGTAAAGCACGGAGGTCCAGATATCCCACTGTTTTTGCTTAATGTATTTACACTTTCCATGCTCAATGGGGAGTATCCTATACACTGGAAACAATCAACTATAATACCAAGACTCAAAAGCGGATCTATGCAAGATGTAAAAAATTACCGCCCAATCCACCACACATCTATTATCTCCAGAATCATGGAAAGGATAGTTAAAGAACGCATAATGGAAAATTTGAGTTCTATGAGCCTTTTCAGTAAACATCAGCACGGTTTTTTGAAAGGTAGGTCGTGCACTACCTGTCAGTTAGATTACCTTGATTATGTGACTACGGCAAGAGATGCCGGTAGTGCCATCATCGCAATATCTCTTGACATCCAAAAGACTTTTGACCGTGTCCCACACAATTTATTGTTGCTGAAGCTTATGTCCTATGGTATCACAAATTCGCTTCTAGATTGGTTGTCTTCCTACCTCGAGGGTAGAAAGCAAGTAGTCAAAATCGGTAACTATACATCTGAAGCCACTACAATCTCTAGTGGAGTGATTCAAGGTAGCGTGGCTAGGCTCACTTTTATTCCTAATCTATTTCAACGATCTCCTTGATGAAATCTCGTATGGGAAGCCGTTCCTTTTCGCTGATGATGTAAAAATTGTGTATTGTTCCGCCCCTGGGCAAAATAGTCCTAACTTAGCCTATATTCAGTCTGACTTGTCCGCATTGGAGCTCTGGAGTAAATCCTGGAAGTTGCACTTTGCCACTGACAAGAGTAATCTATTGTACCACGGCTGTGGCCCTTCTCTTAACATCCTTACATTAAACGATACCCCTACTCCTGTGTGTGGCGCAGTCCGAGACCTTGGTCTAAGATATTCTGCCTCGTTTAATTTTTTAGTGCATGTTATATTCTTGCAGGCTTCTGCCAGAAAAGTGATCGCCTATATAAGTCGAACTCTTATTTTGAGGGATTCCAGGCTTCAAGCCTTTAAATTATGTGTTAGGCCGAAGCTTGAGTACTGTGCGATAGTGCATAGTAATCTGAGAAAAGTGGATATTATAGCCCTAGAAAACATTCAACGATCATTCACAAAAAGGTTTTTGAACATGCCTAATACTATGACATACCGTGAGCGTTGCGAGGCGCTAAATCTGGAGCCGCTATGCCTACGCACACTCAAACTTAATCTGTGCCTTCTATACCGCTTACTATTCGGGTTAAGCTTCACTGCTCAGCCACAACTCGAGTTTCAGACTCGTATGCGCTATGAACTAAGAAATAGCGAGCGCACGGTGAAAATACCAAAGTCTCGCACAAAGCTCCGCTCAAATTTTTTCTCCGTAAAATATGCGTTAACATGGAACAAACTTCCATCGAGTGTTAGAAACTGCACTACCTATCCACAACTCAGACGCATGATTAATATTCACCTGACTGTTGCAAATATCTGGTCAACACTAAGCCAAACGGTGACTCTAGATGATTTGTATGAGATAGGTCCTGAATACATATGAAAGTCACCATATCCTTATTCGTTTCAATAATATAAGATTACCTACATATAGTTGAATTCTTGAGTATATATTTGAGAATGATCTATCAATCAGTCTAACTAATTCTGTTTTCTCCTTTGACACACTGGTTCGTAGATGCACTACGCCTTTCAAGCTGATGTCTCTGTGCCATCGTCGTCACTCGCCAAGATTTTCCATCAAATTGTGACTGGCCTATCGGCAAGCGTTTGTACTCATCATTATGTTTTATAATTCCCCATACTTTATCTTCTTCTTTGTTTCACCGTTGGTCATGTCTGGGCTGATCTCTTGTGGTGACGGATTACAGCTTCCAAAATAAAAAGTATATCCATGCAAATCATATTACTACTGACTCGCTGGCTTAAAACAAAAAGTGCCATAATTGATTGATCCGCATGACAGAACGGGCTGAGGTTTCATCGCCTATAATATATGCATAAAACAGCCCTAAAAAAGACATTTGATATCTAGTTCTGATGGCCTACTTACTATCTTGCCACACAGGCACAGAGCCAATTGGAGCATGGAAGTGCGGCTGTAACCCATCGTGGAAATACCCTGTATTGAAACAAGTCCCCTGGGGACAGTTCCATGGATGACCGTATTACTTTACTTGAACTTTCCGTGAAATCCACATTTATTATTGTTCCCAGCTTCTTTATCTCTCTACTTTTTCCAAACTGCTAATCAATCCAAAAACCCATATGGGAACCATTGATCAAAAGACGAATAATTAACTATATTATGCGATCACGTTGCACATGTTGATGAGACCACGCAATTGGTCTGTGCCTCGCACTGCTGAGGAATAAAACGTTTATTTCTTTATTTCTTTATTTATACTCGTCAAAAAATAAGTAGTCTAAAATTATCACGTTCTCCTTGTTCCTATCTAGGCTCAATTCGCCGTGCTGCCCATGCTCCAATCTAAGTAAGGACTACGATAATTTCCTTACAAGCATCTACGCATTCGTTTAGTGATACATATAGCCATCTCAACCCCACTGTTGATGCAGCCTCGAAGGTCTATGAAAGCAAATGTGGGAGTGAGGTTTAAATGTGCCCATTAGATGACATCGGTAAACCACCACGTGTACCTGCGCATCCCATGTCACTGAGTAGACAACTCTAAAATTCTGGCTCCAACCGCATCCCGCAACTACTCAACTACCTACAAACTTTATTATTTGGCCACTGAGTATGGTCGTTCCGTGCATTATATATATATATATATATATATATATATATATATATATATATATATATATATATATATATATATATATATATATATATATATATATATATAGTTAAGTTGCGCATTCAATCAACAACTCATTAAGCTATTCAGTCTTTCGTCATTACTGATATCAGCTCCCTCCATTGATTTAGATAAAGGTGTTTAAAGAGCTTCAAGGTTACAATACTGAGCGAATCCCACAGGCAGATGGAGTACGGTGTTCGACTCACTTGCCAGCCAGCTTTCGGCGACACCAAGGACCAGACAACAGTAATTCGTATTCTGCACTGTCGCATTTAGTGAATGCTAGGTTCCTTTCGGTAAAACTACTCGAAGTGTACACCAACGGGTGGTGGATCCAGTTATCATGATCTGAAACATCAGAGAAAGCAACAAAACCAGCTTCAACTGTTCGAGTAACATTTCTCCACTGGAATCCGACCCAAAAATAAACCGGAACTGGATGACTGTACTGTTTACAACTAAGTTAAAAGTAACAACAGTACACACTTCAAAAATGGGACCCTCAACTCAAATCAGCTGCAGTTGCGTACAACTCATTGCGGTCGCTAGTAATTCAGGTTTAGAAACAGCTAGTATACTAGCGACGGTGAAGGAGACCAAGCTCCGCCACACTCCCCGTGATCTCCGTGATCATCTTAACATGATCAGCAGCAGGTAAGAAACTTGAGGCGATCGTGCGCGCGGTCGCGGCACTATTTTTGTGAAACATAACACTTTACAAGAATGGGATCGGACAAGACCCTCCGGACGTTAACTGGCAATTGCCGCCGGTACATGAAATTTCCTGCTCAAGCAAAGGACAATATCCCCGACTTTGTAGATTTAGAGCTTGTGAAGAAGGATACGGGGATCCAGGCAACCGAAAACTTTGGTAAAGTTCCGATACGGGGCATCAATCCCTGTTCGTCGATGGTCCGTTTCCAGCCAACTACCACTTGCAATTAGCAGATGGGAAATTCATGACCGATGTTAACGGAAACCGTGTTGCTCTGGTGCTTTGGTGTTACAGCGTTCAAGTTTCAGTGAAGTTGACTTCCACTCCCTTTTTAGAGTATTATGTGGAGAGCATCGGTCATGTAGCCTACAGCACTGACATAACGACCAACGCAAATGAACGAATCGACCACTTTCAGGGATTGATCGGTGCTAACTAAAACCGGTAACTTTTTCGCTCAGTCCTGCAACAATATCTTTTAATCTGATGGTTAGAAGAACCTGAGTCCAGCTATCCAGAAGCGATTGCACACAATATTATTCCGGTCCAGGAATTAATCTACAGTCCGCATGCTCCAGCTTCCGTCAGTTGGTCACTCGACAACACTTCCAAACTAGAAAAACTGTGGGAACATAATCATCTGTGAGTGTTCCGGTCATAAGGTAGAAGAGGAAAGGGAATGTGTAACAACTCCGATAGGCTCTATTTGTTATGGGTAAGGGCTTCTCATAGACCAGTACCCAGTAAAACAACTCGAGATAAAGGGACTACGGAAAAATACAAGTTTCTCTGCCGCATCACATCAAGTATAGGCAGCTCTACAAACTAGCATGGAGCTACAAACTAAGCTTCAGATGTGGTAAGCCAGTTACCAATTATTATTCACTTCTTGCAGCACTTCGATTTTATTATGTATATTTAAGCTGTAAGGTGATAAGAGTGAGTAGAGGTAACCTCAGTTCACCTGGTTGCCGAAGGGAAAATCGAAGAAGCCCACCATTCTATAAGTCTTGGTAACTGAATCGCTTGTTATAGCTAAACTAATTAAATGACTGCTGACGCACTGGTAAGGTGGTGTGACATTCTTAACCTTTCTACCGGCTCGTAGCCGAAGGGAGGAGTTCACTCGGCAATCCAAAATTAACCGGTTCGGACCTGCGTAGCCCGCGCGACAGGGCTGCATCCGTACAGGTTACTGGCGTGCTGATGAAGCAGCTACTCGTAAACTTGCGCATACAGGTGTTTGGATAGCAGTCCACTCATCATCAGTCACTCATACTAGAAAGATTAATGGTTAGAGGTCAGACTAACTCAGTCTCACAATCGCCCCACCGCCTTGTGGATAAGCTATTTGGCAAAGGCTCGGGGTGGTGTCCCCTAGGACAACACCCTACTTCGGTTTGGGTAACCGGGTAGTATCACGCCTACTGATAAAACCAGAGACTGTAATTCAGCAATATCGCCCTAGGCTACTTTTGCTCCTGCTAGTCAAACATCTTCGTATACCACCTGCTCATTTGTTGCAAATCACTGGTATCCGTTGCCAGTTGATATACGGGATAAGGTGAAAACATTATGCAAAACACGTAATTGCAGCAAGTAATCTATTAACTTCGATTGTGATTGCTTTCGAACAGTCTGGCACCTGCCATTCCTTCACTTGACTGCCATCATAGGGAGTTTCGGCAAGGAAACTGCACATTTCACTAGCTGACCTTCGTTTTCTAGAAGCCGAAGACCATTGACCTACCTATAAATCTGGTGAAGAGCTGGGGCAGTTGTACAGCACTTTTGGGGAGTATTGGTTAAAGCATTTTTCTCGGTCAAGGTCGTTGGACTTCTGATTCTTCTTCGGCTGAGCTAGAAGCTTTTCAGAGAAGTTTGGGCGTTTAATTCGGAATAGCGAGAAAACTTGAAGATCTAATAGCTGATTCCACTTTCCATGATTATAATCCCGATGCTTTCCTTGACGATTACAGAGCTCGGCCAGTCGCATTCTTTCGGCCCCGGTCCTCGTTCTATTTGGCATGCTTCAAGATTCATACACTCAAGCAGATCGGCCAGCAAGCTGGCCATGTGCGCAACTTGGAATCCCTAGCCATCGATATTTGCTGTCATTCTGGAATGCGCTTACATGATCCCAATACTGTGATTGAGTTGAAGACTCCCACTGACCGCGGAGTCATATTTCACCTACATCTATCTGGTGACAGAGAAACAGCTTCGGCAGGCTTGGCTGGCTTTGGTGGAGCGCTGGGTAGCAAAACCAAGGCCGCACTGCTGGACTGGTTCCTGGTTACTAGCCGGATGTGTGTGATTCGGCTTCGGGGATCATGCAAGCTAAACGGATATCGTGAGGAGAGACTTAACTTTTTGGTGATCACAGCTTACGCCCCAACGGATGGTAGTTGTGATTCGGTCAAGGACGATTTCTACCGTGAACTTCTTCAGCTCTTAAACAGATCCCGTAAATCCGACATCGTTGTCTTTGCTGGAGATCTCAATGCACTGGTCGGTTGTCCAGTATCATGCGAAAGTCACCTCATTGGTCACCATGCGCTCGATGAGATCCACTCGGGTAATGTAGAGCGACTTTTAACAATGCGTGAAGAAATCATTTGTTTCCCTCAAGCGCCAGCTTTCGGCATTCGAAGAAACGTTTCGCCACTTGGCGACCCCTTCTGCGTCTCGATCATGGTTTAAGATTGATGATATTGCAATCAGTTTCAGATGGAGGGGTAGTGTAAGTAATTGCAGATCAATCTAGTCCATATTTCTCCACTCAGACCATGCTCTTTTCTGCGAGCACAAATACATGGGTTTCGGAGAGTCCCCTAAAACGAAACAGTGTAAGGCAGATACAAATAAATCTACTGCCTCGGTTCAGCAGAGCTATCATGCTTCCCTGGACGGTACACTGGACTACGACCCAACACAAAATATTGAAGAATATCGGACCTCCACGCAGGGTACCATGGTCGCTTCCGGACACAGTCTGGGGTCTTTATATATATATATATATATATATTGCAACAGTCTACGAATAGACGTCGAGCCATCAGAAACCATGGGATTCAAAAGAATGTACGGAAATAGTAAAAGAAAACACAACAAAACACATCAAAGTCCATGGTTTCGTCAGAGGACGAGATACTACCCGGTTGCCCAAGCCGAAGTAGGGTGTTGACTTAGGGGACACCATCCGGAGACTTTGGCTGAATAGCTGCCTGCAAGGCAGCGGAGTGAATTCAGGGAATCGCGCCCATTAGGAGCCGGTGACTGATTGCTCAGCTCATACGCCTTTCGTTTGTTCCTTTGTCAAACAGGGGCCCAATGCTCCCCAGAATTACAGCATAAATTTGTTGGAATACAATGCTTCACCAGCATGAAGCAAAGGGCAGTGACTTTATTTAGTGTCGAGTCACGTCCGCCACATCACAGCGTTGGTAAACTGACATATGTGACTTTTTGTAGGGAGAACGCTTGCTAGGCGAAAACTCACCACGTCCTGGGACACTGTCGCCGAACCATTTGCTGGAACGGGAAAATCCCGAACCACCCAGCCGGCACCACAAGGAGGAGGTTCGGCAAGCCTACTAACGCCTGGATTTCCACGCGCTGTTTGGATAAATTTGAATACCGTGGAAATATCCCAGTGGCATCTGATCATGATGAGATTCGCTGTTCTGTCAGTCGGCAGCTCAAACAAAGCTTACGCAGCTACCGCGAAGCCTGGTGGTCCCAGCGTACTTCGGAAATGGAGGCCACTGCCCTCTCTGGCAGTACTCGCAAGCTCCTCCAGCTCATTCGACCCACTGGCCAAAGAAAGCCTTGTGTCAGTGAGAAAATTTGTGAAGCGGTTGTTTCGCCGATTGCCAATTTACAGAGACGCTTGGAACGATGGACCGAACATTTCCATTCGCAGTTTAGTTGACCTTCACCGTCCACTTGTATACCCTGTGAACCCAGTTTTCCGACCTGAGTCGTTCCACTTGCCCCACTTAGTGAAGCAGAATGCGGTCGTGCGATTCGGTGCGATTCAAGGCTGCCGGCTCAGGCGGAATTCCTCCGAAGCTATTCAAGTATAAAGGCTCAGTTCGCATTATCCGGCTGACCTCATTGTTCTCAAAAAGCTGAGATGAGTAAAAGGTGCCTTCTTCTTGAGGCGAGTCAGATATTGTTCCGATTTTTAAGTAGGGTGCTCGTATTTCTTGTGCCAATCACCGTGGGATTAGTCTCATTTCGGTTACCTCCAAGCTATTGACACCTACTCCGCAGACAATCTTCCATTCGCGATTCGCAATACCAGGAATAACAAGCTGGCTTCCATCCTGGCCATGCGTACATGGATCAAATATTCTCAATCCGTCGAATGCTGGAACATCGCCACCTTTATCAGAGGTCTACCATCGTCGCATTTCTGGACATCCGTGACGCATTCGACTCAGTTGATCGACCTGCGCTATGACGTTGTTTGCTAAGGAACGGTGTCCCTGGAAAGTAAACGGCCATTCTACGCGCACTACATTTCCACATCTCCGGCAGAGGATGCATTGCAGGCTTTCGTCGTCGTTCGCTGCCAACAGCGATATACAACAGCGCTGCCCCATGTAATCGTTCCTCTTTACTTTGGCGATTGAAGTCATCCTGTCGAGAGCCCTAGACAGTTGCGGCAATTTTGGCATATAGCTATTACCGGGTAAGTGAGCGACCGACTTAGGTTATCCCGATAATATCACACTACTTGGTGACGACTCACAGAGCATGTAAACCATTCTAGACCGTATGGCGATTGAGACATCTAGGTACGGAATGTGCTTTGCCCTGTCAAAGTGCAAAGTACAGCCTTAGGATTGACCCTCCCCCTCCCTGTGCTCACTATTGATGGTGCACAGCTTGAACAAGTGGATAGCTTTGTCTACCTGGGCAGTTGTGTGTTTGCTGGTGGTACCACTGTAAAGGAAGTTTCTTTCTGCATCGTCAAAGCTCGGTCGGCATTTGTAAACCTGCAGCATTTGTGGCGTCGTCGAGATGTCCCCCTCCTGGTACAGGGTCTTGTTTACAATGCCACCAACATGCGCCTGCTCTTGGCCTTCGACGATGGGTGTTTGAGAAGGATTGTTCGTGTGTGGTAGCAACAACACCTCTGCAACAGTGGAGTCAGACTTCGTGTGTTAAGGAATGCGAGTATTCCCTTCAACAAGCTAGTTTTTGGTGAACCAGTTAAGATGGCTCGGTCACGCCCTGCGTATGTCAGCTGAGCGTTCGTCCTATCGCGTTCTGTTCGCTCTTGCAGGACTCGAAGGCGGCAGTACCCCATCCACCTGGCGACAGCATATGAAATCGTTGACTTCACGTCTTGCCACCGTTGGATCCACACGTCTGCCTGGTTAGGGATCAAAGGGCGAGGAGTGCCGATGGCTGGAAACAATTCAGGATATCGCTCTTAATCGAAACCAGTGGAGGATTTGTGTATACAACTGCTTTAATTTAGATGTTTACTGATTAACTATTGAAAATGACAGAACAATTAAAAACGGTGTGCGCAAAATAACCAAAAAAGGCTCTGTTTTTGCAGCACAACAGCTTACATGTGTTGCTCTTCTTCAGTTAATGTGTCATGATCAGGAGACAGTGTTAAACCTGTTTTCTTTTAGTGATTTCCATGGTTATGTCTGGCTATTTATGGACGGATATCCATCGTGCTACTACTATTACTACTACTACGACTACTGCTACTGCTACTACTACTACTACTACTACTACTACTAATAATAATACTAGCACTCGTCAAGGACAGGATACGCAAAGCCAGTGTGGCCAGCTTTGCTTTATGAACCCCTGGGGGGTGATCACTGCCTTGTGCTTGCTTAGGTGGTCACTTCACTCTTGACCTAAATGGGCTGTGTAGGTGATGTTGAATAGGCGAGGCGGAAATTTACTACTTGGTGTGTGGTCACACATCTTATGGTTTCAAGCCAACCCAACCCAACTACGTCAGCATGTTCACGGTGTTAAGCGTCTGCTTCGGTTGGCTTTCAACCCAATATACTACAATGAATTGGACCCCAATGAGCTGCCAGAGACTTTAAGTCAAAGTGGTGCTGGCCACTATCCTAGCTGGGGCCCACGGTAGATGTTAAAATGTGCAGTTGATTTTTACCTAAGTGAAAGTAGGTGTTGGATATTCCGTTCTAACACGAAAGCATTCCTACACTTCTTTATTTGCTTTTTCTTTCCATCCCCTTCTGATTTGCTTTGCTGTTCTCTTTTCCTCCCAAACTATCGGCTTGGGATGGGGCAAGCGAAATTCTTCGTTGGATTTTGAGATCGCATTCAGTATCCCAAGGGATTCACGTCTATGACTTCATAGCTACGGGGTGTTACTGGTCTGAACCAATACCAAGACTGACGTAGCTAATCAAGCAGTCATCCTTAGCCCGCCATTCAGCTAACATGCAACAAATCACCAAATGTCTCTCCGCGATACCCTGAGGTCAATCGAAACGAGCCAGGATTGTTGACGCATGCCACCCTTCACTGCGGACGCACTTTCAACCGTGCGTGACCTTTGCATGTGAGTGTTCTCAGACCAATGGCAAAACAACAGTGCACTCCGCACACGCACGCGCACACTGCCAAGAAATACAAACAATCGAAATCGCACACCATATCGACCATGTACGTGGTCAAACAGTTGCAATTCTACTCCAGTTTAAATAGATTCCGAGACAAAGTAAACACGGAATGTGGAAGCCAACATATGGCGCAGGGCGCAACTACTGCTAGTGAAAATATTCGTAAGAAGGGGTGAATGGCGCCAATGCGTAGGTGAAATCATATGTGAGGTGGTGCGGTCGGATATTGTGAACAGAGTTGTAAAGTGAGTCAGCAAAAGTCTAGTCACATGCGAAATAAGGGAATGAAAACAGGTCACAGTGCCGTAGCTAGGTTGCAGTGACAAACACGGTTAAGGTACGGCGAAGTGTTCACCCGGAACCACTTAGCATAAGCTCAACTGCGCTGTGCGACCACTAGTTCTCTCTCGCTACTTGTCGAAATCTTTCTAGTTAAGTTAAGCATCTACAAATCAAACATGTGGATTGTTTTGCTCGCATCGTGGCTGGTAGTGGTTGTTGCAGCGCCCACATAGCTCTGTGAAAATGCACAGACTCCACCGTTGCTCGCCCCAAAGACACTGCTCTGACTGCCGTCCCAAACCACACTGACTCCAACTGTTGTCCCCAGGATCCCATATGCACATGGCAACTCATATGCCCTACTAATAGTAAACTTACTCTGTGATCTGTCATATGAATACGAACATGTACAAACCATATATGCCTTCGATTGAGTCAGTAAACGAACCCTTGGACCAGTCTTTCTTTCTGGTTCTCGGTGCTGCTATGTGGGCTTACGCGTTTTGTCTGTAGTTTCAGCTCGCGTGTACACACGTCGGGCGACTAGGTCCCTTAGGAACTATAGAACGGATTTCCATTTACTACTCTGAGTACGGGGTACTATCAACGAAAATCGGATTTGTCCATTCCTACTAGGAGAGTCAAAACAGCTAGGATGATTATAACATTGGTGTAGGTCCAACTTGAAATAAATATCAATTGCTGAAGAACGGTTGCCTTAATGATCTTAGCGTTCATTAGTTATTTCTGGTCTAGAGCGGTTTTTGCTGTACCCTAACAAATTCGACTGAGAATAAACACGCCAGGATTGTATTGTGGTTCCATTTATTAGTCCACTTTTGTATGTCTCACAGCTGCATATTCACCTGTCCTGGGTGCATAAAGCAATTTCTTGACTATACTTGGACGATTAGCATAGAGGCGTAACACATTGATAAAAACAAAACCGAGGGGAGAAGTGACAATCAGGAGAAGAGAGTCTCACAACACGTTCATCATTGAGTAAGCTTCCGGACCATATCCGATAGCGCATCCAACCACATACGCTCATAGCCCTTGGGTCCACAACCAGGGAGTCCGGAACGGCCCACTCTGTCCAACTGCAATGTCAGTGCCTTGACAATCCGGACCCAGGTTATGCGTTGGCCACCTTGCTATCATTTCCAATCAAAGCCGACGTAAGCAAACAAAGCGCGGAAGGGCAAACTTTGAATAGTAGTAGAATCAATGGTCTAATAAATAGACATAAATCCAGACAAAATCATAAAGTACAGGGAATGACAGGTAATGTCGCCGCAGCATCGACATTCTAGCACATTAAATAAAGAAAGAAAGAAAAAAAGAAATGTTTTGTTCCCGGCAGTTGAAGGTGAACAACACAAGTCGCCTGTGTTGCCGCAATAAAGAAAAACGGAACGTTTTTGCTATTTTTTCACACGCCATTTTTGTCGTGTTTTTTTCATTTCTTAATTGTTAGGCGCTAAGTCTATGAACCCAAACAAGTGTGTACACAGAGTATTCACTGGCTTCGGTTGCCAGCCATCTCCTTACTTGTTGCGAGCCATCGGCACTCCTCGGCCTTAGGTCCCCAACCAGGCAGGCGTGTAGATCCAACGGCAGCAAGACTTGAAGTCAACGACTTCATATGCTGTCTCCAGATGGACGGTTGTCCGCCGCGTGGTCTATTCCAGTCGAGTCCTGCACGGGCGAACAGAGCGCGATGGAGCTAACACTCAGCTAACATCCGCAGGACGTGACCGGGCCATCTCAACTGGTGCCGTAAAACCAGTCTGTCGAAAGGAATGTTCGCATTCCCTAAGACACGACGTCTGACTTCACTGCTGAAGATACGTTGCTGCTCGCACACAGTAGCGATCCTCCTCAAACACTCTTCATCAAATACCGCGAGTCTGCGCATGTCATCCACGAGGATTGGCCACAACTCGCTTCTAAATAACACTGCCCGAACGGTGACATCATAAACACGACCCGTTACCAAGAGGGAGACATTCCGAGGATACGACAAGTGTTTCAGGTGGACAAACGCAAACTGAGCTTTAACGATACGGAGAGAAATTTGTTTTCCGATATCGCCACTAGTAGACAGGTAGCTGACCATATATATAAAGCTATCAACATGTTTAAGCCGTGTGTCTTTAGGAATGAGCACGGGAACGGGAGATTCCAAATCCTGGAGTAGCACTTTAGACTTCGCACGGGCGAAGTACATTCCGTACTTAGATGTCTCAGTCGCCAGTGTTAAAATTGGTTAACATACTCTACGAGTTGTCATAAGGTAGTGCGATGTGCTCGGCATTATCTAAGTCGGTTGCTTGCTTACTCGATATTAGTTGCAGACCAAAATGTTGGTAACCCTGCAGAGCTCTCGACAGGAAATCTTCAGTCGCAAAATTGAAGAGGAACGGAGACATAGGGCAACAGTGTGGTACACAGCTATTGATAGCGAAGGACGAAAAAAGCTTGCCATAAACCGTCAGTCTGCTAGAGACTTAGAGATGGGGTGCGTACAGGATGGTAGTACACTCTTCTGTGACTTCGCTTCTTAGCTAGCAACGCCAGGTCAATCAACCGAGTCGAATGTAACATGATGTCTAAGATTCTAACAATGGTAGGCTTCTGACAGAGGTGGTTGTATCCGAGGGTCTGGGGAACCGTGATGATTTGATCCACACACTTAAGGCCAGGACGAAAGCCAACTTGTTCTTTCTGGTACCGTGATTCACGCATCGGGGATAGTCTACGAAGTAGAAAGGATGCTAATCGCTTTGATGCAACCAAGTTGCGGCTGAGACCCCAGCGATTAACACATAAAGAGTGGACAACCATCTTAAAATTCGGAACAATATTTGACTAGCCCCAGGAAGAAGGTACCTTTTCGTGTCATATTTCGGAGAATAATGAGGTTAGCTGACTAGTGATAACTGTGTTACCATATTTGTACAGCTCCGGAAGAAGTTCGTCTTAAGCTGCAGCCTTAAATTCCTTCAAATGCCAAACCGTACAACAAACTTCTGCTTCACTGAGTGAGTCAAGCTTTCAAATAACCAGGGCGGCAACTGGGTTCGCAGGGTATACAAGTGGGCGGTGATGGCCAACTGAACTGCAAATGAAAATGTTCGGTCCATCTTTTAAAACTTCTCTATAGGTCAGCAATTAGCAAACCGTCTGCTTCGCGAATAGTCTCACTGACATTAACTCGTTGTCCATTGGAACAAATGAACTTGAAGAGCTTGCGACTATTGCCAGGGATGGCAGCCGCCTCCATTTCCGAAGTACACTGGGACCACCAGGCTTCGCGGTCGCTGCGTAAGCTTTGTTTGAGCTGCCGACTGACAGAACAGCGAACTTCATCATGATTAGATGCCGCTGGGATATTTCTGCGGCGTTCAACTTGATCCAAAGAGTGCGTGGAGCTCCAGGCCTTAATAAGTTACTGCGTATGACCACAGACTCACTGACCTGAAGCAATCATGCTCTTCTGCATGCATGACGCTTGTGCGTCAAGATTCTGTGCTGATTCGCGGCTGGGTGCGTCGACCAGGGAAGCGTACAGGTGCTCACACAAACAAGAGCATGGTCTGGGTCGAGAAATTTGGATCAGGTGGAGCTGCAATCCTTTACATTACCCCGCCATCTGTAACTAATTGCGATGTGGTTAATATGAGACTATGATTGAGTCGCAGAAGCCAGGCGCGAAGTATCGGAAAGCCACTTCATAGGCCTGAAGCAGATGCTTGAGAGAAACAGACGATTATCTTTACACAGTGGAGCAGTCTCTCTACATTATTCCAGCGGTTCTCGCAGAGCGAATGGGGACAACCGTGGTGACTTTCACCTAATAATAGGTGACTGCCTGTGTGTTGAGATCCCCAGTAATGATAAAAATTGCGGGTTTGCCAGCTCTGCTCAACAGCTGGTGAATTGCACAATGAAGATGGTCATTAACCGAGTCAGCAGTGCAATGCTTTGGAGCGTAGGCTGAGAAGACAAACAAGTTGCGTCTCTGCTCGCGATATCTGTTGATCCTGTACGATTCCCGAAATCGAAATGCACATAGCCGAATATCAGTGGGGAACCAGTCCAGCAGTGCTGCCTCGGGTTTGCTACGTAGTACTGCGACAACACCATCCAATCTTGTTGCGGTTGCTTCTGTGCCACCAAATAGATGTGGGTGAAATACGGCTCCGTGGTCGTTGGGAAATGTCAACTCGATCACAGTACTGGGATCCTGCAATCGGGTCTCCAAAAGACAGCAAACATCGATGGCGATGGATTCCAGGGTGCGCACGAGACTAACCTGTTGCCCGATCTGAATGAGTGTGAGTACCTTAAAGCATGTCACACGGAACGAAGATCGAGGCCGAAGTAGGGCAGCTGGATGAGTTCTGTGGTCATCGACGAAACCACTAGGAGTATAATCATGGAAACGGGAATCAGCTGGCAACGGATAACGGGTAACGTATGGACCGGAGGCATGTGAAGATGTGTAAGCAGCGGAAGCAAATGTAATAAAGCGCCTTATAACAGAAGAACGGTACATGGTTTCATCAGTGTGCGTGAAATCACTCGTTTGCCCAAGCCGAAGTATTAGAACATGCTTCAATCACCGGAACACATGCAAAGAAACTATGTGGCTCAGTGGTCGGATGAGATAGTCTGACTTGAAAATCCGGTGTCCGACTTAGTCATTACTAATGCGAAAAAAACAGCGCACACGAACGATGCTCCGGATTCAATGATGATCAAAGGCAGTATCTGGATATCACTCGAGTGGACAGGCTAGGCCTGGCAGCCAAACAAAAGCACACTATGTGCCGTAGTGTCGTAGACCCAAGCTGTTAGTCAAAGGCTGAGATCACGCTGGCGCCAGAGATGTAAATAAATAAATAAATAAATAAATATTTTTTCTCGTCACTGCGAGGCACACCATCAAGGGCGTGATCATGGAGTTTAGCAAAGGCTACTCTGGCTTTTGGTATTAAGCAACTTGGTCTCATCCGCTAATCCGCTCAGTTTAAAACGATTTACAAAGGAAATAAACTTTCGACTACCTCCAAAGAAGAGCCGGACTGGGTTAGGTTAGGAATAGCTCTTAACCAGGCTATGGAAAAAACTGCATTGTATGTGCTAAGTTCATTCGGGATTGTGATTCAGACGTCTACAACATGTGCAACATGTTCTAGTAGACTGTAAGGAGTCAAAACTTACGGCAATGTCAAGTCGCCACTCCAAGTCACAGGGCCAATCACCCTGGAGTAGGTCGTTGCTAGTAAACCCACCGCTTTCCAGAGCACTTTCTAAGATGTCGTCCCTAAGGAGATTGAACAAGAGCAACCCTATCTAGAGCCACTGATGATAATAAAGGTGGCCGCAATTTCGTCATACACTCGCACTTGGCTCGATGTTCTAGGCTGAATGGATTGAAGAATGATATCATATGTTCAAATACTTCCCTTCTCAACAGCCAGCATGGTCAACCAAGTAAACTGCTGTACTTATGTCCAAGCAGCAGGCGATGATAGACCGATCAAAAGCCGGAGGGTGCTCGAACATCTGGCCGATCGCAAAGATTTGATCAATACCTCTCCGACCTGCGACAAACTTAGCCTGCTCTTTACGTATGTGTTGCTTGCCTACTCAACTGGGACCCCGTAAAAGCAGGGTGGCGGGCACGTTGGGCAAGACACATAGAATGCTGATCCCACTGTACTTGGCGCAATCTGTTCGGTTACTTCTTTTGAGGATGGGCTAATCCCTAACCGGATGGGACGATTATAAATCGAGGGAAATGGTGGCCACTTGAGAGGCTATTCGAAATGCTCTGATCAATGTACGAACCTGTATTGGCCAGTGTGAAATCAATCACCGCCGGTCTCCCAGCCACTTTGCTTACAGCTGGCTTATGAGCGCCGGTGGATCAGATAAGAAAGTCTTCAGAAATTCCCTGAAGATGCGACCTGCTCTATCTCGTGGTAGTCGAACTGTTCGCCAAGCTTGGCAAATGTGTTGCAAATGTTTCATCACCAATTTAGGTACCATAATCAGTGCGTTGTTGACTAGCGTGTAGCTAGTAGCGTATTGCAGGGAAGCCTCGATGAGAGTGCGTCGGGTATAGTGCGGATGCGCCATTATAATTCCCGTGTTTGGTGGCGGAGATGAGCAATCCTTTTGGCCTAGACGTCTATGCCTGTTCAGCTTGTCGGACGGTTAGTTGACCTTTGACCTTGCCTTCACTGGCTTGTGCGTTGTGACCCTTACGTAGTTACTCTAGCGTTCACTTGTGTCTTCCGCAGCGTTTGTCTGGTGTTCTGGTCAACCGGAGTTGTGGTGGCTGTCCCTAGAACGTAGTGTGGCGTATGCTGCGTCCAGGTCAATGTGTCGGTTAGTTGAATTAGCTGTATAGTGCCATGCTTCCAGAAATTCCTTCGCATGTTCTGTACTTGCACGCTCCAGAATCCTCACATTTCCCAGATCGAAGTGGTGCCCTTCTTCATCTTCAAGTGTGGAAACCAGTGAATTCGGATCATGTCTTCTTACGGCAGCTTTGCGCTAGGTGATTCGTGTAGGAAGCTTCGTTCTAGTTTTTTCCACGTATTTTCTGTCAAACTCGCAGCATTTTATTTAGTAGATAACATTGTTTTGGTTGCTTTGATTGATTTTTTCCTTAGGCTTGGAAATCAGTTTCCTTAAGGTGGCACTTGGTTTGTGTGCCACTGAAATTCCACTTGACTGTAGTGACCCTTCTGTCAGTTCAGTAACCTTCATGATGTATGAAAGCACTATTCGGTTGTTTGGCTGCTCTCGTCGCTGTCGTTGATGCTGAAACGTTCCTTTCCTTAAGCTTCTTCTGATGTAGTTTATCGGATAACCGCTGTTTTGAAATACTCGGTATGGGTGGTTTCCTTCTAACCTTCTTAATTCAGTTGTACTGCAGGGTGTTTCCGCTTTTGAATAATCTTTGAACGCAGCTCTTTTTGTGGTTCATGGGGTGGTTGCGGCGGTAGTTTAATATCTTATCTTTTTCCGATATATGCGATTGCGACTCGCAATCCAACCACACAGCGGGTAAACCAAATGCCACTTGGAAAGAAGACTGTCCGTCAGCAAGAGTTCTTTTACTGACTCAGCCAAAGCCATGCATGCCTTCTACACCTTCATTTATATGGCTTAATAGAATATCATAAACTGTAGAGAAAGGTGGGTGTAGGAAAGCCACGAATCATCGTCAAGTAGTGTTGTCCCGAGGAAATCTAAGTTAGCTTCAGTTTGAATTGGTGAGGGTAAGTACCACAGCAACAGTGGAGCTCAGATGATTCACTACGACGTGACACGATAGAGACAATGTTATCACGAGGAGAGTTCAGTGGGTTCACTGCAGAGTACACAACAGATGCATGTATCCTGAGTAGAGCTCAGTTAGCCCTTTGTCGCTTGGCCTCTATGTTCTGGGGATGACTCATTTGTTACTAGAGCAGTCAGAACCGCAGCATAGTGATTATATGTCTCAGGTGAGTCCGGCGAACTCTGCGCAAGTTTGTCGAACTATACTAGCTCCGGAACAATAGTCGATGAGCTGTATAAAGAAGTGAAACTCCCTTGCTCTTTCTCTCCTTTTTGGGAGGAAGAGCACCGTTAAGTTAGTTTTGATTTCGAACAGTATTATGGGCCAGTAGAAGAATGTGCCCATCTTGCTTTCAGTGCGAACAATGTTCATTTGGCTTTCGTGGGCACAGAGCGTGAATTTCGATGAAAGCTCCTAGGAGCGATGGATATGCTACCGCTCATCAAATTTGCATCCATGATGCAGCAGGTGCCGCTTCGGTACCAATTCCGTTACACCTGTTACTATCAAAACCACCGTGCGTTGTGACTAACCAATTCGATGAATTCACATTTCACCATCTTTTCAGGCAGAACGGGTTCCACCTTGCGAATCCCAACCACTCCTCAAGTTTGGCATGGGGATGTTGTACTTCACCAAGGAGGAGGATGCCAAACGCTTTGTGTACAGTGACCAAGGATTCCTGGAAACCGATTTCATTGACTCCGCAGAAGTAATCATCGTTCACGTGCTTAAGCCCGTGCTAATGGGTTCGAGTAAGTTCCCTGTCCAGACACTGCCTGTCCTTCAGCGTTATTTTCTCCGGTTCACACTGGATGTGTGACGTTTGATTGAAGCTATAGGTGCAAATGATTCATGTCTCTCTCCTAGACGCGGATGTCGCGTGGTCATTCGCCGTCAGGACGACTGAATGGTCTTCCGAAGACGGTACAAGCACTAGCTTTGCACTCCAAATCAGTAAATGCTCAACAACCCGTAACTTACTGTTAATCGAATTGTTATGCTTCGATAGTAACACAGTTGTCAGTGATAGTCCATTTAGTTTGGCACTGCTCTGCTAGTAGAATCCTATTGGCCGAATACTGCTGGACCCCTGCAGTCCTACAGGCCAATCGAATTTCTCTGCGTCCCAGTTAGTTACGTATCGTCGATGACAGTCTGGACCAATCATCTACTGGTGAACCAGCCCCATGCGGCCGGGACTACTAGCATGCACTGCTGATCGGCATCTTGGCGATAACTGATTAGCAATGTTTCTAATGCATCGCATGTATCTACTCCTTCCGAAGATTCACGCACATCCACAGTTACACACCCCAGCGCCTCCGGGTACAGGTAAACCCTAATTTATATTGATACAGAATCATGCGTGGAAGTGCGAAAGCACTAATCCGTTCTATGAAACAGCTTTGGACCACCCCACTAGTCCACTGGTGGTTTCCGTGGGACCGGAGATGAAACTTTGATATAGTTACCAGACGTTGAACCTTTAGACGAGCTGTTAAATTTAAACTTTCTATGTTAATCGAAGAAAACGGCCTCGTCCGTCCGTCTCGGAGCCGATTAGAGACGCGCGGCCTCAATTGGCACATCGACATATGCTGAAGTCAATGTCGGTCAGCTGTTTCGCTGCGTCTATATTCTACCTAATAAGACATTTCGGACATCCGGACGTGTATTGCTTCTGCTTTGAACCCATTTCCACCTATCGAGGTGAAATATGTCCGCACAGAAGTGAAACACGGACCACTTGGGTTTACGCATCTAAGTAATTACATGCAGAGTATAGATAATAATAATAATAATCTTGTTAGTACTTTCAATAAGTATGTTAATCATCCTGCTAAAAACGGTTCTACTAATTAGCAAAGTTCATTTCCACTACGATGGCATCATTCCCTTGCATGATCAATAAATGTTTGTATAACTGTAGCCGTCTTGATGTGTACTGGTACAGTACATGACTCACACGGTTGCGACTGACACAAATGCTTTTGCTTCAGAATCTTGTCCATCAGATGGTTGTTTGCTGACGAAACCCATCCTTCTCAAATCGGCATTTCATGTTTCCTTTGCTGCATATGTTAACTGTCATTTTCGGGGCTTGATGGAGGGTCCCGATGCGTTTGGAGGACACTACAACAATTCAGGTTCGTTTACATTGCGTGCCCAACTTTCACCTTCATCTGTTAGATGTTATCTCCTGCCATTTTAGACTGTTTAAGCCACTTTCCCCATAGGAACAAGGCCACAGACACTCTCACCTCGAGGTGACTTATTACGAATGCTGCTGCGTTATCACCTGAGGTTGAAATGTGATTGATATAAGGGGATAAGATAGCAGCCACTTCTGTGCAGACTAACTGCGTATGCTTGGTCTTCGGCTGAGTTGCGGAGGGAGAGCGGAATTCAACCCACAGCCTCACGCATGACACTTAGGCCAAGCCTCATGTAGTGAGACCTGCCCAAAATCAACCCACACGTAACTCACCCACCGGAAGGTTAATCAACCTGACAGCATCCCAGGGTCTTGACTAAATGCTCAGTGACAGTCCTCCTACGCTGGCCCAGTACTTTTGAAATTCCAAGTTAGATTGAACCACGCAATCTTTGCAGACTATGCTGCATACGCTCATAACGATTTGCTATGCACACTATGCCCGAACCCAAGAGGTGAAGTGAAGCTACGCCTTCAACGAGATTGCTTTGGCTGACTCGGATAAAAAGGAAAGCACATGGTTGCGCAGCATAAACTGGTGACATTTCCCAGGGAACAATATGCGATTGAGCCAGAAGCGAGGGAAGCACAGGGTAGATGCCAGCTCACAAGAACAGCGATTGGGCTCGGATTGCGCGATTTTCTCAAAACGTGGGTTCCCAGAATAATGTAACATGTAACACGACGACAAACGTGGATTTCGTAGACGTCTGGTTGTTGACACCTACTCAAATGCTTCACACTGCCAGTGGCTGTGCCACGGTCTGGAATGCAGCCGCTCAATGAACCGAGGCCCAGCATAAGCTCTATCCGGTCCAATTTAACCAACGGCTCTGCAGAGCTTCCTGGAACCAGTAATTGGAGTGGCGGTATTAGACATGCTGTCGTAGCCGCGTTTGCCTAGTATACATTCAACACAAACATACAGCTAGATAAAATCCAGCACGTACCGGAGAACACTAGGTCCTCCAAGGTAGATATAGCCCAACTGTGATATCATCACACAACATTTGCCAAGTAAGGAATTAGTAGAAACGTTCCATTATTGCACACTTTAAACAGTTCATTTGAACTCTTCAATCAGGTACATCACGGGCAATGGTTGATGACCAACATTTTGCTTGCTGTGTAATTCAATGAAAATCTTTTCAACTTACAGTTCGTCATGGCAGTCTCCAAATCAGATGGTCCACCACATGCCCGGTAAACCACTAGATGGCCGTCTCATCCTATCGAGACTAGCCAGCAGTACATGAAAATGTGTTCACTTAGTATGCAGCCTCAGTGAATGGAGTCACCAGGACGAAATGTAGTTCCAGCCGACATTGATTGTCGAAATCCAGGCACATAACGAATATCACAAACTCCAATAAGGGGGTCAGTGGCTAGGTAAAATAATAAGTCACTTCGTCAATACAGACACCAGAGTGTAAAATCACCGACCAAGTGGTCGGAACATTCTTTTATCTATAAAAGATTGTGGCTCCACCCAAGACAGGACGGTCTCAATGCATATGAGGAAAATACAATAATTCAAACCGAGTGCAATCTTGCAAAGATAGATTTGTGGAAGTAAAACTAGACGTACGAGGTCCGCCGATTTTAGGTGACCCCAGTCGTTGTTAGAAGACGATGACTTAGTTGGTAAAATCCCACCTCCCTCATCGACAAGCTTGATGTCGACGAGATGGTTAAAGCTGCATATGCACTCTATACCTTGCATCTATCAGTCGATGAAAGCGCCGCTATGTGAACAGCACAAATTCGCCAAGTTATTGTGATTACCTGCAAAGTAATAAGCAATGCTGCTTTGGGATCATCACTTCTTGATTTCATTGGACAATGGTGCAATGGCCTACAGCGGGCAAATAGGTCAAAGTTAATCGAACCGTTTGAAGCTGGTCACGATGATCAGTGCACTGTGAAGCACACATGTGTCAACAGACTTAAGTGCCCAACCAAGGGATTCACAGGAATTTCACAGGAATACAGTGAAAAACGCTCTCCCGTGATTAGTGGAAGCGTTTTTATCGCTGCGCTTCGGATCTGCGCTTTCTCTCAGTCATTTCCTTGAAACCGTACCCTTTTTGACGGCGAACAGCTTGGAGTTTTATGTACTTTGATTTCTGCATCGATTGGTTGCTTGCATTGTATTCATTATCCTCGTTCGACTGTTTGGAGAGATGGATTGACAGAACTTCGTACAATGTCTGGATTCTCAAAGTTATATTTGATCGTTGTTCCCCTTATCATGTAGGGTAAACGAGGTGTCTAAGTCAACTCACACCAATGCTATCTTCAAACAACATGTAACCAAACCTCCGTATCGACTATTGTGACGGCACACGTCACCAATCGTCTCAGCAATTTAAAGAAAGACAATAACTGTTTGGAATGCAGTCTGTGAAATTCTCTTAACGTTATCCACCTTGGGGCTACTCTGGGATTGACAACACAGTCAGTGCTTATTAAGCCATTTATTGATCCATAACCTACGCATATTCCATTCAAAACTCCGTCACTTCTTCGGACTTTGGTGTTAGGGTCTCATGGCTCGAGGCTGCTCAGCTTCCCGCACATCGAGCATGCAACAAAGTAACCTTTTTCTGTCTAGTGCGCGAGTCGACCACTTCCGCCTGTTACACAATAGGATAATTGCAATCCTGTTGTTGTTGCTGCTGCTGCTGTTGATATTAGTAGTAGTAGTAGTAGTAGTAGTAGTAGTAGTAGTAGTAGTAGTAGTATTATCATTTGTGCATTGGAGAAATGGAACGAATGGCCCAGTTTTGCTCTCCGTTGTTCGATGTGATTAGCCTTGTAAAGTACCCGAATCCCTGTCAGTTTTTGACCAATTCGATGTGGTCACAATCCATGACTCAGTGAACAACTACATTGGCTTCGTGCACCTGGTCGTTATGCGTACACAATCAGTGTGCAGTTGGGCATTCCTGTCCTTGAGTCATATACGTAAAAATAAGCAAGTTTAGCTGTCAATCATTTGGTAGCCACTTAACGGTGATCGAAGCGTGGTACATGGAATGTCTGACTTTGAAGTGACAGCAGGATTCCTGTCTACTAGGGCACTGCTGCTAAATATCGCCCGTGGATGATAGCTCAAAAGAACTCTAGCGTCCGTCTGCACGAAATTGCCTGGTTAGGTGGCATTCTTTTCAGCTATGTAATCAGATGTGATCCGCGTGGGAGGTGGTATAATCGCAACGAAGTAAGAAAGGAGGGGAAGCATAACTCCGCAGCTGAACTCGACTCCACAAGCATTTTGTGGGACAACCTAAGTCACATGCAATGAAGCTTAATGGAACGACCAAACACAGCAACTGGCATCGATTGCAGCAGAAAGGCTGGTCAGCGCTAAGATGGTCTATACCAATTTTTATTCCGTTGCATCCACAGCGCAAACAGCTGGCCCGTAGCGTTAAGGGTCATACGTATGCCTGCCATCAGGAGTTCTGGAGATGATTCGACGTTGCGTATAGCTGAGTACAGCACCTAGCCAGTGTAAGTTTGAATGATCTGCACAAGACCATCTGTTTTTCAGGTTCCTCAGTTGAGAGATGCATATCCGACAGGCGATTCTCCTCGCCTCGGCAATAAACCTTTGATGTACCCCTTAACTGTATTGATCTAACTTTAACTGCGCTATGCGGTACTGTATCCAAGACCGTTTCTCTGCGGTAGGGTTATACCCACCCCCACGTGTTCTCCTATCGTGGTACGCAGGTCTCTCGCGTTTTGGCCCATGAACCAGCCTGTGCAGACATTGTAACCTGTTTTCTGTTCCGAAGCAAACCAGTCTTCCAAACCAAACAGTGTTAACTGGAAGGCTTGACATCTTTTGGAAACCACACACACTCCGGATAGCTTCAAAAAATGCTTTACTGGTAGAAAATTCCTATCCTTCCAGTCAACACCCTTGCAAGTCATGGATGTGGGTGAGCTCATGGCTCTAGTTGGATATGCACATTTCAATAATTTGTATATTGCCCCCTTCTGAGCAGCCTCCCTCCGTACACAGTGCCTGGGCCCCGTGCAACAATGTGACGATCGTAGCATGGAAACGTATTAGTTGATCCGAACTGTATACTGCTAGGCTTCCAGAACCTCCCTAACCGATGTATAACATATTGATCGAACGCCAAGTCCAGATAGCTAAATAGTTGGGAATCCGAACTCCAACCTTGCTGGTTTCAGCTAAAAGAATTTGATCGCAACTGACTGAAAAGATATAGCGGAGCTCCACTGTGCCTATCGCCCCGGTTTTAACGGAAGCCATACGTATGAGGTGTGTGAAAGGGAAAGAACAGAGACCAACACATTCACAAAGGTCGGGTGCAGTCCGGGAAGTGACGCTACGTCTCAGCAATAAGCAGACGGTGACAAATCTACAAGACGGTCGCCTTTCGGTGAGCAACAATGAGTTTTTTAATGCAGAAACAGAGTTTTAATTTTATTTCGATTAGCGGCGTAAAATCGCTGGGGCCAAACCTCACCAGTGGCCATGCCATTGTGTACCTCTATGTAGTCGGCCTGTAGCCGTAAGCACGAGGCGTCTGCTTTGCAACAGGGAGGTCGCGGGTTCGAGCGCGCGTAGGGGACCGGGCAAACCTCGCAGTATCCTTAGCATACGCGCGATTGGTGGTGGTTGCGTGGCAACGAAGCGTAGGTACAGCCTACCGCCGTACTGCTGATGCCTTGCCTTTAGATCTGTGTGTTGATGCATATACCATAGGCTTGCCGGTCGTCGACTCACAGCGAGGGAGAAATCGAATAATCTCTCTCCTCCAAAGTGGCCAGATGCAGCAAATTTCAGCCCCTCTCTGTCTAATTGGTCATGGTAATTTCCTCGTGTATGGGATAACATCCAAAAACCGAAGGCTTGTAGGCCACTATCTGTCCGAGCTAACCAAATGGCAAATGGCCATGCTTCTGGGCTTCGAAAGTAACTGCGGTGTGTTTGGGTTGGGACGCACCATGGCGATTTGGGAACCCCAGTTATCTTGAAGTCATTTCAAATAACCACTGGGAATTTACCCCAGCTGAAGCCATTTTCTGCATTGTTCTCTTGCTTCCGGCCCCTCATTTTGTGACTTTTCCGATGGAACTAGAGGTAGTTTTGGCTCATATACGGAAGCTGGAGCTTCTGGTAAATGTTTTCGCTGCTACGTCACCGAGTTCCATGCACAACACTTATCATAACGGCTTGCAATTCAGTACCGACTTTAAGTGCATCCACTGCGCGATTAAATGTTCATGAGACCGGTCCTAGAGTTCGACGCATTTGGGGAGTAGGAACTAATGTTTATCCTACTATTTGAGTTTTTCTGTTTACCAAAGTGAAGTGACTGTAACATATCCCACCGGACCGACCGTTAAGTGAGAACTGGGACAGAACAGGAGAACTCTCTACGTAAGATTAATCACCGTCCCTCCCCTTCGATACGGCAACACGTGATCACTTCATATATCAAGCCCCTGCGTCAACAGTCCAATAGCACGCGACAAGCCACCAGTTGAAGTAAGTAGAGGAAAATTTGATAGCTTGCCTGCTTAGGAACAGACCAGCAAGAACGCGTCCAATTTTCGCCAACCGTTATATCGAGCTATTGGTAAGCGTGACGAGATCAGTGATCCTTAAAGGACAAGTGTTTAACTGCCTATGAGACTGAAATTGCCACGAGTAAGAGACCGGAATATACTTGATAATCACCAAAAGGTGCTTATTAAGCAAATTCCATTACTACAATGTGGTGGTATTCACTATGTTGTTCTAACCACTTATTTCAGGGTTGTTCGGGCAAACACATGCCACCGGAATAAGGCAAAGCCACTCTGTTGTACTCCAGAGAACATCTTTTTGCAATCTGGCAGTGACAACTAGCTGCACAGTGTTTGGGCAAGCGTACCAACCTACATTAATCGGTCTAGGGTATAGCAGATGACGGGAATTCCCACCCTCACACTTGCGCGCACGTACCCGCGCACATCCTCGTTCAAACCTAGATCAGTCCTTTGTGGCAGTGATCATTAGTTTAATCATATTTCGCTAATGCACCGACCGAGCGCGAAACTAATGAGCTCATTAACTTATTTGTTCGGATGTGATCAAATTAATCTTGTGTGCTCCCAAGTGGGCGGTTGCGTGTGTGAGTGTGTGTAGTGATGTGCTTGCCTGTCTGCCCGCTCACCCGCCCGCCCACGCCCCTCTCTGTTTTTACAATAATTGCCCCCATCGAATCTGGGGGTCTGCGCGCTATACGTATCTAACGCACCTTTCCGCCTAATGTGGTAACCACTTAAGGACTGGTCATCCGTCCCGAAATCCATGCTGATTTCTGTCTGCGTAAAGCACTTTGCCTGGCAAATGGCCAGCTCGCTGCCATACTTCGGACTCACTAGTGTTCTGTAGATGCATATTTATTCTTTTTACCTCTGCACTCAGAACATGGCATCAAGACAGGAATAATCTTGACAGTGTGCAAAATGGAATTGGATGACAGGTCGCTTAGTGCTTGTCACTCCAGGTTAAATAGCACGTTGCCAAACGCAGTCTTTCTCTTACTTATGTAGTCCGAGTTCAACTCTTGCCGACGTAGACACATTATTGGCAAAGGTGCACAAAAGTGGACGGCAACCACTTATGACCAAATGTTGCTGCTGCACACAGAAACACGACACCGTCACCTTAGTGAGGTACATTAAGGAGAAAACAATATATCTCCATTTTACTTACCTAAATGTGCACAAACTATTCCACGAAAAACGCCATACCAAATGTAGGCCGGGAAGCTTCATCATCCCTATGTTTATCTTCGGTCGGTGGCCGAAAGGATTGCATGTTTGGCATGCAATTCTTAGGTCGCCAGCTCGAATCCACATAGAGGCGGTCGTCTTCGCGGCATACTCAGCCCACGCGCGACCAGTGGTTGTCGCGTGGCAGTGAAGCGTCGGTACGGTGTGTCGGCGTATTGCTTATGACATTCTTTCCTGTGTATATCAGCTTCTCCGAGCAACAACCTGTTACAGAACTCAGTGCTTCATAGACAAGCGTTTATTCGACAACAACAGCTTAGCGAAAATTACAGCACGTTTGGCAAGCCAAACTCCTCGACATAAGTTAAGCGTCCACGTCCATAACTAACGATCTTTCTGAGGCAATGAGGTTCTTTCTTTGACTCAGTCAAACAAATGATGAGTAACTCACATGAATGCCGGCCAATCCATGTCCAGCAAGCAAATCAGTTACACCAGCCGCCCATTGGCTATCTGGTTCGCTCGGTTGGCCCGTCCGTCCACTCTGGTATGACACGCCTATCACATCCTCCCATTTTTCGTGTCCTTGGGCCTCCATATTGCTATACACCACCTACACGTTGCCACCCCGCCTCATCTTCGTTGTATCTGCGGCCGTGCTCTCCTTGCCACACGCCATCGGGCGATCCGCTCCCAGTCCACCTTGTTGTCTCCGGTGTCGTCTCAAATGTACTCGATTACTTCTGAGCGTTTTCTCTCAAACCTTCATTTCGTATACCCTTGCACCGAACTTCGCAGTCACCACACCTTTCTCCCACCGCTCTTGACTATCGGGTGCTAGTTGAACCCACACTTCCTCCCCCCTGTTAGCTCAGGCAGTATCCGTGCTCCTCGGTCTTAGTACCATTCCTGGGTGGCCATTCATCGTCTCAGATTGCTCTGTAACTTCTCATGCTGTGGCGAAGCTGAACACAGAAGTGTGGCAGATGCCGGCATCAGCGTACTAGTCCTTCAACTGTATAGGTGCTGCACTGGGTTCAAGCCGATGTCCGTTGTAGGTTTGTGGCAATTCTCCAGTGGCATGACGTACGAGTCTTCGCCAGTAACTAGCCTTTAACAACACTCCTTTGGCCGGCTTCATTGCTGACTCTGCCTTTCCATTCGATTGGCTGTGATATGCGCTGGTTTTCTGGTGCACGAATTCCACTTGGTTGCGAACGCCTGGAAGGCAGCGCTAGCAAACTGAGGACCTTTGTAGGAGGCCACCACTTCCGATATGTCGTGCAGCGTGAATTGACATTTGAGCTTGCTGATCCCTGCTTCTGTGGTCATAGTGGTGAGTAAATCGACTTCAAATAATCACTATAGTAATCTACCGTGAGTAGCTAATCATTTCCGTTCTCACAGAATAAATCTACGGCCACCTTCTGCCACGGTCGATCAGGGACATCATCCAACAGCATTGGTTTCTTCGTCTGTCGGATTTCGTGTGAACGGCACGCCTCACAATACGACATATGATCTCTGAGTTGACCCGTCATTCCTGTCCAAAATAGCAATTCTGTTGCTCGGTTAATGGTATAGTTGGCACCCAGGTGAGCGAGATGTACGTATTTCAACATTTTTCTTCAGAGCGATGACGGAATCGGAAAGCGGCCTTCCTTGAACAGCAAACCATCCTAGACAGAGTCCATCCCGAATATTGAAGTAGGGTGTTAGCTACTTCGGCAGCTGCTTTTTCGCTTCGGCTCAACTACTTAGAATAACATCTGGAAAAACTGCAAACGTTGCATCTTCCTCTGTGTGGCGCCTAACTTCATTCAGATTATCTTCCGTCACTGCCAGATGCTGTACTAGGTTTATTGCTTTGAGCTTGTTATATCTCACGCTTAATAGTAAGAACACTGAATTGACACTGCTTGAAAAGGTTTACTTGCACAACTGATGTTACAACCAACTGTGCGGGAAAAGCGTTAATTACACACTTGGTCGAAACCAATCGATGCTCACGTGCCATGTGGTTGGTTGGAAGTTCCAAGCTAACATATAAACACACGCGCTGGAAATCGATCCATTTTCATGTGCTGTCTGTGTGGCTGACATCCATGATCTCTCTAACCGATAACTTCTGGATTGTGCTCAGGTACCGGTAGATGAGCTCTTGACAGCTATGAACATCGATGCACCAGGCGTGTACACAATATCCAGGTCGCACTCTTGGAGTTAAAAACGACGAGGAACAATGTGCAGCGGTTTACTGGATATCGACACAAGTGGTTTGTGGTCGGTATACACGGTTGTCTTTTCTGAATGTATAATCGTTGAAACGCTCCATGGCATAGACTACCGCGAGTATCACCTTCTCAATCTGCGCATTGTGTTGCTCGGTTACGGTTGCTCGGCTGCGGAAATCCAAAGGCTTTTCATTCTGTAAGAGAACAGTAGCTATTCCGTCCTGGCTACTGTCACCCTGTACCTCCAAAGACTGCGCTGGATCCTAATAAATCCGCGTACAGGCGCGTTGCTGACAAGGTGCCTGATAGTTGTAAACGCGGTTCCCTGTTCATTTCCTCAACTCCACTTGACTCCTTTGTGTGTTAGCTTCCTGATCGGCGTTTTGCTATCAGCGAGTCTAGACATAAAAGGGCTCAAATAATTTACCATGCCGTTTAAGCGATGGATTCTCTTCACCTCGTTAGGAGGTGGCACCTCTCGTACTGCTTTAATTTTTCCTGGATCGACCCGGATCCCTTGTGTGGTTCACACATGCCCAAGGAAAATCACCTCGGCTTTCTGAAGCTCAATTTTCTCGCCTTAAGCTTGATGTTCTTTTATACACAAGACTGCAACAGACCGTGCTTAGCGTCATACTCTTTACCCCTCTGGTCTTAGATCAAAACATCGTCTGCCACACATGTTACACTATCTAAATCGTCTACAGCTTGCACCGATCTTTTTTTGGAAAATTTCACTCGAGACCTTTAAACCGAATGGTAAACGCAGCCAACAATAACGCCTGAACGGAGTTCCAAATGTAATAAGGGAACTGGATTCTTCATCTAGAACCACGTGCCAGAATGTAGAAGACAGGACTACCATCTTGAAATACCTAGCCTTGGCCAAACGCGGCACAATTTCTTCTAGGGTAGGTAGCGCATAATGCTCTCTACTCAGGGCATCATTCAACGGCTTCGGGTCAATACACCCACGAAATTCGCCCGTCTTCTTCGTCATGATTGCGACCTAACTAATCCATTCGGTTGCCTCGTCCAAGTTGGAGACTGCACCGTCTCTCACTAATTTGATCAACTCAGCGCGGAACCTGTCACACTGCAAACGGAGCTCTCCTAGTCGGTAGCTCTGTCGGTCGTATCAAAGGATCTAATGATACGTGAGCGGTTCCCTCAAATTTCCCAAACCCGAGCTAAGCACAGCCGTATACTGGTCACTAATATCGGTTTCGCTCTGGCAAGCATGCGCAAAACGCTCATGATTAAAAACAACAAAACCGAGATACTGGATAGAATCAATTCCGAGAATCGGCGTCAGCTCCTCATCCACGGCCACAAACTCCAGTATATATGAGACTGCGTCTCTTAGGTCAATCACTTCGATTGTAGATGAGTCCTTCGGATGAAGTCTGGAACCATTCTACATGCGCAGGCAATCTTGATCGGAGCGGAGGCACACACCGGGACAGTGCTTCCTTGGTAGAATTTCGACAATAGCTCCTGTGTCTAACTGGAATCGTACGGCTTTGCCTTCGATCAAACGACTTGCGTAGACACATTTTTGCGCTACCCTCCGAGGCATGTTGCCAATTGAATGTTCTGCATCTGCGAGGACTTGACACGAACGATCGCACTCGCATTGGTTGATTGGCAGCAGCGTGCAATTGGTTCCTTTTCCCACATCTGGCGCATTTCGGTCCACACGCCGGACACTGTTCACGGGTGCTCGGGTGTCGCTTGACGCAAAAATTCGTAGATCTCCTGACTCACGTTAGTAGCTTCCGCTGCTCCGCCTACAGAAACGGCACAATTCTGTACCTGTTGCGAGTTTATTTTATTGGTATTAATAGGTGATTGAGGATTTAATGTTACTGATAGCAATGCAATGCTGGAGCGATAAGTTGCGTTGTCGTAAAAGCCGCTTTGTCGTACTTTCATCATTAATTCCTAGAACGATCCGATCACGTATGAGACTGTCGCCCAAGCATTTACAGAAATTACAGGATCGGGCCAAAATCTTCCATTCAGTAACGTATGCGTCGACGGATTCGCTTGGGCGTTTGTTGCGCAAAAGCAAAGATAGCGCTGGTAGGTCTCGTTGGCTTGCCCTTCACAAAATTCACTGAATTTTGCAATGACCGTCTCCAACTTATTGGGATTTTGCATTTGTCGTAGAGCCATGTCATCAAGAGCACCAAGCTGAGGCAAACAATTGTTTTCAATGGTTCATCTACGGGCCGGTGCAATTATATAAGGTTAAACTACAAAGGGATGGATAGTGATTGGTTCCGTGGTTTGTTCTGAAATGACTCGGTCAATGGTTAGACAACGAATAGTTCGCCGCTGTCTCATTCACACAGATCGATTGAGGGTTACGTAATCACAATGCCTGAGCCGATGTCAGGGTGACGTCTAGACTGATGGTTGTTCGACCAGGGCAGGTATAGAGATTGAACAAACCTTTTCACGAGCACAGTGGAGGCTGGAATATGTGGATCGCAATGGCCTCTGCAGTGACAAGCGCCCTTAACCGCATACCTTTCGATTTGCTCACTGGAACTTGATAAATCACTGTAAAGGCATTCGGGAGGTTAATCTTGTGACCTGATTCGAACAGATGAGACAAAATGCTGCTTGTAAGAACTCTGGTGCCCCCGTCCATCAACCTTTTAGTACTATGGTCGTTAATACGAAATGACAGTTGACGACAAGCGTCATCCCCTTCCCTCGTGTTGAAACACGGCCAAGCAATACGCCATCGGTTGTTCGTCCATACGTACTAAGTTGCAGAAACCCTGCCACTTGCTCCTCCATAGACGCCAATTATGCGCCAATTTCCGTTCATCCATGTTCAATGGGGCAGGCAGTTGAATAGAGCCTGGTGATCTAAATAGCATCCGCGCGTCGCCGGTGGGGTTCGTCTTTGTCTTCTCTGACACCATGTTGCAGAACTCAGTCCTTCAGGGACAAGCGTTTATTCGGCAAAGACAGCTTAACGAAAATTACAGCACGTTTGACAAGCCAAAGTCCTCGATATAAATTACGCGTCCACGTCCATAACTAACGACCCTTCTGACGCGATGAAGTTCTTTCTTTAACTCAGTCAAACAAACGATGATTAACTCAAACGAATGTCCGCCAATCCATGACCAGCAAGCAAATCAGTTACACGTGCCCCCCATTGGCTATATACCTTGCGCGGTTGACCCATCCGTTCACACTGGTGTGACAATACCATCACAACCAGTAAAGTTTGTTCATAACGATCAGATACATTGATGAGTGCATAAAATTTCTCTATCACTCTGCAAAGTACGGGACTCGGTATTATTATTATTTATCCACAGTCTGTTAACAGACATTGGGCTATCAGAACCATGGCAGAAGTAAAAGGTGAAGAAGATGGGAACACTAATGCGAATAAAAAA
>OX104063.1:64575539-64641023 GCA_944474145.2 Dicrocoelium dendriticum
AGTATGTCCCATCCTCTTCTAAAACGGAAAGCAGATGAATAGCTCTCAAGTATTCCCGCGATCTTGAGTGACGTTCAAAGAGTATACTCTCCATAATACCTTCATTTCTGCCAGGACCCAATGGTATTCCTCCAGTTGTCATCATGTATTGAGGCAAAACATTCCTCTTCACGTTCTTCACATTCCTCTTCACGTTATTCTAAACCAGTGGATCTTTTCTTCCACAGTGGAAACTCTCGGTCATAACACCAAAACACTAAGGTGGCTCCCGAGCTGCGATGACGAATCATCGCCCTAATAATGATACTGCGACAGCCTCAAAGACACTGGACAGAACTGCCAACAATGATCTTGTTCAATTCTTAACGATATTAGACCTGATAAGCAAAGCACGACACGGCTTTCTTACGAAGCGAGCCTGCGTTGTGTAATCTGTCAAATACAATTCTTCGACCGCATAACATCGGTTGCTGACAAGGCAGTTATTCTCATTCAACTAAACATGCACAAGGCCTTCGATCGTGTGCCACATAAAGCGTTGTTGTAGGTCCTGTACACTTACGGCATCAGCAGCCATTTGCTAAGCTGATGTAAATCCTACTAAGAATATCGGACACCTCGTTGAAATAAGTCAGCAACTCTCCTCCTCGAGATAAGTTACAAGCGAAGTTGTCCAAGGCAGTGTCCTTGGACCACTACTGTTCCTAATGTATATAAATAACATGTGATTCCATCAAACATGGACGATCATACCTCTGCGGACGATATTACACTCGGCTACTTATTTCCACCCGATAGTCTTGAGTCCGCCCTTAGGAATATGTGTGAGGTCTTATCTGATCTGGACGCGTTGATTAACAATTGTTTCATGAAACTATCCACTGCGAACTCGCAAGTGCTTGGGTATGGATGTTGCATAGATGATGGCCCCATCACGCTAACAGGTACAAACGTCGCGAACTCCTGTTCAGTTAGGGACCTTGGAGTAATATATTCCGCATCGCTGAACTTTTCCGAGGATGTCTCATATTAGATAGTAAACGCAAGGAAATTGAAAACCTATATCACCAAATCCCTTATTCTAGCTGAAGCGAGACTGGAAATCTTTAAGATTATCGTCATACCTATGTTGGAGTACTGCACAATTATCCATAGCCACCTGCGTAGAACGGATCGAATAACTTTCGAAAATATTCAGCGTTCTTTCACGAAACTCCTTATTGGCTGGTACACCACTCTGAACTATGAAGACCGCTGTCGCCGCCTTAAACTAGACCCTATATGGCTGCGCCACCTGAGAAATAAGCTAGTTCCTTTTTACAACATTATAAATTGTCTCGTGTACACGACCGGAATAGATCTTACCTTACAAAATTCCGCAACCTATCCCACAAGAAATAGGGACTACCCACTACCCCTAAAAAGGGGAATTTAAAGCTCCGCTCCAAGTTCTTCCTGGTAAGGTATACACACATAAGGAACAAGCTACCACTGAAAGTACGGGCAAGTGAAAACCTAACCACCTTTAAAATGGACTTGGGGGCTTTTCTCACCATGCGGAACATTATACAAACATTCGGTCTTCAAATGTCTACGGATGCTTTAATTTCATCAGGTCCGAACAATAGATGACCAATAATGTAAGTTCATTATACTGCAGAATACCTTAACTTTATGCTCGAAAACGCCACCCTTGAAGTCTCACTTGTAGGTGGAGAAACAAAAAAGGTGTATCTCTTGCTTTATCTCTCCTTCGTATATTTTAAATATTCTACTGTGCTATGGCATCCGGATAATTTGCATCACCTAGTGCGTATTGAAAGGAGAAGCCAACTCATTAATAACGCTACCTGTTATTCTAAACTTCTGCAATATTTTATCACACCTAATCATATGGCATCCCACAATGTCGCGAGACATGCTATTTGGCTACTTATTTCGTTGATATTTCTACCCCTAATTTAACTATTTCATCTTATTCTCCTGTTATTCTGTTGGTCACGAGTGGGCCGATCTCCTGAGGTGATGGTTTGAAGCTTCTAAGCAACATGTATACCCACGCCAAAAGACCCACTGGTGAATATAAAAGTGTGCAGAAATTAAAAAACAGTCCAATCTGAACTGCTGAACTCACACTTAATGGCATATGACGCCAACCGGTGATCCCGGTCATCATGCACGCAAAAAAAAGCTATGAATGACGAAAGGCTGACTGGCTTGAGTAACTAGGTCACCAAAGAAATACCAATGCCCAAATGATGAATAAAATCGGTAGTGGCCAGCGTGCTTTTAAACCACACCGATACTTGACCAGATGGGGCGTGGATGTGCCTATGAAAACTCTCGAGGGACTACCCCGCATGAAAGCAGGTCCTCGGGAGACGGTTCCACAGTTGACCATATTACTTCACTTGTTCTTTCTTACCCTACTACATTCTGCACAGAATCTCTTGCGCTCCTGGTTCCTAGTTACTTCATCCCTGCCTTCCTATTGTTTTACCGATATTTCCCATTAACTTATTCGTTAGACCACAGCATCGCTCTTAATTGTGGTGCTTTCCCACTCTACTTCTAGGCCAAAAATCGGTTAACTATTGCACACTTTTCTAATCGCCCTGTCTTTGGCATCTGCTACATAACTACGATGCACTGAATAAGTCCTGACTTTGCAGCGAAGATGTGTCTATTTCGTTGTCTACTTACCTGTTTAATTCTCTTTCTTCAACATTACCTTTTCCGTGCATAGTCACGCACGCCCTAAATATCCACCTACAAGTGAAGGCTGAAAGGAATGCAACTGAGCTCACCCAGCATCTCAACCATCTGGCAGCCCAAAACACAACTTGATTAGTTCAACTCCATAATTAGACCAAGGAATGTCTAGACACCACGCTATGCCTTAACTCCCTACGATGTGAATACTGTCTATATTATTCTGCTAAAGCAACTTGAGTTTGATGATCCACTGGAGTTACCTTAAGATAGTCTTTCTTACTTTCTCAAATCTCTAACTTGTTACTCACAAATAGCTCCAACTGTATTACTCCAGTCTATTAAGTAAGATTGTGTATTACTCATCTGATTTTGCTTGGTGACTCCAACTGCTTCATTCTTTTCATATGCCTTCCCCATCCCCATCAAACCGCCGCCATCATGGCACCATCAAGCTGCACCGAAAACAGTCAGATGGGAATGCTCACGAATTGGTAGCATACGGCAACAAAAGTCCCAAATGAAAATATTCGCATAAACATCCCCATTGTAACCCTGTAAAAACCCAAAGCATTGACAGCCTCGCATGCCTGAGCATGTTGTACATGTAAATATGATCCGTTCCTTTGTGGGCTCGGTTTCTCGGTATCACAAGAAATACACTTCATTATTACAATAATAACAATTCTCTCTACTTCTCTGGCCTCATTTATTATCTTGGGTATATGCTCTGTGACCACGGAATACCATGTTCTTCTTGGTGAGAACACAGACGATTTCCACTAATACAGCAAGAATTTCATGCCATTTCTTTGTTTCCGTTTCTACAAATGGTATTGCTATTTTGTCATTTACCTTCCAACTAGGGTGATGATGCTTGAGCTGTCATCCTGTTGCCGATTGGTCTAAAGCGTTTACCTTGTAACCCAAATGTTATAGGTTCTAATCTGAGTGGGTGCAGGGGACCTCACAGTATAGCCAGGCCGAACGCGACCAGTGGCTGTCGCATCCCTGCAAAGCATCGGTTAAGGTACCGGTCTGAAGCGTATGCCTTGTGATTCTGCTTCTAACTGCGCGCACTCTTCAAAAACGAAATGCACATAGGCGGTCTAAGAGTGTAAACAAAGGTCGGACACCTAGCCACGGGAGAAGAGAGAGTGAAGGAATGTTGCTCGCATCAGATAGACAGGATGAGGGTAAAATAGAAAAATGGAACAATGGTATAATATGAATAAAACAGCCAAGACTTGGCAAGTCCCGTGGAATGGTTTGTGGGAATAACCTTAGTTCAATTCAGTTACAGACAACTGAAAAACACACCTGTGCACTGCTCATATCATCTACATTAACTCATAGGTATATCAGTCCAGCCCGATTTCCTGAGGTTGGTGAGCACAATGTTTGCCTGCGTATTGTCGTCCCTCAATGAACAGAAATCAGATCAAATATCATCATCAGTATACGCATCAGCTAGAGGCGGGAAAACACCTCTGGTATTGTGCCGCTGAACAAATATAATGTAAATGATGTAAAGCACCATCGAGTCGCATTTAAAAAATGAGTAGCGTGGGCGCTGAAATGACAAAAGTTGAAAGAGTGTTCCACAACTGACAAATTCGAAGGGAAAAGTTATTCCGGCGGCAATCCAGCTGATGGTATTGGGCGCGAAGTTTCGAATTGTAACCCCTCTGTGTTGCAACTAAGCTTCAGGAGGTGGCGGCAAGCGTGAGCTGGGTATTTCAAAATCTGGAACGCTAGGGTGGGGTCACCTCGTAGACGGCGATATCTTCCGCTATACACTCCCACGGCTTTCAGTCGCCTATGGTATTGCAAGTGGGACAACATCTACACATTTTTCCTTGCCCGCCGCTGTGCGGTCTCCAGTACAACCAGGTCGCGTTTTAACCAGGGTTGCCAAGCCTGGATCACGTGGGATCTCACATACGCATTGAGCATTTTGGGAAGATGGAGGGATCGAACCTCCCAAACCAACTCCTTAACAGACCAACATGTTGGTTCGCAGTTTGGGACGCTTTCAAGCACAGAGCCGAACATCCGAGGTCGTCTTCCATTACCACCCCAATTTCGCTCTTGTGAGGCGGTGTTCAGCATATCGCTTCCAAGCTTGTATGAGGACGTGGGCTTATGGTGGGCATGCACTGTTTTGCTCTTGTTCATGTTAAAAGGAAGTAGATTTATCTATGATCAAGCAAAAGCGCAGTCTAAGTCTCATTGCAACATGGCGTGATCTTCCTGACAGTCGATTGCCCTTCATATCTTGATGTCATTGGTAAAAAGGAGGAAATTTGACTTGATGACCGTCGCATGGTTGTTAATGAAGAACAAGAATAACCGCAGCCCCGACACCGACCCTTTTAGAACACCGCAGTCCACACCAGTTAGATCTAAAAATAAACCTCGAACTCGAACCTGAAGACGCCGCTAAAATAGGAAGTTTCCCATCCATGCAAAGACAGAGTTTCCAACTCCGTATACTTGCAAGTTTTGGAGAAGCATGCGGTGACATATGTGGTCGAATGTTTTAGAAACGTCTAGGTAGATGACATCAATGCCGGTCCCACTGTCGGCTATCTCCGTCCAACTACCACGGGCAAGCATTTGTTTGGTAGTACATGATCCGACGTTGACGGATTCCATGTTGCGCCGGTGCCATGATGTTAGGCCTTTCGAAGGAGCCCATTACAGTCTCAGCTATGATCGATTCCATCACTTTGAAAATCGGGGTAATGACGCCTTGCTTCCACATGCTAGGGGCCTGCTGTTCTCTAGGCATCTTCGGAAAAATCTTGTTAGTGGTTCAGTTATCCTCCTAGCTTCCACGTGAAGTGCTTCGGGGGGAATGTTGTCAACTCCGGGAAACTATGGGTGCGCCACGACAGCAGCTTCCTCCAAATGGTTGCTGAACTAAACGTGACGTGTGTAAATACTGGCATCTAGGAGAATGGGGCAGGTATGTTACAACTGCTTGGAGCTCATCGGAAAACTGGGGCATATTGTAACTGTTGAAATTTGGCTGCATCCTCGGCGGTTTGAACACATCCATCCGCTGATATTGGTGGGGAAACACCACGTTTCACATTCCGTAGGCTGTTCACATGTCAGTACAGAAGTTTTTGTTAACACAACACTTTTCCACTAGACTCTGTTGGTGTACTAATTTGTCCTCGCGCACAAGTGTGGCACAGTGATTACGATGCACAACATAATTACTCCAGCTGTCGGGGCTAGGGTTCGCTCTACGCACATGCCACGCGGCGTCTCTTACTGTCATGTGTTTTCGGGTTCCACGCCGAATGAATGATTATGCGTTTGCAGAACGAAGAGGCTTGTTGACCGATGCAGATTTAATTAGAGCACTGGGCTTGCCAGTAAAATCCAACGAAGCACTGTCAAAAGAACAGTCGTCCTTAAATCCCCAGCTGACACCCACAGGTTCTGCCAGTATGTCGTAGTGGGTGAGTGTTCGAAACAATTTAGTATGTTTTTGTGGATATTCCGCATAACACACGAAGTCGTAAATTATGGTTAAGTGGTCGCTTCGCCGCAGCCGGCTCTGCAGCCTTGGTTTCTCAATCGTACGCTCATCGTTTGTGAATACTAAAGCAAGCACAGATGGTTTATTTCCGGCTCTGATTTGCGTGGGTGAACTGACATGGCTGAAGAGCGGAATGCTTGCAATATACTCTTGCAGGTCGGCCTGAAACTGTTCGCTGGGCGATGCGGGAACTTGCAAATCCTGAATACTGAAGTCACCTGATATGAGAAAGTTATTGTCTCGTCCCCGTAGGATCCTTCCCGAGGATTATGTTAGGCGGGAGTCCAATTCTGGGGTGGACATTTTCAAACGATAAACAACGACCAAACTGGAAACGTCATTGCGTCTTAGTCGCAGACTACACCCGTTTGAATCAATGATCAGCCTTTCTGGATCGGCCACGGGCTCGCATTACAGTCCGTTTTGGTTGTATAACATTACCCCTCCCCGCGTTTGCTAGGTCGATCGTTTCGGAGAAGGGACATACCCTTTATCACGACTTTGGCATTCGTAATTTCTGAGTACAATCGGTTTTCCGTAACGCGGATGAGGTTCCAGGCATGTGACTGTTGATGTAGCCGCAGTTCGACAAGCTTATTCAGGAGACCCTGTGCATTGGTGTATATGCATGAAAGTTTCTCTGTTTTTAACAATGAATTTTAGGATGCGTGCTGTGGATAAAATGTTGTACCGAGCGGTAAAAGGTCGGCAGCTAAACACTTTTTTGATGGGGGTGACGAACTCATCTCTGTCTGATTCATGGATCCTATCATTACCTATTTGGTTTTCTCTGGGTATGTAATCTGTGGGGTGTGATTGCCAATTTCTTTGGCTAGTTGATTGAAGTTATCCGAACTCTTGTCGGTGAGTAGTCTGACTAAGTGGCTGCTCTCTGGTGTTTGCTTAGCAGATGCTGCTTTGATCCGGAGCACAGAAGGAAGGCTGCTGCGGCCCGCATACCATTCCTGCTTTACCAGTGCTGACATTTGTCTAGATTGAAAAAGGACCACTTTCACAATCCTCGGGTCACATCCTTTGTTGTTTGTCGATCGGCGCAGTTTCCAGGTTGATTGCGCTATGCTGATTTTTATGCAGAAGGTCTCGCGAATGTACCACAATGGCTCCTGATCATGAGTGGCTGTTTCGCGCTGATCATTATTTCCAGCCTCGGGAACACAGTGTACAAGGATGGTCCTGGCTACAGATTCCTTCCAGTTTTCGTCCAACTAGTGCCTCGGCTGTCTGCACTCGCTCCATGAAATATCAGGAAATAGGCAAATGGAACATGACCCATTCCAGGGGCGATCGGCCGAGAACAGGACAGCTTCTGCTTCATTGGTAGAAGTCAGCACTACTCGGAGAAGTCTTGGTTCACCGTAGTGATGTGAGTTTGGGTGACGGGTAACGCGTGTCAAATTGGCGGGCTTAATTACTACACCTATAGTGTCACATATGGACTTACACTGGTTCACGTCCTCGATTGTTTTCCTTTTAAGGAATTTGACCTCGATTCTGGAACGTTGGTGCAGATTATTGCTGGTATACTACGTGCAACTCTGGTTGAGGTCAAGCCACCAGCTGGTCTGTATACAGTCGATGGAGGCTGTTTGCGTACAGCTTCGATTTCTTCAATTACTATGGGTCCAGTAGGAGTGGCCGAATATCTAGTTTGTCGGTCACCTGTGGCAGCAACCAAGTTCCAACCACCACTGGTGTCGAGGCCTTTCTGAATTTTCGGAACCGTTTGGAGGGTGGACGAGGCCCTGACTGTGCTCATTGTAATCGGACTGGCGGCAGTTGTTTCAGGCATATTTGAGCAACTGGTGGTATTGGCGTTTGATGCCACAGATAATGCATTTTTAGCGCGCTGCCTGGCGTTCTTCCTCAGTTTTAAGTTGGTGCTTGATGGTAATGACTGGGATTTAGTCTCTGTCACGCTTTCCACAAAAGAATCACTTTTGGTGCTCATCAGTTGTACAAACACTGCCACTAGTCTTTCGTACTTGTGCGATAGTTCATCTACAATCATTGCCAGTAGGATGACTGCACATACTGAACAGAACCACAGTGAATCTGGTTTATTATCGTGTAGCTTCAACTGGTTCACTGTGAGATTGGAACATTTGTACTGGGACTTACCTTGACAAGTGATACGTTGGATTCCGATCCGTACATTTTTATGGCATGAAGGAAGGCCACAAACTAGTATCGATCTGGATGCGGTAATGTTGTTCTGGGTGTGGTCAAGATATCCGGATATCCATTGCAGCTCCAGTGTGCATTGTCTGTCTGCCGCAGAATCACAACAACTTTAAGCGCGTGCGAGGTCAGATCGGGTGTTTCCGTTTAATATATACAGTCAAACCTGGCTAGGGCGATCACTCAAGGGACCGACAAAAGCGGTCGCCTTGGACAGGTTGTCACCATGGACAGGTTCATGCATAGGGATATAGTTCATAGAAGAAAATGTCGGGATGTCTTTGGCTGGCCGCGATAGACAGGTGATCGCATTTGACTGATGGCCGCCATAGCAGCTTGGACCATATACTGGAATGTGAACAATGAACTTCCTAGAGTGAAATATGACCCGAAGTTCGGATGTGGGCCTGGCTGGTGTGACTCGCAAACCGATCTAGCCTGAGAAAATTCCAGCAGCCGGGAAAAGGAAAGAAGCACCAAAACATTGGGTGCTTAAGTTCTGTTGGCTGTGAAGAATTCTGCCTTGCCGTACATCGTGTGGGGGTCTCGTGTGTTTTTACCAGTAACGTTTGACGCGAATGCCTTGTCTTCCAGGCAGAAACGTAAGCTGTGGTTTGTTTGCGGACTTAGCATATCCGATAGCAGTGGTGTATCGGATGTATCAGTCATACCAGCAGGGATTCCGAGGCGGTCGATCAGATGCGAGCTGAATTGCCTCGGCTATTGACCTCTCCAAATTCCACTCGTTAGATCAAGGTTGCCGACTGTTATTTAACTACAGTAAAGGTAGAATAGCATATTGGGAAGCGGGTCTTTAGTAATAGTACTGACTGCACAATATGCATGGAAGCTCCCTATGAACGAGCTATGCTGTATCTTTATGATTTTTATTCCCCCTTGTAAATCGTTTGTCCCTGAAGGACCGAGTGTTATTACAGGTACTAAGTTCAATTTCCTAATTTGTGCAATAATGTGACGGGCGTTCCTAACCCAGGAGCATGGTTACGTATCCCATATCTAAGAGCTCAAGGCCGGTTGCATATAGTTGTAATAAATTATGAAAAGCTGCTTTTGGCTTTTCGAATTTATTGGATGTCACACCTGCAGTCATGTGAAATAACAGAGGAGGTCAAATTGGTTCACGCTTCAATAAGCTGGTAGATTATTTCGCATCGGGAAACATATAGCAGTCTTGCGACCAGATATCTGCTCAATCACCATTAAACCCCATTTGTTTCTCCCCGCATGACCAATCAATCCAACTGAGCTCGTAACGTAGTTTATTGGCACCCAGCTGCTCGTGTTTTCAATCTGTAGGACAAGCAGCAATCTTACTGGCCACAAAACTTTATGCGACTCAGTCGAAGAGGCGGCCGTCATTCTCCAATACAACTCGGCCAACACGTTTAACCAGTGTCTAAGCTGACGACGATTAGCTAGTGAATCCTATTATCAAAGTCACTATTACATTAAAGCCACCGAAACACTCCCTGCGTACATGCACCTACACAAAGCACGAGTGGGCGGAGCCGGAGTGCTTCCTTAATGTCGCATCGATGAAGGTAAACTGTGCACATACTATACTACTCATTTCGTGAGACGACAATGTGGACACTTGAGGTGAAGCTAAATGCACTAATCTAACTTGTTGAAATGTGTTGTTGCAGTTGTTGCTCTCCCTTCCGACGTGAGGTCAAATTGTGGTGATCTCACACATTCCGCGAATTTGCCGTTACTTGTTACACTTGTCAATTTTGATATTTTTGCTTAGAGTGGAATGTCATGGTAGCGAGATGCAGAATGATTTCCATCTAGGGCCAGTCGAATGGGTAAAAGTTCACTCACTTTGGTACCTAGTGTGAGGACTGCTTTTGCTACTTGCTCCCCATATTGTGTCCTATGTTCCAAGTGTGTCAGTGCTTTTGTTTCGTGTGTTATAAAGACAAGCCCGAATAGAGTAAGTTGGTGACGTACAATCCAGCACCGTGCTCGAAAGTGTGCTGTTGCCCTGGGTTACTGGACCAAGGTACTTTCGTTCACATACAGCACATCTATTGTTCTGCGCCCACATCTGCTTTCCAACGAGTTCACCTCGGTGTGGCGCTCTAGCACCCTGGCAACCGTAGTCAACGCTCGGATCAGAAACTGGAGTGTTTAATTGGTCCACTTTGTTCTCGGCTTCATCAATGCTCACTATCGTACGGCTCACCAAGGCCGAAATAGTGATTTGGCAGTTCACGCGTAACTTTTGCGGACTGCATCTGAGGATCGCCCCAACGTAACAGTCGTGTACGGAGTAGATCCTTATCATAAGCATCAAAAGCCGGTTGTGTTGGTTTCGTTATACCAGTGAAAGCTTCTTAAATCTATTCGGTAAACAAAGGGACGCAGTCACGTGAGTTACAATTGAATTTCCGGTACCAAATCGCATCACGTTTTTGTATTGCATTTCGTAGCTAAACTGATTTAATAGTAGTAAGAATAATCGTAAGAATAGTGGTGCGAATACTACTAACAAGTATATTTCTCATCAAGTGAGAAGCTGCGTCCATATTTGGCACTGATCTTATATGTACAGGTAGCACCATGCTCTTGCATGGGCATTACACAGTTGTGTGCTTTTCTGTCTGTGTTTCTGGCAATGTATATGTCGCACGTGTTTGGGTTTTACATCAAAGCGGAAGGTTATGTTGCTTTTCCAAATTATTTTGGACAATGTGAGCTTTTTACATCGGGTGAATTTCCACATTTCACCCACTAGATCTTATCTCGGCCATTACTAAATAGATCGTTAAGTGACCTCTCCTATGTGAACAAGGCCATAACCATTTCCGGGTCGAGGTAGCTTCCGAGCTGATTACAAAATGATTGCACACTCTCACACGACTTAACTGTGAATGAGAATCGATTGTACAGGGCACCACGCCTGATTAGAAAGAAGTTAATCCGCATGTTTGTCCTGCACATTGGTGTAACTAGGATAAAGCCTTCATTACGGAGGTCCTTAATGGAACTGTGCTTTAATTTTAATGTGGTTAGATTTCAATTCCATGAATAAGATTGCATAGCAGTAGCAAATTATGCTCTGGTCTAAGCAGTCAAAGTAGATCGGATTGGAATTGCTGGCCCCGCTGCCTTTATTTCTTGGTAGCATTTTTGCGTAAGTGGCCTTTGGTAAACAACGGTCGTAAGATTTCTATAGCTGTTCTGTCAGATTTACTCATGCTGCCACATTTTATGCTGCTACACTCCGGGATGGGACTGGGGAATATTTTAAATAACTCAACTCTAGCTGAGATGCTACGCACCTTTAGAGATATATTTGATCCAGGTTGTCTGGCCTGGGCTATCTGGTACGCAATCTGTTCAAAAAATAGGAAGGTAGAGACTAATTGATTTCAAGGTTGTGTGTAGACAGTTGCACTCGGAGGCATTCTTTGTCGGGTATCAAACAACCGCGATACATGACACTTGATTTCTTTCTGAAAATATCATCAACTACCTGTCACACTATATCACAAGGCGCAGGCACCAAATTCGGTCGTTACTATTATGGTTGGAATATTATCCTACTCTGTGCACTGCTGATAATTTCTCTTGTTCCCAAAATAAATTTACTGCCAGCAATGTTGACATAATCTGTTGATCGGTTGGTTTGGTTCGACGAAGTTGTGTGTAATCCACCTCTAGCCGAATGCGGCCGAAAAATTCAGAAAAAATTTCAAAAGTATTGTGAAGAAACATTTGATGCAGCAGAGAAAGAGTCGCGCTGGCTGGCAAGTAGGACTCAGACGCTGTGCTGCCAAGAGTGAACAAACTCCAGTAATGCCAAAAAGCTTCTCTGGAAAAAGGTCGATTTGGCAAGCAATTACCAATGAAGAGAATTCGCGAACGTAGATAAAGCAATATTAAATGGAAACATGGAACAATGATATAATATGGATAAAAAAGCCAAGACTTGACAAGTCCCGTGGAATGGTTTGTGGGAATAACCTTAGTTCAATTAAGTTACAGAAAACTGAGAAACACATCTGTGGACTCATCATATTATCCACCTTAACCCATAGGTATATCAGTCTACCCCGATTTCCTGACGTTGGTGAGCACAATGTTTGTCTGCGTGTTGTCGTCACTCAATGAACAGAAATCAGATCAAATATAATGTAAATGATGTAAAGCACCATCGAGACGCATTTAAAAAATTAGTAGCGTGGGCGCTGAAATGACAAAAGTTGAAGGAGTGTTCCACAACTGACAAATTCGAAGGGAAAAGTTATTCCGGCGGCAATCCAGACGACGGTATTGGGTGGGAAGTTTCGATTTGTAACCCCTCAACTCTGTGTTGCACCTAAGCTTCATGAGGTGGCGGCAAGCGTGAGCTGGGTAGTTCAAAATCTGGAACGCCAGGATGGGGTCACCTAGTAGAGCGCGATATCTTCCGCTATACATTCCCAGGGCTTTCAGTCGCCTATGGTATTGCAGGTGGGACAACACCACATTTTTCCTTGCCCGCCGCTGTGCGGTCTCCAGTACAACCAGATGGCGTTTTAACCAGGGTTGCCAAGCCTGGATCACGTTCTGTACATGGGGCCTCACATACGCATTGAGCATTTTGGGGAAGATAGAGGGATCGAACCTCCCGAACGACCTCCGTAACAGACCAACACGTTGGCTCGCAGTTGTTGACGTCTTCAGGGACTGCCCCGAACAGCCGAGGTCGTCTTGAATTAACACCCCAACGTCTCGCTCTTGTGAGGCGGCGTTCAGCATATCGCCTCCAAGCTTGTATGCGGACGTGGGCTTATGGTGGACATGCACTGTTTTGCTCTTGTTCGTGTTAAAAGGAAGTAGAGTTATCTATGATCAAGCAAAAGCGCAGTCTAAGTCTCATTGCAACATAGCGTGATCTTCCTGACAGTCGATTGCCCTTCATATCTTGATGTCATTGGTAAAAAGGAGGAAATTTGACTTGATGACCCTCGCATGGTCGTTAATGAAGAACAAGAATAACCGCAGCCCCGACACCGACCCTTGTGGAACACCGCAGTCCACACCAATTAGATCGCAAAATAAACCTCGAACTCGAACCTGAAGACGCCGCTAAAATAGGAAGTTTCCCATCCATGCAAAGACAGAGTTTCCAACTCCGTATACTTGCAGCTTTTGGAGAAGCATGCGATGACCTATGCGGTCGAATGCTTTGGAAACGTCTAGGTAGATGACATCAATGTCGGTCCCACTGTCGGCTATCTCCGTCCAACTACCACGGACAAGCATTTGCTTGGTAGTACATGATCCGATGTTAACGGATTCCATGTTGCGCCGGTGCTATGATGTTAGGCCTTTCGAAGTAGCCCATTACAGTCTCAGCTATGATCGATTCCATCACTTTGAAAATCAGCGTGCTGATGCCTTGCTTTCACATGCTAGGGGCCTGCTGTTCGTCTAGGCATCTTTGGAAAAATCTCGTTAGTAGTTCAGTTATCCTCCTAGCTGCCACGTGAATTGCTTTGGGGGGGATGTTGTCAACTCCGGGGAAACTATCGGTGCGCCACGACAGCGGCTTCCTCCAAATGGTCGCTGAACTAAACGTGACGTGTGTAAATACTGGCATCTAGGAGAATGGGGCAGGTAGGTTACAACTGCTTGGAGCTCATCGGAAAACTGGGGCATATTGTAGCTGTTGAACTTTGGCTGCATCCGCAGCGGTTTGGGCACATCCATCCGCTGATATTGTTGGGAAACACCACGTTTCACATTCCTTAGGCTGTTCACATGTCAGCACAGAAGTTTTTGTTAGCACAACACTTTTCCACTAGACTCTGTTGGTGTACTAATTTGTCCTCGCGCACAAGTGTGCCACAGTGATTACGATGCACAACATAATTACTCCAGCTGTCGGGGCTAGGGTTCGCTCTATACACATGCCACGCGGCGTCTCTTACTGTCATGTGTTTTCGGGTTCTACTCCGAATGAATGATTATGCGTTTGCAGAACGAAGAGGCTTGTTGACCGATGCAGATTTAATTAGAGCACTGAACTTGCCAGTAAAATCCAACAAAGCACTGTCAAAAGAACAGTCGTCCGGAAACCCCCAGTTTACACCTCCCACAGGTTCTGCCAGTATGTCGTAGTGGGTGATTGTTCGAAACAAGTTAGTATGTTCTTGTGGATGCTCCGCATAACACACGAAGTCGTAAATTATGGTTAAGTGGTCGCTTCGCCCCAGACGGCTCTGCGGCCTTATTTTTCTCAATCGTACGCCCTTCGTTTATGAATACTAAAGCAAGCACAGATGGTTTATTTTCGGCTCTGAATCGCGTGGGTGAACTGACATGGCTGAAGAGCGGAATGCTTGTAATATACTCTTGCAGGTCGGCCTTAAACTGTTCGTTGGGCGATGCGGGAACTTTCAAATCATGATGTGAGAAAGTTATTGTTTCGTCCTCGTAGGACCCTTCCCTAGAATAATGCCGGGCTAGTTACGTCTCGTCATTGAAGTTGTTTTCTTAAAACTCAGTGGCTATCGGAACATTTTATTCCATCGCCCAGGAAATCGATATCGCGGAGGATGTCTGATCACCTACATTAGCGATAAATTGTGTACATCGATTTCACACCTGTCCGCTTACTTAATGGATTAAGATAAGCTGGCACCTGTAAAAATTCAAACCAAAATTTCTTAGTGGTTTTCTCTGTGGTATTTGGCTACTTTTATGTTGCGGCTAACGGATCACTGTTAGTCAAACTTTTGCAGAGCATCTTGTCTCGGAATTACAACCAAAGTATGGATGTTCTGTTTGCATCATCATTGGAAACTTCAATAGCTGTGACGCAGTCTGCAATAAGATGCTGGATCTAACCAACTTGATTTAATATTTTACCAGACTTGACGCCCATTTGTAGTTAGTTTTAACGAACAAACGTAACCCGTTTTCCATACAAAGGCGAGTCCTTAGCAATTCGGGCCCTGCATCGTGAAGATATGCTCAATGACTTACTGCAAGACCAATAAGGTTGCGATGACAACACGGGCATTCGGAACTGTTAGGTGGTGAAACTGTACAGCAGAAAATATTGTAAAACTCAAATCAACGCTCAGTTCCACCGACTTTTTTTCATTTTCCACCGACTTATCAATCTTTGCTAATGAGGATCTGTTAGCTCAGTGCGAAAGCCCCACAGATTATAACAGTTTATGTTTCAATCTTTATTGCTCCATTGGGACCATCTATCTTTGGATGGATAGATGTTCAACTCCACGACTCAAGCAGCAGCGTAGAAAAAGAACAGACCTAAAAGTGCATAATAACAGCCGGAGTCAAATGTCTATGTGTAGCTATAAAAGCTGAGATAACAAGGTCAAATAGTCTATACATTGAAGCGTTTTATGAAAAGGCAGTCGCCTTGACCCTTGGAGGCTCTGGTAGCAACTAATCCGTTGGCCACTCGGTAGAGTTGATGTGGGTTTGCTCAACGCATTACATAGCTCATCATCAGCAAACACTTTCAGCCAACCTTCTTCCCCATCAATGACCCTCCCACTTTATTTGACCATATCAGTGTTTACAAGTAGCTCACAAGACTGAAGCGAAACAAGGCTAGTGACCCTGATTTCTTGTCCCAAACCTCTTAAGAAGAGTGTGCCGATGCAATACACTTACCACTGAGATTTGCAATCGATGTTTAACGACTGGAATTATCCCGATATCTCGAAGGCAGCTAGAGTAACACATATGCCAAAGAAGGGATCACAGAAGTATAGGCCAATAGCGTACACATTCGTGATGTTGAAAGTGCTGGAAAAATTACTAGTTGACGCATTTTTACTGGCAATCATAAGACTCGTTTCAAAGAGTTTGCATACAAGTCAGAGCACACTATACCGGGTGCCGGTTCGTAACTAATAAATTTCATTCCAGTTGCTTTGGAAATGATGAAAAACTGAACGGCAACCACTCATCGATTATGCAAATGCCAGAGTGAAACTAGACAGATACATAATACTGAAACCTAGATAGGAAAACAATATTCCCACAAACAAACGTAAACCAATGCGCGACCAATTGGAGGGAAAATTAAAATACACGTTTGGTGGATGGATTGCGACGTGCAATCTCAAAGTGGACCGCGATTCCCATTGAAGTAAACAGCCTTTGGATCATTAGGACCGTAGCTGCTGAAACAGAAGCAAATTGGGTGTTGCGCGCCAGGAAACACTGCGATCCGAGGTGATTTCTTCTCATCAGAAAGAGATAGCAGGCATAAAAACCAGGAACAATTGGGATGATAATTGTGACCGCTACCGATAAGCCACCGGATCACGACGGAAAAGCTTCGCACAGTGGATCATGAAAGATTGGATGATCAATTCGAAATACGGGTTTTGTGGATGGATTGCGACGCGCAATCTCAAAGTGGACCGTGATTCCCATTACATTGAACCTTGGCCATCCGATCACCAGAAACATAGCTAATGAACCAAAAGCAAATTTTGTGTTGCCCGCATGAAAACGCTGTAATGCATGACCCGATTCGAGGTTGTTGACTCTCATCAAATAAAAATTGTAGGCATCGAACCCGGGACCATCGGAATGTTATTTTGACGGATACGCATAAGCAACCTGTTCAAGATGAGCAAAACAAGGCACAACGGTTCATGACAGAATGCGGGGTCGATTCATAGAACACGTTGTGCAGATGGATTGCGACGCGTAATCTCAAAGTGGACCGCGATTCCCACTGAAGTGAACCTTGACCATTCGATCACCAGGACAGTAGCTGACGCAGCAAAGGAAAATGGCTGTTGTTCGCCTTTAAAACACTGAACGCCATGAAGCGTTTCAAGGTTATTTCCTCTCATCAGATAGAGATAGCAGGCGTCGAACTCGGGACAATTCGGATGTTATTTATCGCCGCTACCCGTAAGCCACCGCGACTCGACGGACACAGCTTGGCAAAACCGATCGCGAGATATTTGAGGGCAATTCAAATACTTGTTGTGGATGGACTGCGATGCGCAATCTCCAAGTGGACCGCGATTCCAATTGAAAAGCTCCTTGACCATTCTATCAGTAGGACCATATCTGATGAAGCAGAAGCAAATTGGGTGTTGCCCGCTTGAAAACACTGCACTCCATGACGTGTTTCGAGGCTATTTTCTTTCTTCAGATAGAGATAGCAAGCAACGAAAGCAGCACCATTAGGATGACAGTTTGACTGCTAACAGTAAGCAAATTTGCTACGGATCGGTCAACAGGCAACACTTGCCCAAACATCAGAGACCCTCTCCATCAACATCTTCTGCTTATCGGAGACCCGCCTGCAAGACTCGAGCTCTGTGCTCACTATGCCATCCCCCTCAGGTGACATCAGCAGCACTTTCTCCTTGCGCCTATCCGGTGACGATGCAGCTTGACTCACCGGCCAAGCTGGTGTTGCTTTTCCTTGATTCTCTGTGCTGAAGCTGCTCTGGTTGACTGGAATCAAATAAGTAGCCGGTTCTGTGCGGTCCGATGGTCTGACTCGTTCAAAGCTTCGAAGTCTCAAGGGACTAACAAGTGTCTATTCGTTATTGCTGCCTATACACTCACAAACTCTAGCGATGATTCGGTAAAAGACGACTTCTACCACCAATTGAACGAGATCCTTAGACACAGAAGAATCTCGGACACTGTTGTGCTGGCTGAGGATCTGAACGCTCAAGTTGGAAAATTCTCCACAGATAAGCTGCATCTGAGCGGCCAACATGGTGTAGGCTCTCGTAATGAAAACGGTGAGCGGTTACTTCCTTTGTGTGAGGATGGTCGCTTATGTCTTGCGAGCACTAATTTTCGACACAGCACCCGCCCAAAGGTGACTTGTCGCCCACCAGTCTCGAACCAGCTATGGATGCAAATCGATCACATTGCGATAAGTTACCGATGGAGAGGCTGCGTCCAGAACTGTCGCTCAATTTGGAGCACATGTGCGGACACCGATCATGCACTTGTATGTGCTGACATGCGGATGCGTTTTGGCGGACGCCCACGACGACGCTGTGAGCGTATTGACACCAGCCAACTGACAAAGCCAGCTGTTCTGAATGCGTATCGAAGTACGCTAACATGCGAGTTGAGTAAGCGCCCACTGTAATCAATTGAAGCTCACTGGAATCATACTCACCAGACCTTACTAGCAGCAGAAAAATCCTCATGTAATAAGTCCAATCGCCAACATTCACATAGGGTCTCTTCGCAGTCTCTGGAACTTATAGATGCTCGTCGGCATATTCCGGCTGAAAGCGAACACAGTGAAACTGATAAAGAGGTTCTGGCAAAACTCCGTGCTAGCCTGAAGAGAGACCGCGAATCTTGGTGGTCTCATCGTGCTTTAGAGATGGAAATGGCGACTGCCCTTAGTAACCATCGTAAGTTATTCCGTCTGATACGGGAAACGGGCAGCAGGAGACCTGGTGTTAGTGAAACAATCTGTGATGAGAGTGGACAGCTTATCCACAACTTGTCAAAACGCTCGGAACGTTGGGCTGAGCACTTTCAAAGGCAATATAATCGATCGAAATTGTTAGATTTTTCGCCGGCCATTGATCGCCACGCTCCCTGGGCTGTTCCGTTGGATCCACGATCTCGCTCAGAAGCCGAACGTGAGATCGCACTGTTGCAGTTAAATAAAGCCGCGGGACAAGATGATCTTCATCCAGTCCTCTTCAAATTCGGTGACCCGCTCTTGTGGATGATTTATACGGGTTACTAGTGAAACTGTGGGAGCAGAAAACGGTCCCAACCGACTGGAGCCGATCCGTCATAGTCCTACTTTTATAGAAAGGCTCACGATCGGAATGTGTCAACCATAGAAGAATCAGTCTGATCTCCATCGCCTCCAAATTGCTTGCTTCTGTCTCCCTCCACAGACTGACTAACATTCGTGAAATCCGTATTCGTGTAGAGCGAGCAAGCCGGGTTTCGTCGAAGTTGTGGCTGTATTGACCACATCCTCACTTTGCTTCAATTGTTGCAGCACCGTCAAATATATTGGCGGTCCACCATTGTCGTGGTGCTAGACAACAAAAGTACGTTCGATTCGGTAGATAGACGTGCACTTTGGGACTCTCTACTCAGGAAAGGTGTGCCAGAGAAATATGTAAATATTATCCGATCTTTATACTCGTGTAGCTCATCCAATGTGAGGGCTTACGACCAGCTGTCGTCACCCATTAATATCACTAGCGGTGTGAGACAAGAATGCCAGCTGTCGCCTTTCCTCTTCAGGTTCGCTATTGACGAAGTCATGGAAATCGCGTTCACAGGACGTGACTTAGAAGGGGTGGATCTGCTCCCAGGAAAACGACTTCTTGACTTGTAATATGCTGACGATATTGCCCTAATCTGTGACAGCTCACAAACGTGCCAAGCTGCACTGGACAGATTAGCACTGGCTGTCTGTCACTTCAGGCTTTGATTTGCACCCTCGAAGTACAAAGCGTTCCTTCAAGTTAGGCATGGATCGCCTCGTTCGCTGACCCTTGGTGCGGCTCAGCTAGATGTTGTACAAAAATTCAACTACCTGGGAAGTTGTATCAGCACCGGTGGGATTGAAGACGAGATCACGAACAGTATAGCAAAAGATCCAGATGATTTTGCTAATCTTCGCCACTTATGGTGCTGTCGCGACATCACTCTCGCCCTGAAGGTTAGAGTGTACAATGTAGCGATACGTTCGACTCTACTGTACGGTTGGGAAACGTGGCCCTTTAGATCAGCTGACATAAAGAGGCTAGTTATGTTCGACCACCTGTGCCTTCGTAATTTAGGTTACATCTGTTAGGAACACCGCGTGAGCAACGAGCGTGTTCGACACCTTGTCTACGGCACAGAAAAAGGAAATGAACCGCTCAGCACCGTTGTTTCACGCACCAGGCTCCGATGGCTGGGCCACGTGTTACGCATGCCAGTGCACCAACTCCCGCGATGTGCGGTGTTTGCGCGCCCGGGGGTGTGGATGGAAGAAGAGGAGAGGTAGCCAAGCGATGACTTGGTCGAGTGGGATGATGGCCTTTACTTCGAAGCTGGCATCAGTTGGAGCGTCTCGGCTCCCTGGTTGGGGTCCGAAAGACGATGAACACGTTTGGCTGGATACACTTATTGATATGGCTAGGAGCCGACCTCTGTGGAGTTCGTGCTGTAGGTTCTTTGTCCCACCTCATCACTGTTAGTCTCCTCCTCCAAGCATAGTAAATCATATTTACTGCTGCATAGTAGCCGGCAGATAGCTTACCCGGAACGATGCCCGTCCATTACCGTTAGCTCAGTTGGCGGGCACCTGTTGTATTTTGTTCCCTCTTTTTTAGGTATTATGGCACAGTAGCTGAGGTGTTTCACACCTCTAGCTAAGGTGTATAATTATCATGATGACGACCCGTAAGTAATCGGGTCAAGATGGGCAAAGCTTTGCACGGTGGTTCAGGACAGTTGGGAGGGACAATTAGACGCACTCGTTGTGTAGATGGATTGCGACGCGCAAGCTAAAAGTAGACCACGATTCCTATTGAAGTGAACCTTGGCCATTCGATCATCAGGACCGTGGTTGAAGAAGCAAAAACAAATTGAGTATTGCCGGCCTGCAAACACTGCGCTCTATGACGCATTTCGAGGTTATTTCCTCTCCTCAAATAGAGATAGCAGGCATCAAAACCGGGACGATTAGGATATGCGACCGTTACCCGAAAGCAGATGTAATATGCTGCAAACGCGCGGGAATCAGTGGCGTGATTCCGCACACGGTCCCAAACTAACTATGATGGAGCTACTCAGATGCATGTCCACTAGCTTCCTATTTTCAGTTTTCAGTATCCTAGCCCATCAACCATGGGATCATCGACGAGTTATTCGCTGTTTTCAACCTGGTTTTATTGGTGCTTTGACTGTACTATCGTTCACCACTTGCAGGTAGGTTTCGAACTGTTCACTTTCGGTTGCTGGAGTCTCCAGATCACGGATGTTGCGATCTCCTGTAATTAGGCTATGTCTGTATTTCTGCTTCATTACAAGGCGCAAAGCCAATATTAGTCTTGTTCACTTCGTGAGTGTACTTGAGAGGCAGGTACGCTACGGACACAAGGCATATTTCGTCGTTTTTCAGCAATATCTTGCAATAAACTAGACCAGCGACACGAGTCGATTGAGTTTATATGACCCAACGAAAGTTTGTTTTGTGTAAATGATTACTCCTACTCACCTACCGGTTCTGTCTTTCCGGCGTATTGACAAACCAGGTAGGGTGATCTCAACGTCAATAATCTCACAGCTCAGCCACGTTCCGGTTATCATCATTATAGCTAGAGTTTCTGAAGTGTGACAATGTTTGAATTCGTCTAGCTCGCTTGCGAGGCCCTCGTGTATTTGTATTCAGGTAGGGTAGCTTTTCCGTTACCGAAAGTGAGTTGATGGAAGTCGAATCATTACTTTTGATTCAACTGGTCTTTCAGTGATTGGACACAAGTTGTGTTTTTAAGGAGTCGTCGATCACTGAGTTTGCTTAGGACACACACGGTAGCACGCGGTTCACCGGAACCTCATTTCTACGTATCCCATCGGATACTGCAATTACTATCATATCAATGCTTTCGTGACCATGTCCTTGATTCTGGTTTCAGCCGTGGCGCTGTCCGGAAACGATTGTGCCATCTACCACAGCTTTCCAAGACTACTGATGACATTGCCTAAGATCGAAACATCACCTTCATAAGGTTGGGACTACACGGTTTTTAGTGAGATAAAAGGGGTTTTCGTCAATCATTTAACCAAGATACTGTGGAATTGAAGGTCGCTGTGGATGCTGAACCATTGCTCCCAGTCATACGGATTCGTTTTGTTGATAAAATCATTCTGAACCTCCGGACCCCGCATACAGTGATTATTCACTTGCAGTCAACTTGTTGCACCTTCTTTCGATGCGGTTTATTCGTCAATTTTCAAGAGATGTCCAGAAATATACTCATTTCATGTGAAACGTTAACTAACCAAAAGAACGACAGCAGAATGGCCGTTGTGTTGTCGGCGGAATCTAGGGTCACCCAAATAAGTCGAGATTGAATTTCGGTGACTTATCTTAGTCTAGTAGGCTCAGCCAGGTTGCCGATCATGCTACAAATGGAATTCCACTGAGTACGGTCGTCCATCAGCTCCTCCGTTATGGTGCTAGACTGTGAATCTCGGACAGTAGTGCAAACGTCGGTTGAGATTCTGTGGTGCTTTCCAATGACTGTGGATTTGATGGTATGTATTTGAACAATGGAACAATGGTGTACTACGGGTAAAAAGCAGTGCTTAATAAGTTCCATGGGATGCAAATCACGAGGAAAATAAAGATTTATGATAAAGGGGAAAGTGTTTTGTTCGATGCACCGTAGACATGTGAAGAACAGCTGAGACATTCGCGTGATAAAAGCGTAAATCCATAACTAAATTGGTTGGGTTTTTGGAAGCATACTGTGCAGTTGTGTTTTGTAGACCCTTGTATAACACGTTATAAAATGAAACGCAAATGAGATACAGCATCGTTAAGTCGTTTTTTAACTGTCATTACATTTGGAGCAGAGGAGACATACTTTGTGACAGCGATCCATGGCTGACACACTCGGAGCGAGAAAACATTTCTAGGGCATTCAAGCTGGCTATATTGTATTGCCAGTTTCAGAGGATGACCTCTCAGGTTAGTGTTGTGGCTCAGTTTCAGCAGCGGTCGGCAAATATGGTTTGAATTCTTCAGAATCTAGTAAACATCGTGAGATCCCCTGACAAACGACTATACCGACTGCTGTACTTTCTTAGAGATTTCAATCTAAGCTGAGTGGGCAGATGAAAGAGGTCCCTGACGTACTTGGTTGCCCTTCGTTGAGGAGTCTCGAGAACAACGAGGTCCTGGTTCTGCCATGGCTGCCACGCTTACGTGGCGTATTCCACGTGGGGTCGAAAGTAGGCGTTAGGCATTTGTGCGAAGCTTGAGGGTTCAAACCGACCGAAGGCTCTGCGAAGGCCAAAGTGCTGATTGCTGATTCTCGACGCCTTCTTTGTTTGTTTTGAAAGCCGGAGATCTTCCTGTACCGGTATACCCAGGTCACACTCCTGAGAGGCTTTCTCCAATGCGTGCTCTCCAAGCTTGGAAACCCTCACCGGCTGGTGATATAGATGGATCATCTTGCACTTAGCTGTGTTCAACTAAAGCGAGTTCCTCATTGATCATTCATAATTGCAATCCAGAACCTGTTGGAGTAGATCCTAATCTTCCTTGTTATTAGTTGCTCCCCATATCTTGAAGTCGTCGGCGAAAAAATTGAAATTTGAGGAGACAACTCTCGTCAAGTCGTTGATAAAGACCATGTATAAGCGCGGCCCCAGTACGGAGCCCTGTGGGACACCACATTCCACCACAATCGGGTTGGAGAGTGATCCCTTGACACTCATTTGATGTCTCTAGTGAAGAAAGTTGCCACTTTAACCAAGGATAGGATCTCCGATTCCATTTCTCTGTAAAGTAAGATGCGGTTATCTTATTACTTTTAGCGATATAGTTGGCGGCGGAGGCTGTGACACCACAGTAATTCTTGCTGCGCCAACGGAGTCAAAGGTGTTATCTCCGCTGCTTGCGTGGGAGCAACCAATGCGTACGATGCTCAAGTTTGAGTTATCTTCGCCAGCGTCACTACCGAATTACTGTAGTCTGCACCTTTGAAAATAGTGGAGGTAGGTGCCCACGAGTTAAATCATGTCCCGCACTACCTCAGATGTTGGGACCGCTATCATGCTCTTTTCCCGATCACCCACTTATATATAGCGAAGTTCCGAATGAACCTGCGCTATCGTTCCTTGTCTATTCACCACAGGCTAGCAGCTGTGAAACATACTTACCAGTAAACCACAGTACAAGTTCCGTACTTTTGATCTCATTTAACTCATGCAGTTGACGTTATGACCGCGTGTAGGCTGGTGATGAGCTGTTCACTCATCTCATTGGGGGCGATTGACGTAGGAAATGAAGATTCAGACCATCACTTAAAATTGCATCAGCTGCGCTGCCGAGCAAAGGTTTGCGACGGTAAATTTCGTGTACCTAGGAATCCGTTAGTTATAGGGCTTCGTCCAAAAGGCCGCCGAAAAGTTCCTATCGATTTCGACATAACGAGGTCCCATGTTTACTTTTACACATATTTTGGTGGCCAAACATGTAAACTATCTTTCACTTAAACGGTATTGTATGTATTTCGTATTCAGTTGCCGAGGGTATGTATGTTTTGTGCAATAATGTGTACCCGAACGGCATCTTGCAGTGCGTTTGGGCAAAGCGCTTTAATTCCTGGTACTGTCATTTCTACGCAGGCTTGTGATTTGCCAATTCTCCTAATTCGTTGCCCATTTCGAAAATCTACATCTGAAAATGTGAAACTTTGTTAACAGGCCCTACAGTCAAGTTTTTAGACACACGAGGCATATTTCTCACTTGCTGTATCATGCCTAAGCTTGTTTGGAGACGATGATTTTGACTTTGAAATGAGAACAAACTGTGAGCTCACTGAGTCTACTTGCTGATTTTGCTCGAGAGCGCCAAAGAGGATGTCCCCAACTAGCTCTAAGTCAATTAGCATTGTAATTATAAATGTAATTAAGTCTGTTATAATTTGCAGTGAGACACTAAGCGTATTACTCAAAGCACTTGCACTTCCTTTATAGTCCACTGAAAACCATTGCAAGTGCGTGGACCTTAAGGCAGGAAAATGAAACTGATTCTTTTATCTAGCCATGTCTTGACGAAAACCAACTGAATACGAAGGAATTGTTAATTTATTGCGTTTTCCTTTCTTTACAGCCTAATTCCGTCCCAAGGATGTCGTTTTCCCGTACTATCTCGCCGCCGCTATTAGCCTCAAGTAAGTTCACTATGGTTTCATTTGTATTGATCCAAAAGGGGAAGGTATAAGTGATGCACTGGAACCAGATAGATTAGGGGTTATCAACAACCGCCCTTTGGCGTGTCCGCAAGGATGATGTGCTTAGGCGAGTACTAGGTGGTGATAATCATGCTACCTCCCTAGAACAACGGATAGCACTGAATAAGTTGCGTTGGCTCGGGCACGTGCTACGAATGCTTGGTCACCGCTTACCTAGGAGGGCCTTGTTTAGTCTGCCAGGTGTAAGGTGGCGCAACGCTCGAGGTGGACAGAAGTTGACTTGGCAGCGGAGAAATGAAGTCACTGACAACCAAACTGGATGTCATCGGTCGGCCTCGCCTTGCGCGCTGGAGTCCACGTAACGTGCCTTGTGTTTGCCTCGCGACTTTACCGGACATGGCTCTCAACCGACACCAGTGGCGCGTCTGCTGCCGTCTCTTAATCGGATTGCCAGTTTAAAGTGTGTTTGGTGCTGAGTTATCTGCGAGTTAATGGCTGATTATGACGCGGGGCAGTGAAAGTCGCAAGGAAGCAGTTTCGTTGATGCCGCCTTATCTTTGCACGATGGCCAGCTGCTTGTGAGGGTATGTTGTTGACACTAGGTGTAGGCGTCTTGACCCTGCATGTTTGCTTAGGGCATTAAGGTGTTCAGGTAAGTCCCCCTTCTCTCCCTCTTCTTAATCTTTATTTCATAGGTCGTCGTGGTTGTATGGCAGCGAAGCATCAGTTCAAATGGCTGATGTATGCTGCTGTTGATAATGATTTGATGACATGTGTACAGCATTGTAGCATTGATACCACCAACTCGTAAAGCGGTGAACCGGCTTTTCATTTTGGTAGGGATTCATGCTGTGAATGAGGCCCATCGATTTGTTCTAAAGGAACCTCCCTTTGGTTCCGTAACCAAGGTCTGGGCTGTTCGTTGAACGGTGAGGAGAAACCTAAAGGAAGTCTCAGCAGGTAGCTGTGGCCGTCACCGAACTGATCTGGACGAGGGATCATACCTATGATTGGGTTTACATCCCCAGTCCTTTAAAAAATCTACAGGGCGGGTTGTTAGCACGCCTAACTACAAGGTACTAAGCCTAATGGACTCTTCGTCAATGACTCGTCCACCATGAGCTCTTCATTCGTGAGCACAAAATGGACGGTTTGTTTGCCGCCCTGAATCTGGTGGGCGTGGCGACATGATTGTACAAGGGAATATTAGCGATCAGTCCATGTAAGTCTGCTTTGAACTGCTCACTGGGTGATGCCTACACCACCAGATGGTGCAAAGTCCCCGGAGATGAGAAGGTGGCTGTACCTAGTGCGCGTTACCCTGTTCAAGGCACGTACCAAGCGGGAATCCATTTCCGGATTGGACGTTAGGGGCGATAAACCAGCTATGAGACATTCGTCTTTGTGTTTTAGTCGGAGATGGCAACAGTGTGAGTCGGTAACGTGAGTATTCAGATCAGTAACTATTGCACATTGTAGGTCGCTGCGGCATCAGCATCATCATCATCATACACGTTAGCTAGAGGTGGGAAACACCTCAGCTACTGTGCCGCAATACAAAGAAAAAAGGAGAGAGAGAGAGAAAAAAACAACAACTGGTGCAAGCTGGCTGAGCTACCGGTAACGGGTGGGCATCGTTCCGGTAAGCTACCAGCCGGCAGCTGTGCACCCAAAAAAAAATTATTATGCAAAATTATATAAGGCTAAGTAATGAGATCGTGGTTGGAGGGGGAGGCTAAGAGGGATGGTGTGGGACAGAGAGACTCACAGCACGAACGCCAGTGAGGTCGGCTCCTAGCCATATCAGCAAGTGTGCCCAACCAAACGTGTTCATCGTCTTTCTGACCCCAATCAGGGTGCCGAGACGCTCCAACCGAGGCCAGCTTCGAAGTGAGGGTCTTCATTCCCCTCGACCAAGTCATCGCTTGGCCACCCCTCCCCTTCTTCCATCCACACCCCCGGCGCGCAAACAACACACGTCGCGGAAGTCGGTGGGCTGGTATGCGTAACACGTGGCTGAGCCATCGGAGCCTGATGCGTGAAATAACGGTGTTGAGCGGTTCATCTCCTTTTCCTGTGCCATAAACAAGGCGTCGAACACGCTCGTTGCTCACGCGGTGTTCCCACCAAACGTGAGCTAAATTACGAAGGCACCGGTGGTCGAACGTAACTAGCCTCTTCAGGTCCGCTGCTTTAAGCGGCCAGGTTTCACAACCGTACAATAGGGTCGAACGTACTGCTGCATTGTACACTCTACCCTTCAGGGCAAGAGTGATGTCGCGCCAGCGCCATAAGTGGCAAAGGTTAGCAAAAGCGTCCCGAGCTTTTGCTATACGATTCGTGATCTCAGCTTCAACCCCACCGGCGCTGATACAACTTCCCAGGTAGTTGAACTTTTGTACAACATCTAGCTGAGCCGCACCAAGGGTCAGCGCAGGAGGCTATCCCTGCCAAACTTGGAGGAACGTTTTGTACTTCGAGGGCGCGAAGCAAAACCTGAAGTGACGGACAGCCAGTGCTAATCTGTCCAGTGCCGCTTGGCACGTTTGTGGACTGTCACAGAGAAGGACAAGGTCATCAGCATACTCCAAGTCAAGAAGTCGTTCTCCTGGGAGCAGATCCACACCTTCTAAGTCTTGTCCTATGAACGCGATTTCCATGGCTTCGTCAACAGCGAAGTTGAAGAGGAAAGGTGACAGCGGGCATCCTTGTCTCACGCCGCTGGAGATATTAAAGGGCGACGACAGCTTGCCGTAAGCCCTCACATTGGATGAGCTACGCGCGTATAAAGATCGGATCATATTTACATATTTCTCAGGTACACCTTTCCTGAGTAGAAAGTCCCAAAGTGCATGTCTATCCACCGAATCGAATGCACCTTTGATATCGAGGAACACGACAACGGTGGGCCGCCAATATATGTGACGGTGCTCCAACAACTGACGCAAGGTGAAGATGTGGTCAATGCAGCTACGACCTCGACGAAATCCAGCTTGCTCTTCACGAATCTGGCTTTCACGAATGCCAGTCAGTCTGTGAAGGATGACAGAGGCAAGCAATTTGGAGGCGATGGAGCTCAGACTGATTCCTCTATGACTGCTGCATTCCGATCGTGAGCCTCCCTAGGAAAGTAGGACTATGACGGAGGGGCTCCAATCAGTTCGGACAGTTTCCTGCTCCCACAGTCGCACTAGTAACTCGTGTAATTCATCCACAAGAGCAGGTCCCCCGAATTTGAAAAGGGCTGGAGGTAGGTCATCAGGTCCCGCGGCTTTATTTAACTTCAACAGTTTGATCTCATATTCGACTTCTGAGCGAGAGGGTGGATCGCTGCCGGAGTAGGGAAGGACCCCACCTCCTCTACTTGGGCGGTCGTTCAGGATGAGTGACATTCCTGTTATCTCAACCTCAGCAACAGTCAATTCTTGGTGCCACCAGGTTTCGCTAATGGAAATTCTGTCCCAAGCATTCGAAACCTGACATAGCCGAACTTCGGTAAGTTTACTGAGGAGCTCTTGGGCGTTAGCGTACAAGGACCATCGTGTGGTCTCATGTGCTTCTATTTATAAGATAGTAGGGAATCATGCGAAGGCTTTGGTAATCACTAGAAACGATAACTAAATCTGTACTAGCTCATAGTTTTTTACATATCAAATCATTACACACAACCGTTATGAGACTGAGCGTCTACAAGTATGAAACTCTGAGTTATCGAGTGGACGTGTATACGATCTGGCCTGGCGGACGATAACGCAATCAACCACAGCCTTGTAGTTCACTTCAATTTGTTATCAGCCCTGTGAGAGATTCGTTGGAAGGTCACCTGAATAGATTTAATCTACTTAGTAGACTACAAGAATTCCGGAAGGGGCTTTCCTGTCTGACGAATTGGTTGGTTGCTTGTGAAGTTTGGGCCGAAGCAGTGGACAATGACCACGCAGTGGATGAGCTTTTCATCGACTTCTCGTAAGCATTTGATAATGTACCCCACTTGAGGCAATCACAAAAGATAAGCTCCTACGGCGTATCTGGCCGCGGCCTTCACTGGGCATCTGCACTCTTGCAGGGAAGAGGGCAGTGTGTAGGTGTGGGTCGCAACTTATCCTTTAGGCAAGCGGTCCTTAGCAGTGTCCCACAGGGCTCGGTCCTTGGACGGATGCTGTTCTCCATTTACGTAAACGAGCTCCCCGGGGAGCCTAGGGTATCACTACTGTTGTTTGCTGATGACTTTAGTCTATGGAATGTTGTAAATGTCCCTGGGGATTCTGAGACCATTCAGCATGCCTTGGACAGACTCTGGGACTGGTCTACTTTGTGACTACTGCCCTTTAATCAGGCTAAGTGTTCCGTTCTTCGTATAGCAGCAACTTTCCCACCTTCGAGGTATATGCTTGGTGGGGTCGAACTCCCTCTCCTCCCCAATCAGGTAGACCTAGGCGTCGTCCATTCCTCGTCTTTGCATTCTGGTGACAACTGGAAGGAGGCCGCAAGTAAGGGTTTCAGAACGTTGTGGTTACTATGCCGTTCTCTCGGGGTCTTAACTGTCGACATATTTGTGAAGCTGTTTGCAAATTCTGTTTGGCCCATCTGGAATACTGCGTCCAGATTTGCTCATCCTGCCTTGTTCTGGACAAAATGGAGCTCGAGAGGGTTTTGAGAGTAGGTACCCAGTTGGTGGAGGAGTTACGTGTTCAAACGTACCCCGAACGCCTACTTAGCTTGCTTATGTGTTCAATGCCATATCGACGGCTTCGAGGAGACCTAATCCTTACTTACCGCATTTTACCAGGAATGGTTGGACCGGACTTGAGCTAACTATTTAACCCGGCTAGGTTGCCTTGTTTTGGCGGTCATTGCATAAAGCTACACAAGCCGCGTTCCGACCGGATCAGGGCGGTAACTCGGTTATCGCGTAGGGTTATGGAGCGCTGCAACTAGCTTCCAGAAAGTGCAGTCAGTAAACCTATGGTTAAGGGTTTCGAGCGTCAGTTAGACGCACTTTGGTGGCAACACGAAACTTTTCCCTTCTCCTGACAATATCCATCTTCCAACTTTGAGTTCATATTCTGTCATTCTCCTCACGCTTCGTTGTTGTCCTTCATCTAAATGCCTTTCCTTCCTCTTTAGCTTCCATGTTCTTCCTACGTCTTCCTTACTTCACTTAACCTACGTAGCGGAGACTGCTAGTACAGGGAACGTGGGCAGTAATTGGTTGACCAGGGTGTGATTTGGGTGTTTCGTTTTAGATACATCAAGAGCTCGTGTCACATTATCATTTCCTCGCTCAATGAACCGCTCAAGAAGCAACACTCAAATGCTTTTCCTATCGTTCCAGTCCCATGTGAATCTGAATCTAATTCCAAGTCAGGAGCTTCGTGCGCTAGGTGGGATAAACGGGCCGGACGCTGCCGTGGTCCTTTCAAGCTCTGTAGGCTCACAGACTAACCTATAGACATGTACACACAATTTTATGTGAAGTATCAATACGTTTCTGTTAAAATCATGAAAAAGCGATACCATTTGATTGAATCATCGGAATGCTGTTACCTGCATGTTCGGTAGCAAATGTTTCCTCAGGGATCTGGTAAGCTCAGTACCTGGCAGTGGCGAACGATCTGCGGATCATGGTCTAGTTATGTTGATGCTCTAGCCGCGGACTGCATCGAGCCGCTTTCTGTCCGCTGTATCAAAATTGGTGCACTGAGATACGCCTCACAATGTCGCAATTAAGAGTGCAGTTCAAAACAAAGGTATGCACCTAGCTTCCATTCACACAACAAAATATTGAACGCAGGCCACTGTAAATTGATCCGAAATAAAAAGTGGTACGCACATCCTCTAAGTAGCACGTCAAATGAGTTGACCATAAACAAGCCTCGCTGGAAGACTGTGGTTATGTTATTCCTCATCCAAGGCGCAAATGGGTTATAATATTTGCCCCTCTTGGCCTCACCATACCTAACTTTCAGATTTCTCAAAATTCTTTATGCAGTCAAGTTCAAACGCTTTGGAATAAAAGCGCAACCTGATCACTGAGTTGACGCTTGGTATGGGGTACATATCCAAATATAAGTAAATAAATAAATACACATATATATGTTAAGCAATGGTCGGTGATGTAATGCGGATAAATTTGCCGAAGTTTAGCATCTCCCGAGGGATATGGGGTGAGTTTCATAAGAAAAAAGAACAACCACAATAAATAGTGAAACCAAAAACAGTGAACTTGCCGAGCAAAAGTTTGTCTGCCTGAATCCTTCACAAATGATTTTAGGTTATTTGAAATATCACTGATTCTGGTTTTCCTAGAAAACGGGTGCGGATTGATGCAGTTTGTTTGTACGTACTCCACTACATGAGCCTGTCTCACTTTACAAGCCCTAGCTGTATAGGATACCTGCCAAGGGAGTGAACATGCAACTGGATTCCGTGAATATCAGTCGTAAGTATTTTAATGTAGTAACACAAACGCGGCGGAGTTTGATGGATGCTTCCATCGGTTTGACGTTGAGTAGCCAACAGATGTAGCAAAGCTTCCCAATGGGAAACTGAGGGGGTGTTCTTCGCTGTTAACTTGTAGTCGTCCATAATGGAAAACAAATAACCCACTTGACAACCGCAGCTGCAACTCAGCCAAGATATACGAAAGTGGACTGCCGTTCTGTGAGTAGTCCTCCTTAGTATTTAGGTTTATCAGTTAACGTCCGGGCTGGGTGCGCTATGAACTGCAATACTACCGTCCTGGCCTTGCGACTTGATGCAGTGCTCGCATGTATAATTTTGCGGAGCAGGTCAGAATATGTCAAATCATACTTTAGGTTATCGATGATTTGGCTCTTTTAAAGGCACAAAGTCGTTTCTGTTTTCAACTTCAGGTGTGCTATATAAGCACAACTCTCTTGGTGTGGAAATTGTGCGCTGTAATGGCATTTTAGTCATCGCAAAGAGATTGGATCTTAAATTGAGGGAATGGGGTATATAGGGCACTGATCCACTGAGCGGCAACTTCGACATAGCTTTACAGCCACTCAAGGCAGATAAGTCGGTGGTCAGCATTCAGGAAACTCAAACTTGAAATCCTCCTTTTGTACGTCTGGAAAGATCGATGACCAACTTTCGTCAAATTCAACTACGGGAGTTAAGCTCTATGCGTTATAAGCTAGATATACTTAGAACAATTGAACAATGGTTTTATACGGGTAGAAAAATGCTGATGCTTAACAGTTCCTAAAAGGATAGTCATGGTGAAAGTACAAAATACAGAGGAATTGATAGCAAAATTAGGTTTTAAACGGTGGACTCACTGCGACATATATTCAGTTCAGTTAGACAACCGTGATCCGATTACCGAAGTGCGGTGGATCCAGTTGCCACGACTCAGATCACAAAGAATAACGGTAAATGACTACGGCAAGATAGTGGGGTTAAAGGTAAATATAATATAAAGAAAATGGACACAAAAGGGGGTCCGTTAAATTAATCAGAATGACACCGAAATTAACAAGCAGATGCAAGAAACCGGATGAAGGAGCGCCACTGACTGCGTGACTGCGCCATGTCTGATACAGTCTCCAGCCATCGGTGTGGACCATCCGCTGGCCCCCATCCACGAAGACGGCAAACACCAGCCTGACCAAGTCTCTCAGTCAATTTCTTCGTGTCTCAATGCCACGTCATGCACTGGCCGTCTCGCGGCTTCGCCCAAGTTGGTGCAGCCGTGGCGTATATTGCACGACGAGGAAGCCGGTCCACGGGCATACGCAGGACATGACCTAAGCAAAGTAAGCGATTAAGATTCAACAAACACTCAAGTGAGGCACCAGAAGGGTTTTGCCAAAAACCAACTGGCGGAACTCAGTATTGCTCACCCGGTGTTCCCAGCAGGCTTGAGCAATGCTCCGCATGCACAGGTGTTTAAACACAGCCAAGACTTTGCTTTCTCCACTGTGAACTGGCCAGATCTCTGATGCATACCGTAACACCTGCCCTACAGCAGCATTATACAATTTGCCGTTCACTGACAGGCTGATATCCCGCCGTCTCCATAGATGGTTGAGTCTCTAGAAAGCCACACGGGCCTTGCTGATACGCGAAGTAACCTCCTCAGTGATGTGACCACCAGTGGTGACACAATTACCAAGGTAAGTGAACCGATCCACCACTTCCAGTGGATATTCGGGGATAGCTAGAACCGGAGGTCTGCCCGTCCAGTATTGCAACAGTACTTTACACCCTGAAGGTGAAAAATACATGCCGAAGCGTGCAGTGCTATAGTCATTCTATCAAGTAGTGTTTGCATAGCCAGTACATCAGGTCCAAGGAGAGCTATGTCGTCCGCGTACTCCAGGTTTGTCAGTCGGTAACCTGTCAGAACTTCCACTCCGGTAGTCTACGAGAAATGTGTCGTTTATGATCACTTCGATCACGAACTTGAAGAGGAAAGGAGATAGAGAACAACCCTGGGGAACCCCAGTTGTCATGGGGAACTCAGGAGACCGTTTCCCGTAGACTCTTACAAGACCTAGGGAGTCACGGTAGAGAGACTGCGAAACGGAAAATAATTTAGCTGGCACGTTCTTCATAGATAGGCAGTGCCACAAGCTGGCGCGGTCAACGATGTCGAAAGTGGCTTTCAATTCAAGGAAAACCAACATAACCAGTCGTCTGTATTTGTGTCCCTGCTCCAAAACCTGGTGAAGGGTAACTTATGGTCGGTACAAACACGACCACGGCGAAAGCCAGTCTGGCTTGCAGTGATTCGGTCCGCACGTGGACCAGTAAGTGGTTTGAGGATGATGCTCGTGCGAAGTTTGCAGGGAATGAAACAACGCTAATGCTTCGAGGATTATCGCACATAGTACGCTAACCCTTCTTGAAGATGGGCACGGCAGTTGACAGTCGCCAGTCTGGAGGTACCTTCTCAGTGTCCCAAATCGTGTTTTAAGCAGAGAAGTGAGTCCTGTCACAAGAGGGTCGCCATCTTCTTTTAACAAGGATGCAGCGCGATCGCCGAGTCCAGGAGGTTCGTTTCGTTTTAACACGGAATTCGCATGTCAAATTTCCTCCAAAGTGGGAAGTGCGACATCTAATTCCAACCTCGGCTCGGGTGATTCCGCAAAGCGGCCGTGTCGTAACAGGCCTGCCGCATTGCTCTTCAAAATATCCCGCCCAAAGGGCTAGTCAATGACGTTGGGAATGAATCAACTGTTCATCCTTCTCAGCTATCGTCTCGCTGACTGTTGGCTTTCTCAGACCCGTGTTCCGGATGAGCTGGAATATCACACGGCTGTTTGCTATAGCACTGGATTTCTGCATCTCACGGACCCTTGCCACCCGCCAACCTTCCCCGTCAATCCGAAGACTGCTTGTTAGAAGTCGTTTCAGACAGTTGCGGACATTCTGAAACTCAGTGCACATAGGAAGTTGTTTTCATACTTCGAGCATGCTGATCGATACCTCAGCCATCCAGTCGCAGTTGCGATGTTTCATGTTGGGTTCATAACATGCGTCAAAGGCATTCTTCGTCGCACATTTGAGACGATCCCAGTCAGCGTTCTCCTCACCAACCTTATTCACCACAGACAATTAGTGAGTCAGTTCGTTATGATATGGTTGATCTGCAGATGGAGCGTTCAAGTTACAGGTAAGAAGATTAATAGATTGACGCTTATTTGAAGCGGGAAGAGTGAGCACCAAGCGTGTGCGTACTAATGCACGGTCGGAATCCGGGCACGTACTCCAAGTTGAGCGACAATCTTGAACTGATGTGAGACATCTGTAGCTGATGACAATATGGTCAAGTTGGGTCCAGACCATGGAAGAATTCGGTGGGTGCCAGGTGACACGACGTGAACGTTTGTGCTGGAAACCAGTGCTGTTAACGTAAAGATTATTGTCCACTCACAGTAGCAGGAAGCGATCACCGTTGTCTGTTCGGCGTACATCGACTCCGAAACGACCGCCATGGTGTTGTTCAGAGTCTGGTAGATAACCCAACTGGGCATTAATGTCAACAGCGGCAATCACGATTTCAGCATTCTTCGCCATTCGAAGAAGAGCTGGAACTAGTTATAGAAATCATCTTTGTTACTCTGTGAACTGCATTCAGCAGGGGCATAAACTGAGGCGATGAAAAGACACCTTTTTTACGATACTGATTATTACCTCCGATAGAGGTTCGAGATCGAACCCCACACATGCGGCTTTTCCCCTGTATCCAGTGGAGCAGATTGCCTTCAGCATGTTTGCTGAGGGCAATACCAACATCGTAAATACGTTGAGCTATTGACTCAGTACCGCCAGAGAGCGAAGAGTGTAGCTATCTTCGTCAGACTCAGAACCATATAATCGAAGATTTGCCACGGTGTTGTTATCTTGTATGCGTGGTTGGGAGACACACCACACGTCAAAACCAAGAGAGGAAAGAGTGTGAGTCAGTGCTGCCTGCTGGCCGATCTGACCTAGAGTGCGCACATTAAAAGAACCAATGTGATATGTAACTAGCTCTGATGGAATGGCCATATGTATCGATGGCACCAGCTGCGAGGTCGTCGACAAATTCTTGCTCGCTAGGCGGGAGGAAGAGAGGGAAGAGGAAAGAAGAAAACATATTCAGTATAAACTGTAAATCCAATCTAAATCCATGAGGGGTGACGACAAGTGGCTGTTGGTAAAAATCGTGCCTCGTTCTGATGAACACATAGTGGGCGGCATCCGGTTTCGGATTTGCCTGTCACTGTGGCCAGCCACAAGACGCCTACGCATACAGAGGGATCATGCGTGGGTTGAGCTGCGCCACCCACAATTCCATCCACACACCCCATATCCAGTGTAAACCCTAAGTAATAAGACCGGAATGTATGTGGATGCGAGCCAAGTCTCATCAATGGAGCCGGCCCACACTCCTTCACAGGCAAACACAAGCACGCTGTATTTGGGGAATGAAGCGCACACAAGACGGTGGCTGGACCGTAGTCCGTTCCGCACTGAGTGCATGGAATCACTCTTCGAGCCTAGCACGACCACAAGGATCGTGTACCCCGTCCCCTCCAACAACGACCAACTGTCTCCTGGAGCCAGTCTGGATGAGGTAGTGGGTAATAGACTGGTAGGCACCTTGTCAATATGCACATCAAGCGCAACCACATCGGGGATATCAAGCAATAGCCAATCACTTGAAACGACAAGATCAAATAAAACAAATCCAATAATGCATATAGAAACGGAGACATAACTCTACGCTAAATTAGCATATGAAGTAAGTTAGTTAGCGACGTACTAGCGATAAAGAAACACTGTCCACAAGTTACTCGAAAATGCTACAACCGCAACAAAGTTGCCGAAGATAAGCGCAATTAACGTAAGCAACGTGGCCAGTTAATAGGTGATTATTCCAGTAGACAGAACAAACTAAATAAAGTGGAAGGAAATTTAGCCAGCTTAAAAAGACCTAGTATAAATGTTAGTTGGTTTAGCCCAAATGCGGTGAAGAAGCATCAAGAATGCAACATTGGCCTCAGCAAGGGGCACAACAATATATATATATATATATATATATATATATATATATATATATATATATATATATATATATATATATATATACTTGCGAGTGTTATATAGTTTGACCAGCAGCTTCACACTGAGCTTCGTATCCGCATCTCTAAGGCAGCGGCGGCATTCGGGAAGCTAGAGTACCGAGTGTGGAACAACCATCATCTTACCTTTCGCTCGAAGCTGATGGTGTACAAATCCATGGTGCTATCCGTTCTTCTATACGGTAGTGAAGCGTGGACGATATGAAGGAGAGATGTGAGATATCACGAGCAGTTCAATCAACAACAGTGCTTGCGACGGTTTCTGCGCATTGACTGGTGTGATACAGTTGTGGACATGGTAGCGTTGCGCCGAAGTGGAATGTATGCAGCGGACTGCATACTTTTGCTGAGACACCTGAGGTGGATGGGGCATGTGAGCCGTATGGGTTCAAAGCAGATATCAAAAGAACTATTATATGGTCAGCTGAGTATTGGGAAGCGGCACGTGGGGAAACCGAAGTTACATTACCAGGACATGATCAAATTGAGCCTCTCACGTTCTAATCTTGATTGCAGATCATGGGAATCGAAGGCGGTTGATCGGCATGCATGGCGCGATCTGATCACGAAGGCCGTTGCCGAGGTGCAAGAGAAAGCCCTCGTGTATACAGAAAAGAAGCGGCAATTGCGGAACCGACAGACGCCCATGGGTTGTACTAAATCGGCAGCAAGCGCGCGGTACTGTAGCACATGCAGTCGCGAGTGCTGAGTCAGGCAGGCCTAGTGAGCCATGAGCGAGACCACTTGGGGCCACCATCGAAGCGACGACGGGTCCTGCAGAGAACGTAGGCAGAACCGGCGCAGCGTTTGTAGGTACTCTGCATTCGATTTACTAACCGCGTGCTTGCACGCTGAGTCATTTTATTTCAGGTGGCGACTTTGCATATTGCTTAATGCTTTTTTATCTCATATTAATGTCTACCTAAACTATCTTCTATCAACTTGCACACGTCGCTTAAGCTAACTGTAGTTAACTTCGATAACATCTTCGCGGTTGTCGTATTTTCTTAAGATATATTTTCTGACGTATTGAACCTTTCGTGGGTTTGTTTCAATCAAGTTATTTCATACGCTCATTTAGTGAAGAGTCAGGTCATCGTATCTGTGTGCATTATACGATTTATTTTATTTGATCTTGTCGTTTCAAGTGATTGGCTATTGCTTGATATCCCCGATGTGGCTGCGCTTGATGTGCATATTGACAAGGTGCCTACCAGTCTATTACCCACTACCTCATCCATACTGGCTCCAGGAGACAGTTGGTCGTTGTTGGAGGGGACGGGGTACACGATCCTTGTGGTCGTGCTAGGCTCGAAGAGTGATTCCATGCACTCAGTGCGGAACGGACTACGGTCCAGCCACCGTCTTGTGTGCGCTTCATTCCCCAAATACAGCGTGCTTGTGTTTGCCTGTGAAGGAGTGTGGGCCGGCTCCATTGATGAGACTTGGCTCGCATCCACCTACATTCCGGTCTTATTACTTAGGGTTTACACTGGATATGGGGTGTGTGGATGGAATTGTGGGTGGCGCAGCTCAACCCTCTGTAGGCGTAGGCGTCTTGTGGCTGGCCACAGTGACAGGCGGATACGAAATGTGAGGTGATAAAGGTAAAACATAATCTGGGAGTTGACTGTCAGTGAAATCTCATTCAGACACTTGTGTTTATCCATGTTTAATGTGTCAAGTTAGCTGGTGCAACGAAATGAGTGGATGGTCAACTCGGGCTTTGAAGCCTGCCAGGGTGAGAGTAAAGATGACAGATACAGGTAGGGGAATCCACTTTTTTTGTAAACGCCTACGGAAAAGAAATTCCGACGGCATTCCAAACAACTGTAATGCTCTGCCAGCTTGAGCTGGTAGTCTCTCAAATTAATTTTGTGACTGAGCTCTAGTAAATGGTGACACATGCTGTTGGGATTTCTCAAAACCTGGTAACTCAAAAGCAGGTCCCCGTGCAAGTGTCGATATTGTCCACTGAAGACTCCGTGTACTCGAAGCCTTCGTTCACACTCAACGTTTACAACTCTTTGATATTCTTTTTTTCCGACCTTCGGGTGTCTCTAAGGTGATGTGATCTGTTCCCAGCCATGTTTGCCAAAATGATACTGCCTACTCCACATGTAGACGTATGCATGAGCCGAGCAGCTGTGAAAAAATCGATGCGCCGAATTGTCCAAATGCTCGCTTCAGAAGGCTCACTATTGGATGCCCCTCCTTGAAACCGTTTCAGCCTGTTTCGAACACCTAAGGTCGGTTTGGACCGAAACGCACAGATTCTTCTCACAAGAAGACGTTTGAAGCTCTTGGTTGTCGAGTCTGTAGGAGCACATCACCTGGTTTCGTATGTGCAGCACTCTACAGTTGTCCACATTGAATCGATGTGGATTATGGTTTGACCATGAGTACACCTTATCCAGATCCGCTTGAATTGCTATGATATCATCTGGTGTTTTGATCGCTCTCCCCCCTTGCTGTAGAGCAAAAGTGCCATAAGTTGGATCTTGCAGTAGAAGGGCACCACTCCTGCCCAATCACTAGCTACCGCCTGAGTCATGACAGGCGTCTCCATGTCAACTAGTTACGAACAACCCTACTCACACATGCGGTTAACAGTGCTCACACGTATGTTATTTGCCATGATCGAAAAATACCTTAAATGCTCTCAGTAATCGAAAATCGCATGCGGCAAACTCAGGCAGTTCTCCCTGAGACTCTGCTGCAGCATTGCCTGCTAAATCTATACCCCAATACACCGTGAGTCAGACTACTGATTAAAGACTTCCAGAATGGAGCACATAGGCACATTTCTACTTGATGTTCAGGTTTTGGAGCATGGCTTTGTCAAACACTGATCGCGGAGCTCAATGGTCTAGTGTTCATGGCGATAGCCGCCAAGGACGATGCGCTGAGTTCCACTCCCAACTCGGCTATCTCTATCTGATGAGTTAAACCCAAGATGAAACCGTCAGTAGTGGAGTACCGAGATGGGAGAGAGGTACACCGAAACCCTCCAAATTTCTACTTGCCATTCTGCTGTATGAGTCAATGTTGGGTCAGATGGTAGCAAGTGGGAGCCTCAGAAAACTCCTTTATCGGAATGGGTATCGGTCGGCATCACCTATCCACAAACCTCACTGACACTTCTCCCTATATTTTCGGTTTTTCTGCTATTCCAATCCCTATATTCCCAATTTTAATGTTGAGGCTGCCGCTGATCTACCAACTGTTTCCACCGACGAGCATAATTCACCAAGCAAATGGTGGTGTCCATCATTCAACTGTTCCTTCAACACTGGTGTACTTGAGATAGGTCAACGGTTACCAGTGAATTTCACGTTACTACCCATTAGACTCACCTTAGTTTGTCTCCGAAGCAAATATCCAACACAGCAGTATCGTACTTAGTTTTCGGTTCACTGAATAGGATTCGCGGATGACGATGAGGAGTTTAGGGTTCAAGATTTTTGTGTTGTCTACATTCCCATCGACAAAATGCTGAAACTGGTCTAAAAGGATGAGCTTTGATGAACAACCATGTTTACGCGATTCGCTACTTAGCATCTAAAAAGGGTCAATAACCACCTTTCAACTATGAGGCACCTTGCTATTATTTTGATGTAAGCCTCTCGAAGCCTTCAATAAAAAAGTATTTCGGCTGATTTCTTCTCTAATCCATCTGGCATAGATTGTGGATGCAGTGATTATTGTCACCGATATGAATGCTTACATGAGTAAGCATTTTGGCTCTGAACAGCTTTTGGAAGCCTGCCCGTGTACAACGCTTCCCAGACAGCTAATGATGAATGATTGCTTTAATTACTCACCGATCACCATCCTCATAGTTGCAACGCTGCTCTGCAACACAGTCATTCTTAGATTTACCTGACAGGAGCTTTCGCGACCAAACTACATCCAACTCTGCACTTATGATATCACCTCGATTGGTGACGAAACGTCTGCAAACAAATTGCCAAACTGTCAACTGAGCAACTAAAGCGTCAACCCGAGCTAACAAAATTTCGTACCATTTTGACCAGCCATTCACTTCTAGTCAAGTTGTGCCCATCGGTCTCATTAACGTGGTCGATACACATCGGCCATAGTGCCCTCAACCACAGTTTGTACACTACTGTTCCAAACTGTTGATAGAGCTGGAACTGTCTGCGAGTGCATCATACTTACTTGCACGCATGCATGACTCTCTCCTGACGTAGGCGCTGCGTACAGGTTGAGACCTACTCACCACTTGGACTCAATATGCAACGCAGCGGTGACAAGACGAACTGGTTTGTCAGCTTCTACTGATGAACCAAACGGGAGAGTCGAAAACCAATCTAGCTCTCTAATGTACAGCGGAAAACGCCACTGAAGCCTTCTGTCCGCTCACGTGGAGACGTCTGCACTGTGGTCGTACGCTTGAGGTGGGGAGTAGTTTAATTGAAATATCTAAATTCCTTCAACACTTCACTTACTTTCGGAGTGACCATATCGTCCTGAAACGACGCGTCAGTAAGTGTATAGAATCAAGGCAATGTTGGGTGTACAGACACCATGAGGTGAACCGGATTAACGCCGTTACGAACAGCTGAGTACTGTTTAGATGCATCCGGATCTCAGCTTCGTGGAATGTGTCAACTGGTGAGAGATAACGGCTAATAAAATGTCACATGACTGATTCTCAGGCATATCACCTTAACAAAACATATTAATTGTGTATTCTCGACAGTGCGAGGCATGCCTGCCTAGGCATGATCATGTTAACCCAAACACTAATGGTGGATAATTGTACAAAATGTTGCAAACCTACCAGCAACATACTGAAAATATATGCACATGTGTATACGAATGAATGTCCAGTGGCTGTCCCCATGGAGGCCGTAGGGACAGGCAAATCCGGAACCGGATGCCGCCAACCAGGTATGAATTTACGTGGCTGGGTTGTCTGAATACGTTAATATAACTCAGCGTTTGGGATTGTGTTCAATCAGATCACCAGCGTGAGAATGGACCAAAGAAAACTTTCGGCTTGGAAGACTGAGATAAATGGATTGAGAAAGATCATCCGAATAAGCTAGAGGCAGTGACTTTATTCAGTGGAGAGTCACATCCGACGCGTCGCAGTGTTGTTAAGCAGACTTATGTGGTATTTTACAGGGGAACACTTGCAAGGCGGTAACCCACCACGTCTTGAAACACTGCCGCCGAACCATTCGCTTAATCGGGATTAACCCGAACCACACAGCTGGCACCAGCAGGAGCTTGTCCAGCGAGCCAGCAAGCCTTTGTTACACCTCGGTTTACAGGATCACGTGGATATGTGTTAGCTGTTGCTGTTATGCCTGATGCCTTGTTGAGACGGTCAGTATACACGCAAGTCATTTTGCGCTCTCGTTTTTCGGATTCACTCCATAAACTTTGTCCCACGACACTGGATTTACACATTTTCTGGTCGGTTTATGAGTCCTAGCTGCTAAAAGCATTCACAAGAGAATAATTGCGGCACAGCTTGCCTTATCCTTGAGTTATAAATTTAGATAACATGTTGCCGTTATTTACGCGCGCAGTTTTGCGTTGTTGCAAGCATCCTCTGCGGCTTTCTTCTTCATTCGATGGTGGAATTTCTCAGCTTACCAACAACAGCTCGTTTGTCTGTGGCGGCTACAGATGAAAGTACGCTTCTATTGTACGTAAGGATGGCTCTTCGTCACCTAACTCAACAGCTAGCGAGCAACTGTCAGTCTTGACAGACTCAGAGTTAGCTACGTCGAACCGGAGTTGAACAATGACGAATTAACTTATCCGATGGTGGAGACGACCAGCGACACAACTGGAAACTCCCAAATCGAGGCCTCTGACTTTTCCACCTTAATAGAATTACCACTTCCGGCTGCCGGGTTCACTGCGCAAGAACTCAAGTCGCGAGTGTAGTTGTTTATTGTGACAAACATCATGAACCACATGCCTTAGCTCTGACTAACATACGTTCGATTCAGCTACGCAATACCTCCTGGAGGATGCGTGGCGCGCGATGCCTCTGTGTCTGTTCCTAGTGCACACATCTGCTGTTCCCAAGTGTTGCTCTCTTTTGAGACGGTCATATGGTCAGCTGCTGGTCCTTTACTGTTTGGTTTTCCGGAACTACCATAATACTGACAACTGGTACAGTGGTATCGCTTTTGGTCCACCACACTTCTCTCCCTCCAAAGAGTTCTCCCTTGTTGTGTCTGCCCGGGGTCTTTTGACCTTCATGGCTGCTCACTGAGCGAAGAGGTTTCCTCTTCCGCTTGCGTGCCCCTTCAGCAGCTCACTGGCATGTACTCGCCATGAATACCCCTGTTGAACGGTTGTGTGCACTGTGCCTCGTCGGTTGACTATCTAATACGACCCCGTCCACTACTTCAGGAAAATATTTTCATCTGGGCCAAATGTATGTGCGCGCTGAGGATCTCAGTATTTTACTTATGAATCGCTTGGAAACTCACCCTCTGGTTTGTCACGGTTGGTTTGGGACTCATCCATCTGCTGTGACTGAGTTGCGTTCAAGTTACGGTAAGCTGGCTTTATTCTGTCCTGCACTTCTTTTGGAAATATCCGGCAGCTGGATCACTTTCCAACTGTTAGATCCACTGGTAGTCCAGGTGCTGGACTACACGTCAGCTGGAATGGCGACTTTGTATATAATCTTTTGTGGATGCTCGATAGGTCAGCAAATGTGATGGCAAAGCTTACTCCCAATTTCCGCCTTTTGCAGTGAGCTACTCTTTAATCGTTCAATTGTTCCACTCCGTGAGGCCAACTGTCTGCTTGTGATAAGGGGTTGTCCACACTTCCTTAATCCTGAGTTTCACTAAATAGGTCCTAAATTCCTCACTGTGGCAACGCGGTACGTGGTCTGTTAATAGTGCTTTTTGGATTCCGTGATACACTACCAAATATTCCACAACGGCACGGGTTATGGTTCTCGCCCGTTGATCCGGGATTCGTGTTGCTTGTAATCAATCACGCGAAAAGCTCGGTCACCAGCAGTATGTATTTGTTGCTTCCTCTGAGCAATAAGAACAGTCTCAGCACGACGATAGACCATAACTCTCTCATTTCAGATAACTGGATAGAAATTACTCGTTGTAGTGATCTTCAATAACCGGTTTTCGATTGGTGGTCTGCGTGTTCGCTGAGCTCGGCAATTTGACCGCAAATTTTTCCTCAACACTCCATAAGACATCGTCAGTGCACGCGTATGTAGCGCTGCGGCGCCCTTGGTCAAACTGAGATGAAAAGTGTAAAACCAGCGATCTGCGAAAGATGTCATGTACAAAATGCGAAAAAACGTGGTAAACCATATGGACTGGTCACATCGAGTAGAGAAACATCCGGGCCAACCAGCCACCATCCTGCAACCATTCAACGGACAAGAAAGCTATCATTGCTTGTGCACTAATGACATACTACGAAGCATTTACCTACCTTGCACAGCATGGTTCCACGAAATCTTTCGTGCGCTGCAAATCCACTGTTGACACCATCCAGCTGACAGTGGCAGTAGACACTGGTGTAGAGTTTAGTGTAGGTTTTCTCGACTTACTCAACACACTCAACTGGTTATACCATGGCATCTCTCTCACAACTCCATGCATTTGGCATCGATGATCACCTCCTAAGGTTGATCAGAAGCTTTATCCTCCACCGGCGCTTCTAGTTAAGAGTGAGAGAAGCTGTATCACATCCTATCCAAGTTGAGAGAAGAGTTCCAAAGAGATCGGCACTGGGGCCACGGTTGTTCTCTATGCATACACATTAAATAACATTTTTCATACGCTCGTACTGTTTACTCTGTATCGAGATCCTCAAGGTTTATAGAGCGATCAATACATCCGATGATCCTTCAATACTTCAAACTGATGTGGCTAGGGTTTATGCATGGTCAACCCAGCATCTAGCTCGGTTTATGGTGGAAAAGTGTAGAGTAATGAACTGACGGCATGACCTAGGGTGCTGCTATACACTTGGCAATGAGGAGATTTAGGAATCCTCCAGCAAAATGATCTGAACATTTCGATCCGGGCCCAGATCAAGTTCCAAGAATATCACGACTCGGGATCCAAAACCTGCGCTTCCTGCGAAGTGCGTTCAGACGCATAGAGCCGTCAGACCTTTTGCAGAATCATGGCGCATACACATGACCACGCGTGGAATATGCAATACAGTTCTGACAGTCATGACTGAGGAGAGATCTCACTGCATTGGGGATATCTCAATGGCGGATAACCAAGGTGGTCAAAGGCTTGTATTAGTTGCCATATAAACGAAGGCCGCAAGTGTTTAAAGTCCTCAGCGAACCATACCGGAGATTGCGTTGGGGCATTATTTTGAGTTCATAGCTTTTGGGGAACTCCGACCACGCATGTCAACATCAGCTGGAACTCAGCCATAACAGTGATCTGAGAGGCCTCCATCTCCAACTAGCAGAACTGTACTTTCGTCTCGAATGTCATCGGAAATTATATTTCTTATATATTTCATAGGAACTGAAGCCCCTCCCACGCTGACAGAGTTCGAAGGTCGAATTGACCGTACATTCGTTTCCCTGCACCAGATCACCTGACTTATTGCCCGTTGACAAACACGAGTGTCTGCAGATCAGCTCCTAGGATACTTTCCCCTTGTTCAGCTTCTGCACATGTTCACTGGATGATACGGTTTTTACAAACGTTGTATTTGCCGTCATTACTTATGTTCTTACTTTGGATTTACAGTTTATAATACGCATACCGCGGTGAGTCCACCGGTGTGGAATAAGTTTGCTGTTTCATTTTCCATATTTAGCACTATTCACCATGATCATCCCATGGGCACGACGATAGACCATAACTCTCTCATTTCAGATAACTGGATAGAAATTACTCGTTGTAGTGATCTTCAATAACCGGTTTTCGATTGGTGGTCTGCGTGTTCGCTGAGCTCGGCAATTTGACCGCAAATTTTTCCTCAACACTCCATAAGACATCGTCAGTGCACGCGTATGTAGCGCTGCGGCGCCCTTGGTCAAACTGAGATGAAAAGTGTAAAACCAGCGATCTGCGAAAGATGTCATGTACAAAATGCGAAAAAACGTGGTAAACCATATGGACTGGTCACATCGAGTAGAGAAACATCCGGGCCAACCAGCCACCATCCTGCAACCATTCAACGGACAAGAAAGCTATCATTGCTTGTGCACTAATGACATACTACGAAGCATTTACCTACCTTGCACAGCATGGTTCCACGAAATCTTTCGTGCGCTGCAAATCCACTGTTGACACCATCCAGCTGACAGTGGCAGTAGACACTGGTGTAGAGTTTAGTGTAGGTTTTCTCGACTTACTCAACACACTCAACTGGTTATACCATGGCATCTCTCTCACAACTCCATGCATTTGGCATCGATGATCACCTCCTAAGGTTGATCAGAAGCTTTATCCTCCACCGGCGCTTCTAGTTAAGAGTGAGAGAAGCTGTATCACATCCTATCCAAGTTGAGAGAAGAGTTCCAAAGAGATCGGCACTGGGGCCACGGTTGTTCTCTATGCATACACATTAAATAACATTTTTCATACGCTCGTACTGTTTACTCTGTATCGAGATCCTCAAGGTTTATAGAGCGATCAATACATCCGATGATCCTTCAATACTTCAAACTGATGTGGCTAGGGTTTATGCATGGTCAACCCAGCATCTAGCTCGGTTTATGGTGGAAAAGTGTAGAGTAATGAACTGACGGCATGACCTAGGGTGCTGCTATACACTTGGCAATGAGGAGATTTAGGAATCCTCCAGCAAAATGATCTGAACATTTCGATCCGGGCCCAGATCAAGTTCCAAGAATATCACGACTCGGGATCCCAAACCTGCGCTTCCTGCGAAGTGCGTTCAGACGCATAGAGCCGTCAGACCTTTTGCAGATTCCTGACGCATACACATGATCACGCGTGGAATAGGCAATACAGTTCTGACAGTCATGACTGAGGAGAGATCTCACTGCTTTGGGGATATCTCAATGGCGGATGACCAAGGTGGTCAAAGGCTTGTATTAGTTGCCATATAAACGAAGGCCGCAAGTGTTTAAAGTCTTTAGCGAACGATACCGGAGATTGCGTAGGGACATTATTTTGAGTTCGTAGCGTTTGATGAACTCCGATTACGCATGCCAACATCAGCTGGAACTCAGCCATAACAGTAATCTGAGAGGCCTCCATCTCTAACTAGCAGAACTGTACATCCGTCTTGAATGTCAGCGGAAATTATATTTCTTATATATTTCATAGGAACTGAAGCCCCTCCCACGCTGACAGAGTTCGAAGGTCGAATTGACTGTGCATTGGTTTCCCTGTACCAGATCGCCTGACTTATTGTCCGTTGACAAACACGAGTGTCTGCCGATCAGATCCCAGGATCCGTTCCCCTTGTTCAGCTTCTGCACCTATTCACTGGATGACACGGTTTTTACAAACGTTGTATTTACCGTCATTTCTTATGTTCTTACTTTGGATTTACAGTTTATAATACGCATACCGCGGTGAGTCCACCGGTGTGGAATAACTTTGCTGTTTCATTTTTCATATTTAGCACTATTCACCATGATCATCCCATGGGACCGGTTGAACCTGGCAATTTTTACATTGTTCCATTGTCTAATCGAGATGAACTAGCTCTGCTTAGACGAAACGACGCATATTGAGCAGCTAACATTCTTCTGGCCTTGCTGATATCTTGCGACGCTTCTTTTTTGTTTAGTCGCGTCACGCAATCCGACACTCCATGGGTAGCTTCGGAATCGTTATTAACAACTTTCGTACTTAACAATCAAGAAAGTTCAAGGAAGGTGTGTCAAAGTCGTCGAGATGGCAGCCTTATCGTCACTGCTTCCAACCCTTTCACATGCCACAGAAAAAAGAGTTAGCTACAAGTTTTTGTCTGTGGTTTTCCTCAGAGCAAAACACCACAAATGAAAGGTCATTAAACCGAAACAAGAAATAAGGGTGTATGTTTAGAAGTCTAGATGGTCTAAATGTTGAAGCTGGGTGGCTGGTCCCACAGTGATCAAGGGCGTATGTGTGGTGTTAACCACACAATGTGTCTTTGTTACAGGGGGCCAGGGAAGAGTGAGTGCCCGGATGAATTTCTTATGAGCGCATTGGTCAGGGTTATGAAGTCACATGACGATCGCTTCGGCCGCTACCAGTAGGCGACGTCTGACTGCTCGTGTATGGCGTCTGGTTACGTGGTAGATCGGACGGAACGCCTCGTATGCATCGCTGTAGGACCAATCACCTAGGTTGGGCGCTTAGACTGTCTAAGCTCCTGAATATGTGCACTTGTTTGTTGTTTAAACCTCACTGCCTTTCCTTTGTAGAGTATTGGCCTTAGGCGAACCACAGAAAAGTAGAGCTTTTAAGCTAACTCTTTTTCTGATGTTTAAGTCTGGGATATTTTATCAATTGCAACAATCCAAGGATCCCTTTCACATTCAGCTTACCGAGAAGGCTCACTAGTATTAACCGAATCCGCGTGAAGCAGCCTGATCACCATCTCACTGACCACACACGCACACTGCAGCGTGTTGGAATCGCGACGCAAACAACGGAACTACCCTGATTTTCCTGGTTATGAAAACTGCTTTCGGCTCAACTGACCATGCAAGTCTGTGGCACTGTCTCTGATGGGAGTATCAGGGAACCGGCTTTTGGTTTTCAAGCCTCTCTATCACCATCTAAAGGGTTCACTGGGGGCTAGGGGAATACGTTCCCTAAGTTCATCAATGCGAGCAATCTACCTTAGGATTTAAATAAATCCTTCTTCTTTACTCTCGTGACTGTAAAGGCTATAGCATTAACTGTCTTGTTAGTTTACAGTGGATAGAAATTTCTGCTGTGCAACCGAATATCCAACTTAGGTCGGCGAAAGATATAGCTCTCCTTGAACCTGGCCAGCCTGTATACAAGTGCAGCACGATCAGCGTGCATCCAACTTGTCTTAGCTGCTTGTCCACACATGCTAAGCTTGACATAGAAACAAGCATCACACCACTGACTCAGTGTCTGACAGACTTACGTGTCAGAGCGACGATGATGTAATGGCCCATAATGGTTGCTCAAAAGAGGTTGAATCTGGTGTGGTCCAAATGAAAATTCTGTTTGGCTCAGACACCGCATCCGAGAGTAGAAACAGAACTTTCATGCTCTGGATAGTTCCATCCGACGTGGTTGCGCAATAGTAAAGCCGAATTGCATTTGGTACTAGCTGCAAGTACATATTTGTATCATCCTGGAAGTATGAAAGTCTGGTGGCAACGGTGAAGCAGTCGATGGGCGCAAAAGTGACATTTGAAACCTTGAAAACTAAACTTTGTGCCAATACTACTGGCTGTCCAGCTGAATCAGAATTGGCCGCCTGTAGACCGGCGGGAATAAGTATTCCGAACACTTCGTCCATCCATTATACGCAGTCGAGCTATGGGAAAACCGTAAACACAACTGGTGTTTCACTAAACAATGACTTCATACCTGTTAAGAAGCACCGCTTTGCACTCCGCGTCGTTTCGCGGATCCAATAAGCGACAACACAACCCAAGGTATTTCCCGGCGGTAGGATGTAAACATAGTGCAGAGTAACCAAGTGTACGTGGCTATGTGCTTCGTCCAACCAAATTTTATTTATGGCTGGTGTATGTGCAGAAACGACTGCTTCGGGGAGACCGTTCCACGGGTGACACACGCGAATTCAAAAGAAATTTATACGGTACTCCAGACGGCTGTACTTTTCTGCCAGTTTCAAGGGTGACCTCACAAGTTTTGTTACGGCTGAGTTGTAGTAGAGGGCGGCGTACCTAATTCGGATTGTAAAATTATTCAAGTATTTCATTGCCTGGTCGCCTCTTAATCGGTGTTACTGCCTTCCGAATACTCCAAAAACTTTCAGCTTTTGCCCGTACGGTAAACTACGCATTGCAATGACGTACTTCGATGCCCAACGATGAGATCCATACAGTGTCATTAGGTCATGTTCTAGCCATGGATGCCGGGCTTGAATTACGCATTCAACATGGATGCCACCATTTGCACAATCTGTCGGAAAAGAAATATAAATCAAGATAGCCTCTCCTAGTTTCAAATGCTATGGATATAGCCTCTAGTGAGAGGACGTCATCACCTCGCAGGCTAACCACTGTCAGTGACAGTGGTAGATAGGTGATGCTATATCCCAGTTAGTTTGCAAATTATGTAGTGCATCCAGCGTCCCCCGTGGCTCAGTGACTTAAGCTGATGGCTGATTGGCATCTACATCTAGCGGTCATGGGTTCGGTCTTCCATAGAAGACAGAGTGGATGTGCGCCACTGACAAGCCCCAATAGGGCGAAACGCGTCTGGCGCTTTTCCGGACTAAGCTCTGCTGTGTAACTTGTGAACCATTGGGATGAAAGCCTTATCAGAAATACAACTAAACCCCTGCTACTCGTGAGTAATATAAAATAATCTGTGTCCGAACACGCGTCGCAACAGACCGACTACCTTCTACTGAAGATCGCTGTAGTACTTGTGTTCCGGTCCTGTAGGATTACGTGCTGTGGTATCGTATGGAAAATACCTTGAATTTGCTCACATTGAACTGTAGTAAAATGCGGGTTGACCACTATGGCAACTGCACCATGTCAAGTTCATGCTGCGGCAGATGTTGTTTGGTATTCGCCTGAACCCTGTGCCAATCTCTATGTCTTCAGTACACAATATAAAGTTTGAAGAGACTGCTTGTGCGAGATCATTAATAACTACCGAAAACAGTCGTTGCCTTAGAGCTGGGCCTTGCGGCCCACGACACTAGACTTGTATGGGGTCAGATAATGAGCTCTGGTCTCTGACCATTAATGGTTGCTGAAGGAGAAACTTGTCGATCCAGCTCAAGAGCCTTTCACCGATCTCTTAATGCTGGAGCTTAGAAAGGAGAATCTGATTAGCTAGACCAAGTGTCTGCAAACGTTTTTTCACTACGGGCCGGCTAAATAGAAAAATCGACTGCTACAGGCCGGATCACTAAAAATATGACTAACGCGGGCCGGGTGACTAACAAAATGTTTATCGTGCACCACATAATAATTATACAAAATATTTGCGAGTCAGAACGGAAAATCTGAGACAAAAGACAACGAAAACACGACATCTGGTGTCAGCTTTCCTTTCGGAGTAGCTTTAATAAGGACTGAAATAAATGGGATCTGAACAAGAAAATATATTGAATTATAAACACAAGAAAAAAGCAATTGGAAACTAGGAAATCTGAGGGGCAGGCGCCATTGGAGGACCCTGCATCTTGTAATCAACGCACTGACGATGTCACCTCGCATGATGGTGAAACCTTTGCAAACAAATTTCCATGCTAGGGGAACAAATGGGCAATTGAACCCCGGCAATTTGCGCTTGCAGCGCAATTCCATACTATCAATTTCAATTCGTTCTAATTATGGCTCCAATGGACATGACGTGCATGAAATGACATGCGCCCTTCAAGTGAGTGGACCAATCCTAATATTATGGCACAAATATGTGAGGTAAACAGAAACACTATAGGGTGCATGAATGAATAGGTTTCATGTGTGATCACTCACCTCAATGTTCCAACGGAGTGTGGTCACTAAAAGTACGGTAATACGGTGTCGCATGTAACAATCTTTAGATGGCTCACGCTAGTGTCCAGATAGTATTAGCTCAGTGACAATGTGATATGCAGTGTCAAATGTAAATTGTATCACGGCATCTTGTGTTCCTCGGATTTCTTAAACCAATTCGGATACAGTCGGCTGGCCGGATGAGCTGACGTCGCGGGCCTCAGTTTGGTGACCCCTGGTCTAGTCGATCGATTACCCTCGACAAATCTACGTAGATCACGTCAGCATCCACTCCAGCGTCATCTGACTCGGTCCAACTACTCTGTGTACGATCGCTGTCGACGAAAGCAATGTTGCTCGGGAGCAATAATTTTACAGTTTTCTGAATCACATACCAACGTATCGGCAACGATGGATTCCATGACTTTGGACAATACAGGGAGAAGGGACACCGGGCGTCAGTTTGAAGGCTCAATCCTGCTTCCACCTTTGTGGACTGGAGCTATTATCCAGTTTTCACATGGTAGAAACATGTTTCTGGTATAAGCAACGCTAGAAGAACTACGCCCAAGATTCTGTCACTTGTCTTACTGCTGCTCCCAATGCCTCCGGACGATTGTTGTCGACTCCCGAGGAGCTGTGGTTGCGCAGAGACATCAGCCTCTCTAATACGGTTACAGTGGTGTAAGAGGTGAAGGTTGGACTCGGCGGCGGGGCAACAAAAGCAGGAGGATCGCTTGATCGCAATACCCTCTAAAATGTTGGGGCATATTGCCTCTGCAAAGTGTATGCTGATATTGTTGACTTACTTTTTGAAACAACAGCAGTTTGGAGTGGAGAAAAATCCTACCTCACATTCCGAAGGTCAAAGACAGGCTTTACCGTCGTTCGTGGTTAGTATTGAAAGTTGTCCTCCTGTGCTGCAGAAATGAGGCTTTGTCATCCCTGAGCAGTTGATTGCAGAGGTTAGCTGATCTATGTAGTTATCCGAAATATCTGGCAAAGCTAGGTTTTATATTCTCGAAACAAATCAGGAATGGAAAATTCGGCATGTGCAGGCTCCACAGCTAGTATGCAGCGAAATTCCGAGAAATTCGATCAAGCCATTGCTATACCGGGGAAATTTAGGAGACAGCGCATGATGCCACACAAACCACGAAATATATCATTTCTCAAAAGAGTACGGAACGCATTCGACTGTATCCTTATTGAAGCAGCTTGTATCCGTAGCGCAAAAACCAGAACCCGCTAGTCACGAAATTTGCATCCACGACACCCTGAGTGGTGAACCGCTATCACCCAGTCGCATTCGGACAATATGCCCGCATGGCTGTTTAAGATAGACGCAGCTGGGGTATATAGCCATTGCGCTTTGAGTGGGATGTAACACAAATTGACAACACTTAAGCTAAACTCAGGCAACGAAGTAGACACAAGCGCCGTCAAGTTGAAATCAGCAGCGGTTGATGTTTTGTTATACGGATATCAATCATCCGCTCGTCTAGGTGTGCACCAGCATTGGACAATAGGGGGCGTGGAAGTGGGTGGTTGTTTACGGACTGGCTCCAAACCCCAAGACCTGCATGTGAAGGTAAAACGAAGTCAGCATAGGTCCGGACAACGCAAGCGTAGTATTGAACATGCCCGGTCAAGCCCCCTGCATTGAGCGAGCCCGTGGTGAAGGTAGTCAAAACGGTATCACACTGAGGGCTTGAGCGAGCAAGCGAGACGCTCGTTTGAGTCGACGGGACACGTGAGATACGGATGGCCAAATTGAACAATATTCCGGAATGCTCTCTGCAAGGAGCAGATCCGTAACTTCATTTTGATGCCATAGCTGACTATTTCGACCGTTCTCTCTCTCTCTCTCTCGCCTAGAGCAGCAGTGCAAGCTAACGAATTATCTCATAGTAAATCTGCTAATAACGTGAGGAAGGGAACGATATCCAGCAACCCGCTGAATCCCACCATTTCCGTAAAGGATCTAGGCGTACTTCACATTGTGATCTGAAGTTTGTCGACAACACGAACAGATTGTACGTCAAAGGACTACGTCTGGCTTGGTCACTTAGACACAGCTTTTGCACTTGGTCTGAAAAGATTGCCACCCGTCTTTTCTCTGCCATGATAAGACCGGTGCTTGTGTACGGTTCACCCGCCTATTGTCCGATTAAAATAGGTGAGGTGAAGAGATTGGAATGGGGCCAGTATGTAGCTACTCGGATCATCCACAGTTTACGGAGAATGTCGTACGATGACCGATGTAGGAGACCAGAGCTCCATAGCGTGTCATATCATCGGCTTCGAGTTGATCTCATAATGATGCACCACATATTGCACCTGGACAACAACCCTATGCTGAGGCCGCTGCTGCACCTTCGCGCACCAAGCAGCACACACGAACACAGGTACAAACTTGTGGTATCGGATTAAAAGCGCATCACTCACCCTCTATGCTTCGAGCGCCGGGTGGTGAACCATTGGAACAAGTTGCCGGAGACACAATTCCAAGCGCAATCGGTGTCGGAATGTAAAACATTATTTGATGCTCACTTTGCGGACTACAGGTATAGGAAGCGCATCACACCCGGGTAAGATGTAGTGCAGCTGCAATATGCTACCAATGCGTAAGAACCAGCGACGCTTCAGCGCATGTACCCGATGGAGCAACACAGATTTTTTTACCTTCTCGCTCCTCATTCTCAGCATTCAGTTTCCAGCATTCAGCGGAATGTCTAAAATGTCTTCAATCCAACTTTAGCCGAGTAAATATCACATTGGTGACGATTCCTCAGTCATAGCTGATCGTAAGGCGGAAGATTAATCATCTTCCAACTATTTGGACCCATACGAATCGCGCAAATCATATCTGATCAAAATAGACAGATCAGCTCCCTGGTGCAATGACATATGCACCAACTCTAAGGCTGGATAGGACATCTGGTAGATGTTTGCTTGCAGCCTTGCAAATTCTTTTCAAATATGACGTTTGACTGTCAGCTGTTTTAGGCTCCTCTTCATTCTACAAGTACACATACACTGAAGCAGCTAGTGCACTTGCACAGTTTCGTGGAAAATGGATGAGATTACAATCAGCTGGTGTCGGGGGATTATGAGTAAGAGTATGCTCAATGGCTAGTGGTTTATTGCAACTAACAAATATTAAGCTTAACATGTCCCACATGATGGCGCTTTGGGGTTTTCAAAAGTAAAGCGATAACAACCATAAACAGAGGACAACCGAAAAGAGTGAACATACAGAGCAAACTTGTGTCCGTCGGATAAACTGTTCACATATGGTTTTATTCAACTTAAAAGACCACCGCTTTGGATTTTCAAGAGAAACGGGTGTTGGTTGGTATCGCTTTGGTGTAACGTAACTAACACATTGTGGACCTGATCTTTGAGCGCACTTAATGTAGGGGCAGAAACAACCGATTCCGGTAGTGAAATCCATAGATGGCAAACACGTAACGAGCAGAAAATCCGTCTATGCTCTAGTTCGCTGTGCTGTAATGCCAGTCTGAGACGGTGGCTTCTCAGTCTATTTTATGGCTGCACTTTCGCAGCTGCTAACACAAGTGGTTAGGGTTGTTTCCAATTTGGTTAACCATGATGAGAGTACGACGTACAATGAACAATGATATATTACAGGTAAAAAGACGATTGCTTTACATGTCCCGTAGGATGGTTGAAGTGAAAGCAAACATAAGTGGAAATCGTCAATTTAAGCGTCTAGCGATTCAGATGCATTGCTTCATCAACATATTTTAGAATTTGTATTGAACTTTTACTATAGAGTAATATGGGGAAGGTATGTCTTAAGAACAAGAGAAACGACCAACGCTTACTCGTGTGTCGCTTCCTTGGACTGTATTAATGGATGAATGCAGCTGTACTATATCCAAAACTATATTCCACAACGGCAATGTGTAAATATTGAAGCACAAAAGCTGAGAAGGAGCACCGTCTGTTCATGTTTGGTTGACGTAGACATCACTGATTCTATAGCGTAATGTAAGTGAATAAGCGAATCATCCAGACGTCTTTTTAATACCGTTATCGTGGGGAAGAAACAACGTATGTGGGAAGGGCGTTCCAGTGTTGGCACACACGAAGGCAAAAGAAATTCCGGCGGCATTCCAACTGGCTGTATTGTGTGGCGAGCTATAGCTGGTGTCCTCTAAGTGTGGTATTACTATTCAGCCTTAGTAGGTGACGATAAGAATGGTTTAGATTCCTCAGGATCAGATAAGTCATTATCAAGTCACAACGCAGTCCTCGATATTGTCCACTATAGATCCCGAGGGTTTTCAGCCTCAATGAACGATGAACAATGATTTATCGCGGGATAAAAGCAAGTGCTTGACACGTCCCGTAGGATGGTAGCGGTGAATATAATGCATTTAAAATATGTCTGGGTCATCTATCGAACGTCTGCCGAGATGAATACTTTGATAATTAACATCAGTGTAAAATGAAAAAGAAATATCGCGCTTACACATTCAGAAAGACACTGGGGCGCAGTGATAGTTGAGGTAAGGAGAGATGAAATAGACCCTTTAGGTTCTCGGCCGCCCTTCGTTGTGTTAGTTCAAGAGCGGTAAGGTCTTGCTTTGGCCATGGTTGCCAGGCATGGATGGCGTCCAAAGAGGACTCTCAAAGTACTCAGTCCCTGTTAGTTTTTGGTGCCCCACATTGGAGAATGCCCAAGACCATGCTTGAATTAGTAGGAATTGGAGGTCACGGTTAAAATTCACACACAATAATATGCCTCGACGGGGAATCGAACCCCGGCTCAACGAATTTCCGATCCGCTGCTCCACCACTGAGCTACCGAGGGCCGACGATTAGGTGCACAAGTTTTAATACATGACTTCTGGTTGGTGCGCGATGAATTGCCAATGAGTTCACAGTACCTGTCCTGGTGTTGCAATCGAAGTTGCAGCATCGCACAGCGAACAAGAGGTGCTTGCCGGTGTACCTATGTAAAACCATGTCACCTCTCCTACGCGATTCCGAACGGGTAACACCCTCTGTTTTGGACCTTGTGCTCACCAACGAGGAAATAATGATCGACACTATGACTATGAATGCACCCCTTGGCCGTAGCGATCATGCGATGTTGCTCTTTCGTCCCATCTGTTACTCGGAGTACATCAGTGAGAACAACGAGGAAACCTATGTCGTTATGCAGCGCGAACGACACGAAAGGGGGGTAGACGTTTATTGCACACCGAAATGGGCACATGAGGGTCTCACGCGCGCCATCGAATATCGACTAGATTTCCGTCCCACCACGCAACACAGGTACGGATGTTAGAGACGAGCCAGTCCTTTCGCCTCGGGAGCTCTGACTTGGAAGTCCCGCCTTCCTGTTTTCGCCTCGATCTCCACTTCTCTGTACCCGATTTGGATCGGCCAGGAGTCGTTCGAGAGCTCTCGACTTGCTTGTTCTGGGCTGTGTCAATCGGCTCGGCGTCGGTCCTGTGGGCTGCGCTAGCGGCATATATGTCTGATTTATTGCGCTGTCCACATATTCCCGCTCCGTAGTTCCGGGCCCAGGCTCGTCGCTAGCCGTCTTTCGCGATCCGCTCTCAGCTAGCTCCGAAGAGCTCCCAAGAGCCATTCTTGGAAGCGGCCCCTCTACACCCGCCCCTCCTCCAGGACCTTTCTTCCTCTCGTACCATGGTCGCAGGAGAGCAGCATTCACCCAACGTTTCATTCCTCCGCAGTCGATTAAGAAGTTGCCCGCTTGCTGGTCGATAATGGTGTAGGGGCCTTTCCAGCGTTCTCTGAACTTGCTTGCGCCCGGCCCGTCATGATCCGGCCGATCGTTGTTCCGTAACTTGACCCGTTCTCCAATCCTGAATGGCCTCCACTTGTGAGCCTCATGCCTGGCGTCGTAATTTCGCTTATTCCGCGCTTGTCGAGCTTTAGTTTCGCTTCTAGTTTTCCCTCGCAGTCGCTCTTGATGCCCAGCTGGATGTTTCCGCTCACCCTGTTTCGGTAGGCAAGTATCGAGTGCAATCCGTGGTTCTCTGCCGAACAGTAATTCGAGTGGCGAGACCTTGGTGGTTGATTGCATGTGGTCCGATACGCGATCAGAACCTGAGGCAAAGCATCTTCCCATGCCAACTTCGTGCAGTTTATCCACGCCTTCAATGTCCGGTTGAACCGCTTGGTCATCCCGTTGGTTTGTGGGTGGTACGGTGAAGTTCGCCGTCTCTGGATGCCCCACTTGTCCAACACTGACTTAAACGCTCTTGACTCGAAGCAGGGCCCTTGGTTCGTGATGATACACTGTGGGATCCCATACCTTGCAGGCAATTTGAATTCGAATACTTGCGACACTGTCTCGCCTGTTTGGTCCTTGATTGGTATGGCTTCCACCCACCGAGTGAAGTGGTCAATCATCACTAGAATATATCTGTTTCCTGTTCAACTCACTGGTAAGGGCCCAAAGACGTCCAGTCCCCAACACTGAAGTGGCTCACCAACCTCCATCAATCGCATCGGCGGTCTCGGGGACTCCATCTCCCGACTCGTTTGGCAGTTTGGGCACCCCCGAATGTATGTCGCGACGTCCTTCCTCATGGTTGGCCAAAAACACTCGCCTCCGCAGCAATTCAAAGACCCGCTCGAATCCCATATGGGCGCCATCATGAGTTATATGCACCACACGTTCTCGCTGATTTGGGGGAACAAAAGGCACTTTCTGTCCGTCTATCGCCACTACCACGTTATCGTTTTCGACCTTCAGCCTGTCCCAGATCTTGAGGAGTTCCTCCACCTCTTCCGATGTGGCCTCCGGTTTGGGGCCAGCCCGTAAGTGAGAGCACAACACATTCACGAATTCATCTGTCCTTTGATCTCCCAGCAGGTTTCTCTCCCCCATCGCGATCGCACGCACCGGTATGGCATTGTCTGGCATGATGTCGTCCAAACACGGGCGTGACAACATATCTGGCAATACATTCTGCGTTCCATCCACGCGCTCAATGGTGAAGTTGAATTCCTGCAATCGGTAGGCCCATCGCGCAAGCCGTCCCCGCGGGTCTTTCGCCGTCATCAACCACGAGAGCGGTTTGTGGTCAGTGACGACCCGGAATTCATTCGCCAGTAAGTAATTTCTCCACTTCTCTAACGCCCACACGATGGCCAAGCATTCTTTCTCCGTTGTTGAATACTTCTGTTCCGCCCCCGTCAGCACTCTGCTCGCGTACTCCACCACCCCAGCCGGTTGAGACAAAACCGCACCGATTGCCACGTTGCTTGCGTCGACAGCCACAGTGAACCTCTCACCAGGATTGGGTAGCCGTAGATATGTCGGGGCTTCTGCTATGCACGCCTTTAGATGGTCAAAGGCTTGATCCGCTTCAGCTGTCCACACGAACGGCACGTCCTTGCGAAGCAGCTTTAACAACGGGCTGACCTTCTCTGCGAACTGGGGCACAAACTTTGAATCATATGCCACCACTCCCAAGAACGAACGGAGCTGACGCTTGGATTTTGGTTTTGCGAAGCACTTGATCGTCTCGCGTTTCTCCGGAAGTGGATGGACTTGACCATTGCCCACGATGTGACCCAAGCATACAATGGACTTTTGGGCAATCTGCGACTTGTTACGACTGAGTTTCAGACCAGCTTCGTCCAGTCTCTGCAGTACTGCTCCAAGTCTGGTCACATGTTCCTGTTCCGTCTCAGAGAAGACGATGATGTCATCACCATAAACAACCACGCCTTGCAGGTTCGCGAGGACCATCAGCAACAACCGCCTGAATGTAGCTGGGGCGTTGCACAACCTAAACGGCATTCTCAAAAACTCATACTGCTGGCCATTGACACTGAAAGCCGTCTTGTGGCGATCTTCTTCTGCGATCGGCAGTTGCCAATATCCCGAGCGGAGATCAATCAGAGATATCTGCTTGGCACTGTGAAGGCTTGAGAAAATTTCTTCCATCTGAGGCATCGGGAATGCATCCTTCACAGTCACCCTGTTTAGTTCTCTGAAATCGATGCAAAATCGATAGGTTCCGTCGGCCTTCTTCGTCAATAGCACGGGTGATGAATACGGGCTGTGCGTTCGCCTGATGATTCCTTTCGATTCCATCTCGGTCACCTGCTTCTGTATCTCAACCAGGGTGTTCTGTGGAATTCGTCTGAAGATTGGCTTGCATTGTCCTCCTGGGATCAACGGTATTCGGTGTTCAACCCAATTGCAAAATCCGTAATCATCTTCCGCGTCTGTGAATAAGTGGGCATACCTGCTCAGTACGTTGCGTATTGCACGGTTCTGACAATCAGGCACGGCTTTGAGGGCACCAACCCGGTCGGTTCTCCCCTTGTCTATCTCGATCGTATCTTTGGCCACGATCACTACATCGTTTTTCAGGTCAATTGTGACACCGAGCCATTGCAGGATGTCGGTTCCGATGATGGTTTCGGTCGTCTCCTCCACGATGAACATGTCATGGCGGATGAGCGTTTCTCCTATCCTGATTCGTAACCGCTGCGTGCTTGTCACCTTCAAAGAATGCCCGCCGACCGTCTGCATCGTGATTGAAGATGGGTTTACTGGAACCCGTTTAACCTCTTCGTAATTGACACCGCCGCTCCTGTGTCTATTATGGCTCGGACAGACACACCTTCTATAGTTACCTGGAGGACTGGTACTCGCCACCGACTCGGCATGGATAGAGAGAAACAATGGGGCACATTGACGTTGGTGCAGAATCTCCCCACATGACCACTCTGGTTGCATCGGAAACAGCGGCGACCGTTCCGGATTACCCCTACATTGCGTTGTGAAGTGGTGCTTGAAGACTCTATCGACAAAAGCTGCTCCACCATTTCGGATAGGCGATTTACCTTCTGTTCCAACTCAGTATGCTGGATGCTTCTCACTGCCACTCGTTCCGACAAATTCTGGGCGACCGTCACCAGATCCAAGGCTTTGCTGTCTCCCACCATCGACGCCAATTTCACCTGATCACGGAGTGGATCGGGCAGACTTCGGATAAACTGTTGTTTCAGTAGGCGCTCTCTTGCGTTGCCCTCTAACTCGGGGAGCCCAATCGTTAGATGTCTGTCCAGCTGCTGGAAAAACACCATCAAATCCTCCTGTTCGTCCCATCTGGCTGCGTGAAATCGTTGCAGTGCTCGTTCTCTCTCCAGATCCTTCCCAAATTCTGCACACAAGGCAGCCCTCATCTCAGCGAACGAACAGCCGGGTTTGGCCTTTCGAGTGAGCAGATACACCGCCTTGGCTCGTCCACTCAACCGTGTGCCCAAAGCAATTAGCAAATTTGCATCCCCCTCACACCCGTGCAAGCCGCAATTCCGTCGAACTCATCAAACCACGCCTCCACGTCACCGGCCGCAAATTGCTCCAACCGGGTCAACTCCATCGCGATTGGTCACGGCACCAGTGTAGCGAAAACGACAAGACAGGGGGTAGACGTTTATTGCACACCGAAAATGGGCACATGAGGGTCTCACGCGCGCCATCGAATATCGACTAGATTTCCGTCCCACAACGCAACACAGGTACGGATGTTAGAGGCGAGCCAGTCCTTTCGCCTCGGGAGCTCTGACTTGGAAGTCCCGCCTTCCTGTTTTCGCCTCGATCTCCACTTCTCTGTACCCGATTTGGATCGGCCAGGAGTCGTTCGAGAGCTCTCGACTTGCTTGTTCTGGGCTGTGTCAATCGGATCGGCCTCGGTCCTGTGGGCTGCGCTAGCGGCGTATTTGTCTGATTTATTGCGCTGTCCACATATTCCCGCTCCGTAGTTCCGGGCTCAGGCTCGTCGCTAGCCGTCTTTCGCGATCCGCTCTCAGCTAGCTCCGTGAAGTCGGTGGACAACCACGTTTCGGTGAATGCGAGTACATGGCTGGTCGGCTGTCGTCCCGATACAGACGCGGACTTCGCACAGCTTGATTCTGCAAGGCTACGCCCATTGCTCAAGATACGTGAAGGGATTTAGGCACTGTTGAGTCCGGACATCGTGCGTCACCAGAAACCGGCTCTGGCAGGGCGGAACGTGGACCGCCGGCGCGCCATCCGGGAACCCACCAAGCGCGGAGACCTTTTCTCCGCTTCACGGCGGGCTTTTAAGATACTTCACAGCAGCTTCCCGCAAGTTTCAGCCTATCCGACAAAGGGGAGATCCTGGGTGCACAAATGCCACCAGTGCCCTTGAGCTTTATAGGACATAACCGGAAAGTGCTCGGCGCTCCTCCGCAGTGGTCGAGTACACCTTGCTAAGACTGGCGACAACGTAGCGGAAATTGAGATGCTCACGCCTCCACACCACATTAGTCTTGTGGACATAGGAAATAGTGTAGCTTCACTTGATGCACCACGTTCTGACAAACCAGTAGGGATTGGGATAAATCCCCACACCACTATTGAAACAGATACAAGTCCAAAAACATCAAATGGGACTGTCGATAGCTCCAGTGAAGGTACGTTACGGCCCATTGACATTATGACTACACATAGCAGCAGTGGTCATGGTTCGCGTCCTAAGCGTCTTAGATCAAACAGGGGCCTTCGTGCTGGAGAGGTGACTCCCCGTGTCCCAATGACAGTCGTGAATTATAATGCAGCTGCACAGAGTGGCAAGCCAAAATTCCCCATTGTTCCTGCGATGAGCCAAGGCTGTTCTCCTGGCAGGCCTGTACATGGCTTTGCTGAATCACAGACCACTTATTTATGCCCCTATCCATACTCTATTCCGCCTCCTCCTCTCACAATGCCTTCTGTGAGCCCTTCGGCAATGACACCCTATCCAATTAAGCTCAATCGCCCCGACTTACCACAGCATTCTTTTTGCATTCCCCCACCCATTCCCCCACCCCCCCTAATCCCGATAGGACTGGCGAATCTCACGGTAAGGGATTTGCTGCGGAAGGCTTTAGAACTAATGTGATTGCAAGAATAAATACTGGACGGAGTGATAAACAACGCCAGGAGTTTTTAAAACTGGTGATAATTAATATCCGTTCTCTGTTGAATAAACTTCATTTACTCCGCACCTTCATAAGTCTGAATAAACCAGATATGATTTTACTCACTGAAACCTGGTGTCATGATTCTATGCCCAGCCAGCTGCTTTCTATCGAAGGTTATAAGCTTATTAGAAGTGATCGAAAACAAGGCAGAGGAGGTGGTTGCATAATTTACTACTCACAGAACCTCACTGTGTCTGAATTCACACTTCCACTTATATGCCCCACTATTGATTCCGCTTGGTTACTCTTGTCCTTTGGTACTAAGCGAATTCTTGTAGGCTGTATATACCGCTCACCCGGGACCAGCCTCAGTGATGAGAACCAGTTGGTTGACATCTTCAATTACATATCGGACCTTGGTTCCTTCGATAAAGTTGTAGGTGGAGATTTCAACCTACCAGATATCTGTTGGTCAAACTTAGTAACAAACGCGAAACATGCAGAGTTCATAACCTCCGTCATCACTGGGGGTTGGGAGCAACATGTTCTCGTGGCTACCAGGGGGAAAAATATATTAGACCTACTTTTTACCTCAGGCACCTCCCAGATAGCTACTGATGTAATTGACGGTCTCCCTGGATGTGATCACAAAATAGTCAGATTTAAACTTATAGCTGAGTCGTCGCATGTGAGGTTTGCGATGGTTCCACACTTCCTGCGAAATATTAATTGGGTAGATTTCTCAGCTTTGCTTAGGGTCCAAAATTGGGACCATTTCTTTCTTTCGTCTGATATTAAGGGAGCCTCCGATATCTTCTATGACAATGTGGCTATGTGCTTAAGCATACTTGCCTCCTGTGATAACACGAGAGTCTCTTCTAAATACGCTAATAATGCAAAGGACAAGCGGAAAATTCGAGTGCTAACTCGAACATTTGAACGTACTCATGACTTTAGTGTATTATTGAGACTCCAACGCCTTATAATTGAGATGGACATGAAACATCGAACTCGTCTCATGCAGGAAGAACGACGGGCTGTAAATAGTAGTAATACAAGTCAACTGGTGACTGCATTACTGAGGAAAAGGAGAGGTGGCAAAACTGACCTACCCTCCCACATCGTCATGCCTGAAGGTGATTGCATTGATTCCCCAATCGCCATGGCGGAAGCCTTTAACTCATACTTTGCTAGATCCTTTAATGTTGAAAAAGAAACCCTGGATTTGTCAACCTCATTTCACTTCTCTGAACAAGTCCCAGCGATCGAGCTTAGTGTTGCTACGATAAAACGTATGCTTACTTGTCTACGACCATCCTACAGACCTGGCCCCGATGGGATCTCTTCTGCTTTAATCAAACACGGTGGAGATGATATCCCTCTTATAGTATTAAATATCTTCTCTTTGTCTCTCCAGTCTGGTCAATACCCCGAACGTTGGAAAACGGCTACGGTCATACCGAGACATAAGTCCGGGTCGAAAACTGACATCCGGAACTACCGCCCCATTAGTCACACAGCCATTCTCTCACGCATGCTAGAGAGAATTGTTAAGGAACATTTGGTTTCGTTCCTAATATCGCACAAACTTCTCTCACCTTCACAGCATGGCTTTCTGAAATCTCGCTCGTGTGTTACCTGTCAAGTTGACTTCCTTAACCATCTAACTGAAGCAATTGACTCAGGTCTTCAGTGCATTGTTATCTTCCTCGACATGCAAAAGGCTTTTGACAGAGTCCCACACAAAAAGCTGTTATGTAAATTAAGTAAGTACGGTGTTACAAACCCGCTTTACTCTTGGATCCAATCTTACCTTGTAGGACGGTCGCAAGTTGTGGATATCAATGGTTACATCTCTTCACCTCGTCCGGTTACCAGTGGAGTGGTGCAGGGCAGTGTCTTAGGCCCGTTGCTCTTCCTACTGTATATAAATGACCTGGTTTCTGTCATACAATTTGGGAAGCCTTATTTATTTGCTGATGATTTAAAGGTGGTCTACACGTTCCCAGGTTCTCAGCGTACCGCTGAAGTTAACAATATCCAAAGCGACTTGGAAGCCATTGAGAGATGGGCTGATATGTGGCAGATGACATTTGCAACATCGAAGTGTAGTATTCTATCGTATGGATGTCAGATAGCAGCAGAAGTGTTCAGGCTTCATGATGAAGTCATTCCCATCAGCCAGTCTGTTCGTGACTTAGGTTTAAGATATTCTAGTTCGTTAAACTTTAGCGAACATACAAATCATATAGTGAAAAAGGCTAAGCAGTCGGTCGGGCTCATATGCCACCTGCTAACCTTGAAAGAAACCAGACTAATTGCTTTCAAAATCAGTATCTGGCCTTTGCTTGAATATTGTTGTGCTGTGTTCAGTAACTTGCGAAAGGCTGACTTGAGAGCCATTGAAAACGTCCAACGCGCCTTTACGAAGCGCATATTTGGCTGTTCAACCGCTCTTTCATACCGAGATAGGTGCAAGCAATTGAATCTTGAACCTCTGTGGTTACGAAGAATGCAACTAAATCTGTGCTTCCTCCACAAACTCGCGTGGCGGAAAGCATATATTGGAACCTATCAATTGCACTTTCGGGAAAACACCACTTATGAACTGCGAGATAAAGAATGCATATTCTATTTACCTAAATTCAAGAGCAGTCTAAGGAGAAATTTCTATCTTCTTAGGTATGGCTCCATTTGGAATAAGCTGCCAAAAGAGATTAGATGTATTGAACATTTCTGCATGTTCAAGAAAATGATAAAGGCTTATCTGTCAACGGACAGAGCGAAATGGATCTTAAACATTCAATTTGATGATGAAAAACTGTATGAAGAAGGGCCGGATCATGTATGATACCGGAGAACATCAACTCTACTGCACCAGCT